>JARFXV010000269.1:192500-795000 GCA_031761425.1 Cosmopolites sordidus | reverse complement strand
TGTTTGTAAATGTGTACCTGACGAATTTGCCTACGGTTTTTTGATTGATTTTTTCGCTACCGATATGTGCGTTAAAGTCGCCCCGGAAAAGTTTGGTGTCATCCTTTGGGACCTTTCCTATTATCTTTTCTAGTGTTGCCCATAATTTCTCGTAGTCCACCGTGTCCTCATCCGTGATGCGCGTTTCTTGTAGGGCAAGCACAAGTATCTTTTGCCTGTCAAGTTCTAAAGTTAAGCTGTGAAGTTTTCCTAGTCCAGCGTGTTGATATTGAAGGTGCCAATATATGTAGGTGTTTTGCGTGGAAATTTGCCAGAAAGCTCCGACTTTTTTTGAGATCGTGAAAGTCCAGGTTAGCCAGAATCCGAGCACCCGGTTGCTGTCTGTCCACGGGTGGATTGGTTACCACCTGGGGTATCATTGGTATTACTTGCACAAGTCATGGGTGTTTATAAGCTTATAGGTCCAGTATTTCCACTGGGAGTTTAGAACCACCAACAGACGAAACACGTGCCCTCCAATGTAACGGATGGGTGGGGCTTCCTCTCAGTCAAGCAACTAACCATTGATCATTATGGCGGAGGCGCAGGTTGTTGTGCGTTCCACATGAGATTGTGGAACCCAACGGTCGAGGGTATATAAGTCCTGACTACTGTTGTCTCGTTGGACGCAGTCCAAAGAAGTCAAAAAACTCGATTTATAAGCCATTCGACGAGAGGTTGGCGAAAATATGGGTCGTTTGATTGTGGAGAGGGACTTCCTATTCTTGGCGAGAGAGCATATGTCGGTACCCTGATGAGTCTAACTATTAACAGACGAAACATGTGTCCTCCAATGGGGCTTTCTCTCGGTTAAGCAACTAACCATGGCTCATATATATATATATATATATATATATATATATATATATATATATATATATATATATATATATATATATATATATATATATATATATATATATATATACATATCATCATCATCATCATCATTAGCCCGTATCGATCCACTGCAGGATGAAGGCCTCTTCAGCATGCTTCCAACCTTCACGGTCCTGGGCTTTCCTCTGCCACTCGGGTCCAATATACTTAACGATGTCATCAATCCATCGTGCTTTCGGTCTTCTTCGCGGACGTTTGCGATCAAGCGGTATCCACTCCAGGATTGCCTTGGTCCATCTTTCGTCCCATCGCCTCGCTATATGGCCTGCCCATCTCCATTTCAACTGTTTTACTCTTCCAAAGATGTCACAGACTTTTGTTTGTTCCCTGATCCATGCGCAGGGCTTTCTGTCTCGTCTTGTAATGCCAAGCATACATCTTTCCATTAACTTAGGTTGATGGTAGGCTGGCACCGGGCAAATTTTCAACGATCTCACGGCCTTCACCAAATACACTATACCACTCCAATACTCTAGTTCTTGAGATAGCATAATCCCCATCGGCGGTCTGTGGTCATTTTGCATGCATCCGTTGCAGAAATCCCATTGCAAACACAAAATTCTTTGTGTATTTTTCTTAACAAGCATCTACCAAACACATACCAATTGGCATATTGAGCTCGAACTTTACATGTATCAAGCATACGGTTGTATCAATTTAAGAAGAAAATTTACCGATTTATAAACCGGGCGCGGTTTAAATGACTCAATTTCATCACATGGTATGTCTGTTATACCCTGGTCCCTCCATCTCTCTCGCTGTCTTCCTCTTAACAGGTTACCCACCGCTTTCCAGTTCGTAATGGCTAGTACAATCTTTTCTTCCTGCTGTTTCCTTTGGGGGCGCCCATACCATCTAATTTTGTGTGTCTTTATGGAACATATATCTTCTTGATAGAGTGATTTATTAGTCTTGACAAATATTATAATAATTTAACCGTATGTGCGCTTCCTCTGCGTTAGGTCGAGAACTTTTTAAACGACCTTCGTACATGATCTACAATAAGCATTAAGGACAATAAAATGGTAATAGGACAGAGAGTTAGGAATCCTGTTAGAATACCGTTTTGCAAATTAATATAATCGATCAAAAACAAATCGCCTATCTAGATAAACATAAAGATCAAACACAGATAGTATCTCTTTTTATATATCACATATTTTAGAATATATTAACATTTCAAATTTAATTACGCCTTTTACTGCGGCAGAATCCCAGTAAATCGATTGTTGTTTCTTTTAAATTATAGATATTAAATATTAGTCACTAGGTGTTAAGTCAGGGATATAGAACGGAGAAGATTTTTAATCAATTATTATTACAGATTATAACAAAATCATTCTTTTATGGGGAAAGATGTATGTAGAAGTTTTCAACAGATAATAGATTGGTGGATTGCCAATGGAATTGGAATGGAATGAAAATGGAAAGCAGAAGATTTGTGCACGTTTTATTTCACACAAATTGACGACCAAAAATTGCTCCTAATCCAACATTACAATAGTTGATTAAAAAGTCGAAAAAGGACGAACACTTCAAGTACAGTGCAGCATTGTTACTGGTGAAAAGACGTGGTATTTTCAATATGATCTAGAAACCAAGGTCAAATTGCCGAATGGGAGGAAATAGAAAACAATGTTGATTTGTTTCTACGATTCGGAGGGAATTGTGTACCAAGAGTTCTATCCACCTAGTCAAACCATCAATGCTGCGTTTTATCTTGATGTTATAAATCGTCTGTTGTCGGGTATTGATTGTGTGCAGCCACAATACTGTTAACAAGGCAGCTGGAATTTGTTGCATGATAATGTGCCGTCCCATCGTTCGATGCCCATCACTGCATTTTTACAATCAATCATTCACTATACTCGCCTGATTTGGATTCCTGCGACTTCTACGTCTTCGAAAAACTTCATTTGCTTCATTTGCTGAAGGACAGCGCTATGCCGACATTGAAGCCATTCAAAGGGCGTCGACCTAAGGACATAATTTCCGCCTAGCTCAAACATTCATTCGTCAATCTAATTGACCGTTCAAAACATTATACTGACGTGCAAGGAGTGAATATTTTGAATAAAAATAATATATAGGACCATTCTGGTCCTATATATATATATATATATATATATATATATATATATATATATATATATATATATATATATATATATATATGCATGCCTACTTCTTCTATAGCAACGTCAGTCTCGTAATTTAATAGCCACACCTTGTATATAGAAAAGTACACAAAAAGTGGCAAAAACTCATCCCATCTGACGGTATATAAAACAAATATAATATACTCAATCAAAGATTCAGTCATATTATAAAATGATCACTATATTATATATATATATATATATATATATATATATATATATATATATATATATATATATATATATATATATATATATATACATATATATGTACAGAAGAACTTGGTTCCTATATTTTGATTTTAAAATATACCTAAAAAAACGAATACAACGAATTGGTGCTGGATTGGAATATAAATTAAAAAAAAGGAAGATATACATCAAGAAGAGAAAAAACGCTGTTGAAAGAAAAGGAAGAAAAATAACAAGATTTATATGAACGTCTGAATGATGTAAAAAATGACATAACTAAAATATAACGTTCAATTAATCGAAAAAGTAGCTTCTCTTTCTTCATTCCCATAGATCACATATTTAATAAGAATGAACGGATTGGGTACACGATCGAAGATAGCACATTATAAATTATACAGAGGCCAGAGCGTACCATTCATTTGGCGATGCACTTTGGCAATATTAAGGTAACTGTAATGGTTCCATTATCAAATCTGAAAGTATCGGACGTCTTTTATGTTACTAATCGATGATGATGATGATGATGTAAGCGGGGATTACACCTCTGTGTGGACTTTTTTTCATACTTCTATTGTGTACAGTCATGAATTTTATACAGTACTGAAATATATATATATATATATATATATATATATATATATATATATATATATATATATATATATATATATATATATATATATATATATTAAGATAATTGAATTACAAAGAATCTACTAGGGTTTAACTAAGGTATTTGAGTTTTTTCATTTATTTGTAAATAAGGATTATAAAGGGTTATCCAATAAGACTGTCAGAATTTTATAATGCGGCGCAAGTGATAGTCCGATATTTTTTCTTTTATCTGGAAGAACAATGATATTATGTGCTGAAGATAATGTTGTTCATTTACTTAGTTGTTGTTCATTTACTTTAGTATTGTAGATCATTTACTGGATGATATCGGATACATTTTTTTCAGTGGTGGAAAAATAATGTTTTGTTTAATGCCGAGAATTGTTCGGGGTTTATTTCTGACATGCTATACTCCAAAGTTGTCGCTAAAATACAATATATCCACAAAAGAACGAAAAAGATTATTCATTCAAAACACTAACATATTTCGACAAACCAAAAAAACAAAAAAATAAGGAAAAGTTCTTATAATAAAGATAATGTCAATGTAATAACAAAAAAGATTAAGGAATGTCACCTATATAAGTTAGAATGTCACCTATATAAGTCTGTGCTCCATACGTTCGAAGAGGGAGTATGTATGAGTTGAATATTTCTCTGCCGAATGCAGACAACCCATTCAAATTCTTCTTTTTGTTTCGGTTGTTTGGTTCTCTTTATTCAGTTTAATTGATTGAGATAGCTATATATATATATATATATATATATATATATATATATATATATATATATATATATATATATATATATATATATATATATATATATATATATATATATCCTGAGTCGATCCACTGCAGGATGAAGGTCTCTTCAGTATGTTTCCAACTTTCCCGACCCTGGGCTTTCCTCTGCCATTCGGGTCTGGTATACTTAATGATGTCATCAATGCATCGTGCTTTTGGTCTTCTCCGTGGACGTTTACGATCAAGGGGTATCCACTTCAGTCTGTCCGTTTTTCTTCCTCTGTGGTGATGAGCATCATCGTTTCTGCTGCGAACGTTACAATACGACTGCTTCACAGATTTCTTTCTTGGTTTTTCTTTACATATCATATCCAATCTTTGTGTTTTTTTAATAACTTTTGATCTCTGTAACATTTTTTTTGTCTAATTGGATGCTATACGCTATTTTCATATGCCAGTAGTTTTTTTGTGTTCACTATTTCACCGAGATATTGTCCCCTATCTATAAACTGAAATGCTCTTGTTATTTTTTATTCATTTCTGTTTGCTCTACATTTCTCGTATTTTGAAAGTTCTTTGTTCATATGTAAATATCTGCTTTGGACTTGCTATGGTGATGAAGTCGTCTGCTTAGCCTATTACCTGTACAAATTTGTTTGTTCTTTATGCCTTCTTTATGGGTTATGCAATCTAGTACTATATTGAAAAGTGTTGTTTAAAGAGCTTCTTTTTGTCTTACTTCTCTGTTGCTTGTAAATTTTCCATAATCTTATATCTTATAATATTTGCTTGTATTTTCATGATTTTTGCGTCTTTCAGTATCATGTCTCTCTCAAACTGTCTAATCCTTGGTTAAAGTTTACGAATTGGATGAGTAAGTTGCTGTCATATTCCTGACACTTTTCTATCGTTTGAATTATGATGTGTATTTTGTCCAGAGTAGAACGTCCTCTTCTGACTCTTTATTGAAAGACCTCTATATTTTTTCTACAATATTTTAGATGATGATTTATTAGCGAAGTTAGCTCAGTTCAGCAGCATTATAGCATTATAGTTTTTACACTCCCCAGGTTCAGTATCGGTACCAAAAGACCTTCTTTCCATTCTTATATATATATATATATATATATATATATATATATATATATATATATATATATATATATATATATATATAGATATATATATATATATATATATATATATATATATATATATATATATATATATATATATATATCCAGAGAACAATTAGAACACAAAATTGGCGAGTACCAGGCAGGCTTTCGCCCTGGTCGCTCATGCACTGAACTGATATTTAGCTTAAAAACAATCCTGAAATACAAAGCCATCAGGAACGTCCCAATCATCTGCACGCTCGTGGACTTCAATAAAGCATACGACTGCATCGACCGAAAATCTTTGTTCAACATCCTAGAAGAACAAGGACTCGACCCCAAAAACACTACGATTGATCAAGCAGACACTGACTGACACAACCTCTACATTGAAATTTATGGAAGAAATTTCCTAACCCTTCCTGATTAAAACTGGAGTACGCCAAGGAGATGGGTTATCCCCACTCTTCTTCATCCTGGTCCTGGACAAAGTCATAAGAGAATGGGAAAAAAACTGAAAAATCAAGGACACTGGAAACCAATACGACCCGGACAATCCAAAAACAACATAAAAATATCATGCCTGGCCATACTCGGAGACAATGAAAAAAGGGCAACCAAACAGATCCTCAAGGAATATGCAGAGAAAGTTGGCCTACAAATCTCCTTTCAAATACCCGAATTCTTCTGCTCAAAATTAGATGTCCAAAATTTAAACACCAAATACGGCCAAATAAATAGGGTCACTCACTTCAAATACCTGGGCGAGATCCTCGAACCCACAGGAGGAGAGAATATAGCACAGAAGACTCGATTACAGAAGATGAAGAGGGCATGCGGCAAGACACATAATATCTACAATAAGAAATGTTTATCCACACACGCAAAAATAAGACACTACAACGCAGTAATCAAACCAGAAGTACTGTACGTAAGCCAGACACTTACACTTCATACAGAAAGTGGCATAGAAAACATACTAAAAGAAGAACGTAAAATTATGAGGAAAATTCCCAAAAATGACAGAGGAAGGATACAGGCTACATTCTCGAAAGACCACAGGGAGAATGTCCAACGTAGCGGCGGATATAAGACCAGAAAAGAAGGTTGAAATTCTATCGGACATATCAGTAGACTCCCACATACATACATACCCCCTTACATACATACAAGAAGTCAAGTCAACAGTACCATGGATCACACAAGTCAGAGCTGATCTGGGAAAGGCACAAATGGGTCCGACAGAGATTGAGAATAGAAGAGAACGTGAGAGAGCGAAGTTTCAAGGAGATCGAAAACAAAGTGGACGGAGGAGAGAAAGAGAATCCACGGAGAAAGGATGAGAGAGGTGTGGAGGATCAGAAAGAACACTCGAAAATGTATCTTGTTTGCTTGTGCCTTCTTTTTCTGTTGTTTCTGTTGTAGTAAGGAGTCCTTTCCCATCGTTTTTTCTCAATGTTTGGTGTTGTATGCTTTTTCGGAGTTTGTTTCTTCACCAGATCAATTAGCTAACTGTTTTCTTTGTTGTGTTCTATAATCGATTTCTTTTTCTCTGTATATTTTTTGATCTTCCGGCCCAATATTTTTGATACATGTCCTTATCGCTTTTCTTTTCGTTTCCACCAGTTATTCACAATCCCAAATAAACGGATTAAAATATATAAAAATTCTCCTTATTAAATAATCTTTCGTTTCGGATTTCTGAAATATATATGTGTGAACGTTTTATATTTATACCATCTTTAACAATGAACATATTTATTTGTCAACTAGCGAAACACGTCAACTAGTTTTATGATAAAGTGGGAACTCTAAGTATTTCAACATCAACAATATGAATTTTTTCCTAATAAGGACATTGGCAAAAAGTGTCTATGAAATTAAATTACACAAAAGAATCTTTACGTGTAAATGATTATTAATAATAAAAAACCAACTAATTATCGAAAGAATTCAGTTTGCTAATATATGTAGTAAATTTATCTTCTTAATATCTTCTGGGTCGTAACTAACGCTGTGGTTTGTAAAGCCAGTTCTTGCACAGTTGTAAATGACTAGAGAAATATTAATCATTAGTCTCATGAATGTCTATAATCAACAATTAATGCGGCCTGGCAGACGGACATACAATAAAAACAAGCAATTATAGCAATTGCTTTACACCAGCTAAAAATATACCCGGATAAAACATACACTGACGGTCAAAAGTTAAGATATAACTTAACAAAAAATTGCTAGTTACCTAATTTACATCTTTACCATCTAACCTGAGCTATAACATCATTGCAGCTGAAAATTTTTGACCTGTCAGATATTTTTTCCGACATAAAAACAGTTAGTACATAGGCGGTGCTAAGTCTGTTGAATACGCTGGTTATAATGGCAAGACAAAGCCTAATTATTTATTGTTTGACGCAGCCATGTCCTTCGTGAGGGATACTGCACGGATACACACATAAAAATACTAATAAAATACAAAATGGTGGTATTCTGCAGTATGATATTACAAGACTTCAGGATCGGAATGATCTAAGATTTTTGCTGGGAAATAGTTCTTCAGACACCATATTCCCCTGATACTGCACTGTCGGATTACCATCTTGTCCAGATCTATAAAAACAATCCACAGTTCATTCGTGAACTAAAGGATAAATTTAATCGAGTCATTGATGAGATAGAGACACTGTCATGCCAAAATGCCTGTCGTGTCCATATTGTCTTTCGTATTTAAATGTTATACTTTAATGACTTTAATTATCAATAAAAAAAAATGAAATTAACCCAAATTCTGTGCTTAGTTCAAGAATTAAAAAGACACCTCAATTTGAAAAACCATTTACTTGAAAAACATTTCTCAATATTATACCCCAAAATATTATTTCCTTATTATTATTAAAACGCGATTGGTTCTTTTTTTAAATATAGGCAGGATTATTCCCATTTCCCAATCGTCTCGAATTTTGCCGTTCCTTGCTAGAGGTTGAAAAGCATCGTTAGTATATACCGCTATCCTGTTGCTATATAGTACCTCTCTTTACTTTATTAATGGCTTATCTCATTCCTTTACAACAAATTTATCGTGTTGTTCTTTTTCTTCTCTGTCTTCATTAATATTTACGTTTGTTTATTAATTTAATATAAATGATTTTCAATATACAGACCGAATACTTGAGATTTCTCATTATTGTTTTGTTGTACACGGTCGAGAAAATATAATTTCTGTATAAATATATATATAGAGAACCAAACAACTATTAAGAATGCCAAATAAAATTTTGTTACTTCCGGTCTCTTCACAGAACGAACGGATTGATATATATATATATATATATATATATATATATATATATATATATATATATATATATATATATATAGATATATATATATATATATAGATATATATATATATATATATATATATATATATATATATATATATATATATATATATATATATATATATATATATATATATATAGATATATATATATATATATATATATATATATATATATATATATATATATATATATATATATATATATATATATATATATATATATATATAGATATATATATATATATATATATATATATAGATATATATATATATATATATATATATATATATATATATATATATATATATATATATATATACGAATTCCTTTTAATATTACCGAAAACTAGAAAAATAATACTTGCGCCATTGGCAGAGAAAGTTGTAGAGTTTGTAATTTTACTAAAAAATTAGAAAATGAATATTAAAAATCTCAATTATATCTTAGCACTTCCTTCATAACTGTGATCACGTGTAGCTTTTATCAGAATTTCTTTTCGCTGGTTCTTAAAGTAAATCGGATAAATAAGGACGATCTTGGAGATTAGATTATATTGCACAGTGATAATATAAAATCGCCCTGTTTCCTAAAGCGCGATATTCAGGCCGATCAATCTTCTAATTCACCACCAAACTTTTTAATATCAGAATTTACACTGGTTTCAAAACCGTTGAACAAGATTGTATATACTCAAAATAAAAATAAACATTACTGCCAACTCGGCTCTGCCCCAACTAAAAATATACCCGGAAAAAAACAGTTCTTATATATTAATTCAGGCGGTTGCCTTCTTCGCAGGACGTGAAAAAATATAATTGCCGACATGACTCCCTCTAAGAAGAAAAAAAAACCCAAACGGATCTGAATCTTAAGCAGTACACCCTCGGGCATAATTAACGATCAAAAACGTTGACATTGATTCGATTTTTTTCGGTTATTAATCTACCATCTTCATATATCACATCATCTTCGCGAAAACATGGGAAAAACACTTAACAAAAGCGATGTTTTTAAAATATGTGAAGGTATTTAATGCACACTGAGAAAAGCGATTCATTGTGAAAGGTAAAATAAAGAATGTGCCTCGACAAAGATGGGTTTTAATATTATTTGATTGTTAAAACATCAGGAAAAATCTACCCTTTGAAATTGTCGATTATTTAACTTTTTATTCTAAATTTTCTGGAAATTTTTAATGTTCCTAGCTTCTTTCTTGGCATTTCCTCAAAGAATCTTTCCTCAAAGTATATGCCGTTACTTCTTATTAGTACAACAGTTGATGCACCCATCGAAACTGAAATAATATGATTTGCATGCTAGAGTAAAGTAGAGTGAAATGTTAAATAATTTTTAATTGAATCATTCTATCGTCAAAAAAAAACATCCATTCTTTTTTTTTAATGTGAACAGTGTAATTCAAACAGCTGAGGAATTAGTAGAAATTACAACTATGGAACAGATCATTTTGTGTAGCTGTTGTGGAAGAACTTGCAGAGGTTTACGATTACGAAATAATCCCGGAAGAACTGAGAATACACGACAGCAAACATTACTGACTAACTAAGGAATTTATCCTGATTAAGAGAATATAAGGGGAAATGCACTGATCCCAACAGTTATGCAAAAAAGTTTTATTTTATTGGGAGAAAAGTTTAGTCGATTTGTTTATCCCAATAATCCCATATCCCAATACTACTGATGTGAACATTGCAAGTCAAGCAGTTGCAGAATCAACAGTAAATACAACTATGGAACAGATCATTTAGTGGAGATGTTGTGGAAGAACTTGCAGATGATTACGATGATGAAATCATTCCGGAAGAACTGAGAATACACGACAGCAAACATTACTGACTAAATGAGGAATTAATCTTGGTGAAGTGGCTAGAAGGGGAAATGCGCTGATGCCAACAGTTGTGTATAAAGAACCTCCAAGATCACCGATGTGAGTAAAATGAAAGGCTTGTTTAAAACAAGCTGTTCAGCTGTTCAATGTTCAACTCTACAGGCCTACAGACCCTTGGCTTCGAGATCTTTCACTCTTTCCTGACTCCTACTTTCATCCCTTCATCCAACCATTTCCTTCTTGGTTGCCCTCTTCTTCTCCTTGTTCCTTCACCTGTCATCAGTATTCTTTTAACCGATTTAATGCCTCGCTATGTGCCTCACCCATCTAGCTCTCTGCGCTCTCACGACCTGAATAATGTTTGGGTTTTTGTGCAGTTCTCCTAGATAAATTATTTTTGAAATTTAATTCCTCCAAAAATCCTCTTTAATATTTTACGTTCCCAGACTTTCCGCTTACTTTTTTCCTTCTTTGTCATTGTACAAGGTACTCATAAGTCATAAGTAACCGTATATATATATATATATATATATATATATATATATATATATATATATATATATATATATATATACATATATGTACTGTTAGATTTTCTTGGACTGCCTCAAATGAGACAGCAGTAGCTGAGTGTCGTCACACACTTAACCTCGTCACACACATAACTTAACTATAAATGTTTCTTAGTCAAGTTATTTCTTACAACTTTGTATTTGGAAGTACTAGTCTTCCTATTCTAGTACTAGTATCACTTTAAATAAAAGTTGTTAGTATATACCTCTTATACCGTGTGTCCCAGCCAAATGGAATAAATTCGTTAATAAATAAATGGGGGCGTATTCGAAAAAACGCTCGAACAAGTCGATTGGTATTTTTAGATGCGCATTTTTTTCAACAAAATTTTTTTATAAAGGGTGTGTCATGTAACAGTGGCCGATACCAATTTTCTTATTTTAAATACAACACCCTGTATATTATTTAATTTTTGGATTCTTCAGGAAATTCTAGACATATTTTATGTAAAATATCCTAGACTTATCTTCAACTGTTTCGGAAATAATAAGTGTTGCAAAAATTAACTGATTTTTTTTTTTTGAAAATTATATGATTACAGAAATTCGCTACAACACACAATAGAAAGATGGTATTGGCCTCTGTTACACGACACACCCTGTATAAAAGGTTTTCGTTGGAAAAAATCCGCAACTACACTTTTTTTTAACACTGTAAACAAAATTGTGGAAATTTCAAGACTATTTAGTTTTTGTATAAATTTTTTATTTAAAACATTTAATGTAACAAATTCCTGACAGAGCCGTTTACGTCTATGCCTGTTTCGCTTATGACTTTCTTCAATACTATCTTTAACAGAACTGGTACCAATCCATCTCTCTGCCGCAAACTTGTATTAAATTTCGTCAGTTGAATTTTTACTACTATTTACTAAGTAAAACATTGCCATACGAGTTAATCTAATGGATTTAGCTTCTATTCCCATTAGCTTCATTGACTGCTTTATTGATTTTGGTAAGGGGTCGAATGTCTTTCTAAAGTCTTCGAACAATAGGAATAAGCGAGTACCAATTATGTTGTTTTCTTCACTATTTGATGGGCTATAAACAACTGATATATTGTTGGGTGCCCCCTTCTAAACCCTGCCTCATATTCGTCCATTCCTTCTTTAATATATTGTAATATTATCGATCTTACTATATTTGTTAATACTTTATAAACTATACAAAACATTTTTATAATTTTCCTACCTATTATTTTCGTTCCTAACATGAGAATATGGGAACTATTATTAAGGAATTTGCGAGGCCTGACTATGCATAAATTTAGCAGACACACTGTGTAAAAACGTGAATATATTAAATAATATTAAACAAAATTTTTAATTTATATTCTTAAATAATCTTAAAATACGATGTTTTCTTTCCGTGTAGCATTAAACAAATCTATTCTGGCGAATTAACTAAAACGAACTAACCGGTGAATCTTAAGTTAAAGGACCACAACAGGTCAGGGCTGCCAATCATCTTCTAATGTTGTCGGTGTTCGACGGTGCTCCAAGTAAAATAATTAGTGCATTATAACACATCACTAGCCCGAGGCTACGCTTTGCAATAGAGGTTTTTTCGTTTAGATCACAGGCTATGGATGAGTCTAAGATGGGTTCATTTGGCAACGGTGGTGGGGAAGACCTATTGCCATTATAAAAGACAAAACATTTTGTTGGGATGCATCAAATTGTCGTGGTGCATCATTGGATACATTTGAGGCACTATGAAACAAGTAAGAATCAATTTTAGCTTTTAGTTTACATTACTTAGTGTTTGAAATTTTCGAGTGAGGTGACAAAACGTGTCAAAATCAAAATTTGAACATTTAATTTAGGTAAACTCAAAGAGATTAACTACCAAACACCATATCACTGTATTGACTCATATCCTGATGATGCTAACATGGTTAGCGAAACGCGCGTCTATAAATTTAAAAAAAAGCGATATGGTGTTAGTGGTGAATCTCTTTGAGTTTGAAAGTAGTCGAAAGTAGCAATAGAAGAATTGTTGAAGAGTTGTTTAGAACATTTTAGCACTTTTTTTCATAAAAAAACAAAATTTTACAACTGTCAGCAGTTTCTTTATTTTACTTTCGAATCACTTTCGGTTTTTTCTCTCAAAAAATGTTTCTTGAATTTTTTTTTCTAAATATCACCCCAAAGGGCGTTTACTGATATTACAATCTGATCTAATGTACATCGATAAGTCTGTTCTAACTTAAATTGTTACTTCGGACACTTAAATCTAAGACCTTACTCACTAGAATACCTTAAAGTCTAATAACTTATTTACACTAATGTGTAACACTCACTATTCCGCACTCTGCTATGCACTAACACAATCACTTAGCTAACTCAAGAGGCTCCACTCTCTTGAGCCTTCTTGTTAGATTGAAGTTTTCGAGGAGCTGGATTGCCTCAACGTTCACGTGTTAATGGAGCCGTTGTTCGTGCCAATTTGGTAATAGTCTGATCAACAGTGTCCATCTAAAGGTCCCTATAGAGATCACTATTCCTCAATACTTTATAAGTTCTCTTATTCAGTTTGATATTCATCGAATGGATGTGGTAATTTGAAGTAAAGGTTTTACCTGAGAAGAAATTTCACACAGAACCAAATAACTGAAAGTTGATGAGGTAACATCAGGGCTGTATAGTGGATGTGGTAACATAGTCCAACCAAGCTCTTATAATTTGTGTAGGCTGATGAAGAATTTTTAGGAATTCTAGGAGAAAATCTAATTTTTCTTGACAAGCAAGTCTGGGAGATCCAAGGCTTAATCCACTCCTTTGCCCTCCCATTTTCTAACATTGACTCTTTGCAAGTCCTCCTCCACTAATTCGAACCATCTTCTTCTTGGCCTCCTCTTCCTCTTCTTCCCAACTACACCTCCCTTAAGCACCTTCTTTGCAGCTCGGTCATTTGGTAGTATCATAACGTGGCTTAGCCATCTTAGTCTTTGGGATCTCTCCACAGATGTTATAGTCGAGCGGTCGTACAGTTCCTACAACTTCTAATTGATCCTTCTCTCTCATTATTCTTTCACTTTATCTCGTTCATATATACTTAAAAAAACATTTCGTTCCCACACCTGAAGTCTTAGGTTTTCTAAATTTCTAATTCACCACCATATAGCATTGTCAATGACTTTTGTGTTTCTTAGAGAATCTGGGCTTTTAATGCCCCTGATTGTTGTAGCGTTAAGTTCTACACTTTATTTATTTTTATTACTGATGGAAACTCTAAAATATATATAATTATCTGTGCTCTGAAACTTTTACACCCTTTTACAATTTCTCAGTGTCCCACTCCAACTGTTTTTTAGATTACCAGCCGTTTAATTATCTCGTTGGAATATAACATTAATGGTAATTTACCTACTCTCCTCTTCTTCAGGGAAAATTCCTCAATTTGTTTCTTCTTTTTTTTGCAATTCCCTGAAAAGTCTCAATTATTTCTAGGTTATATTTAATCAATCGGTTTAATCAATCATTACATCT
This sequence comes from Cosmopolites sordidus, assembly GCA_031761425.1. Lineage (NCBI taxonomy): Eukaryota > Metazoa > Arthropoda > Insecta > Coleoptera > Curculionidae > Cosmopolites > Cosmopolites sordidus. The sequence continues at coordinate 779,975 of JARFXV010000269.1, read as the reverse complement.
TCTACTAACTTTACAGTTAATTAGTCTGAACGGTTATCATCCTGAACAAAGAAAAAATAAATATATGCTCCATCTTACCCTTGGTCTTCCCCTGGGTCTTTTATTTATTAGGTTTCATTCAATGATGGTTTTCAAGAACGTCTTCTTTTCCCTTATATATATATATATATATAAATATATATTTATATATATATATATATATATATATATATATATATATATATATATATATATATATATATATATATATAGTTGCAATTCATATTAATATCTTTTAAGTTTTCTTTTAAACAATCGTTTTATATTTTATCACTGAGTTTGATCTAGCTCACTTTCTAGTGTTTTTAAACGTGTCTTTTAAGTGTATATGATTTTTAACCTGACCAATACTATATTAAACAAAACTGGTGACAATCATCTCCTTCTCGCAAATCTTTAATCGCAAATTTACCCATAGTTTGTTGCTGAATCGGTATCTTTATCTTATTATTTGCTTCCTATTCCACCTATTTTTTCTTTTTCAATTATTCTGCTCAAGCTTTTGCAAATTTTCCCACTTATTTTATGTCATATCACGCCATGACAAATCAATATGTTTTATGTGTTGTAATTATTATTATGAAATCGAGTAATTATAAAATATAGTCGTATTCATTACAACTGTTTTATTTATTGGTGCTTCTTAATGCTAATGTGATTGTAAAATTTTCATTTTGTACTTAATTGTTCAACATTTTTTTTCTTAATTTAGAATTTCGAGGTATAATACACAATCATAAAGTTTAAGAGAACATGAAGATGAATAATTATACATTATACGAAAAATACCAGTACTGAAACACCGGAATTTTTTCTCATAAAATAAATCTACAACCTTTTGTCAGAATCAATGTTGAAATTTCCATCAGTTTTAAAATATGAAGAGGATTCCAAACATGTGTCGATTTTACTATACTCTCTATTGTTTCCAGAAGGGGGAAAATTAGAAAGGTAAAGGGCACTAAATTAATAGTTCATGGCTTAGTTTCAATCGATGGGACAAAGATATAAAACTTATGTACCTAATGCTTCTCTTACACTACCTTCACAGTAGCCTTCTATGTGGAAAAGACGCAATTTCTTAAGCTGATTGAAACGTTTAATTCAGAAGCAGTTCCTAAACTGACAGAGCAAAATGATGTATAATCGTTAGTAACAGATCTAAAACCATACCAACATTTTTCACATAGATACTTGACATTGCTTGTAAAAGTGAGGTCAGATATTTTTTGTTCTCGCATAAAGAACAATGGGGACTGCAAAGCGAAGTAAAAAACCCGAATCGAGATAACCAAACCTACATTAACAGTACTCACTACAGAAATGACCACTAGTCTGTGCTATATGCTACATGCTACATTTCGAATTTCTCTCTTTCTTCTTCTTCTTCTTCTTCTGTTGTATTAGGCAATTTTACCTCTTATTTGATTAATTTATGTTCTTACATAATGTTATCACTCCATATTTTACGTGGTCGCTTGCTCGTTTATTGCTTACATGTTTCATTTCCTTCTGATTTCGTTACTTGTAATTCGATTCCTCAACGTTTTTTCAGTAATCCTTGTTAGTAGTCTCTGTCGTTTCCAATAACCGAAATGTCTTAAACTTGTCAGGTTCTATTTCTGATGTGTATATCATTATTGGTCTTAAGATGGCTTTATAGATTCTTACCTTCGTTTTTGTACTAATGTGTTCATTTTATCCATATACGACCCCTTTATTAGCTTTCTGAATTTGGCCTTTAACTTCATTTTCTACATCACCGTAAAGAACAAACGTAGACTAAATATGTTGTTTCATTAATTTGGTTTATGCTTGGGCTAATATTAATAAATTATTGGGTTAATATTAATTTCAGGTTATTGCAATGTATGGGCTCTTTGATAATCATTATTTTTTTTAGTTTTATCATAGTAACTTAGACATTTTATCTGACATGAGCTGGTCATTGACAAGAACGTCTGAAACGAGAAAGTAAAAATGTTATGGGAAGCAGGAAAAATTGGGCAGAATCAAAAAGAACAACCTAGAAAAACGTGGAATAGCAGTCTGACTGTGATTTTGAAGGATAGGAGAAAATCGTGGCAAAAAACGAAAATGTTGGCGAAAAATAAAAAAAGAGTGGCGTAAAATTGCGAATAGAAATATTATGAGTTTTCTATTAATACTGCCAAATTCTGCCAGAGAGACCAATCCAATACAAGTCGCCTTCATTTAGGGCTATAGACATTGTATCGTCTGCCTAGCAGAGTATTTTGAGTTCTTTATTTCTAAATCTGTTTCATTTCCCTTAATTGACGTCCTTTATAAACTCTTCCATTATTAAATATCATCACAAAGAGTTCGAGGCATCTTCTTGTCTTATACCTACTTTGTTAGGTATAAGAAAGTTACAAAAGGTAAATTACATCTGTCGAATGCTTTATTCAGATCGAGCAAACCTAGAAAGGTTGTTGCGTTGTATTCGATTAGTTTTTCAGAGACATGTCTAATCGCAAATATTGCATCTATACATGATTTCCATTACGAAAGCCCTGTTATTCGTCTGCTAAATATTGTTTCTGGTCTTTTCATTGGAAATAAGATTCCTTTTGCCAGTTTCAACATGGTACTTAGTAAGTTGATTGTCTCAATCCCAAAAAAACTACATGTGGACTTGTGCATTTATCCCGACTATTCCAAGACATACATACCTTCTTTGACTATGTCATCCCACGAAATGCAGCAGAGATCTGGAAAATACGGAAACTGTTAAAATATTTGAAACCGGCATTGCATTTAGAAACGTTTTTGCAAATCTTGTGAACGCTGATGTTATACTGGTAAAACAAACCTAAGATCAAACTTCATCTTATTCTACTCTTTTATTTCATCATGAACTTTCGAAAAATTCGCATTATTGGCATGTGATAGTGTGATCTCTTAAGACGCAATAAAAAGAAACAAAAAATTCCAAGACAAATTAAATATATTAAATATATATATATATATATATATATATATATATATATATATATATATATATATATATATATATATATATATAATAAATAGAATTTCCATATAAACTATTTCCATAGTTTATACTGTACACTTTAAATAAATGTGATAAATCCAGCTTTCATTCCATTATGTAAATTTAATTAATAATTGCAGATTAAATTTATAAAATACTATGAGTAAACCACCATTCTGTATATAAACTATCTAACTTACTTTTCAGATAATACTTTCGGTTGCTCTGGTTGGTCTTTGCGCCTGCGCGCGCTTAGACAACCTAAAATACCTCCCGCCATCCCAGAGAGGTGGCGGAGGCGCACCCGGTTTCGGTGGAGCCGTCGCTCCAGGATTCGGCGCTAAAGGCCCAGGATTTGGAGGTGCCGGAGGTGGTCCAGGTTTTGGCGGAGCCGGAGGCGGTCCAGGTTTCGGAGGCGCCGGAGGTGGTCCAGGTTTCGGAGGTGCTGGAGGTGCTCCAGGTTTCGGAGGTGCCGGAGGTGCTCCAGGTTTCGGAGGAGCCGGAGGTAAAGGAGCAGGATTCGGTGGAGCAGGTGGTGCAGGTGGATATTCTGGAGGCGGTGGTGCTGGAGGATACTCCGGAGGTGGTGGAGCCGGAGGATACTCTGGAGCAGGAGGAGCTGGAGGATATTCCGGTGGTGGTGGATACTCTGGAGGCAAGTCTAAATATTACACTATCACGATATTTTTATTTAAACATAATATGGTAATTCTAGCTGGAGGCAGAGCAGGTGCTGGATCTGAAATCCCCATCATCAGATACGAAAACGTCAATGAAGGCGATGGTACCTACCATTTCCTCTACGAAACCGGTAATGGAATCAACGCCCAAGAAAACGGTGATGCCAGAGGTGATGGAACCAAAGCTCAAGGTAAATTTTCATTCACATTTCCAACCATCAAATTTTCCCACGCGTTAATTTTCCCCAGGCTCCTTTGGATATACTTCCCCTGAAGGTGAACAAATCCAACTTCAATATACCGCCGATGAAAATGGATACAATCCCCAAGGACCTCATCTTCCCACTCCACCACCAATCCCAGCTGAAATTCAAAGATCGATCGAACAAAACTTGGCTGATGAAGCTAGAGGTACGCTATTTCAAACACAAAGTATCAATAACATAATTTGAAAGTGTTTTTTTGGAGCAGGTATTGTAGATGATGGTTCATACCAAGGTGGTGCTGATGAAGGTAGAGGAGCTGGTGGATACGGTGGAGCCGGTGGATACTCCGGCGGTGGAGCTGGTGGATACGCTGGTGGCAGAGGAGGTGGTGCTTTCCAAGGAGGTAAATAATTTGATTTATGGTGTTACCAGAGCGTTTTCTAAAGGAAAATATTTATTTGAATTCATAGGTCGAGGATCTGGTTTTGGAGGAGGTGCTGGAGGTAGAGGTGCCGGTGGAGCTTTCAGAGGCAAATATTCAATAATATATTTCATTATAAAATTGCAGCAAATAGCAGCAGATACTTTACGATATCCAGATCATGCAGTTTCTTGTACATCATTAAATACTCATACACAAATCAATCTAACATTATCACCACCATCTTTCTGACATCGACGATCAATTTTGTTAAAAGCCTCATCTGTTTTGATCTTTATCATCATCGATTTAAGTTTTTCAATAATATCATAGCGATTTTATATCTTCAGGTAGTGGATCTGGTTTTGGGGGAGGTTCAGCAGGAGGCGGAGCAGATGGTGCTTCCCATGGAGGTAAAGAAATATAAGAACTGTTTTCTTCATGATCGCCGTCCTTCTTATATGTACAATTAACTATATTTTAAAGCTCATCTCTTTTACTGTTATCATCTTATACGTTTAAGGATTTTAATAATATCATGGGAATTTTATATTCCTAGGTAGTGGATCAGGTTTTGGGGGAGGTTCATCAGGAGGTGGAGCAGGTGGCGCTTCCCATGGAGGTGAAAAAATATAAGAACTATTTTCGTCATCATCATAATCTTTCTTCTCTCACGTCCAATTAACTATGTTGTAAATATCATCTATTTTAATCTTTATCATCTTATACGATAAAGTATTTCAATTATATCATAGGAAATTTTTATCATTAGGTAGTGGATCCGGTTTTGGAGGAGGTTCTTTAGGCGGTGGAGCTGGTGGTTCATCTCATGGAGGTAAATAATCGACAATAAGTCATCACATCATTATTTTTTGTCCCTCTTCATTACCAACTACATTAAACCAATGTGTGGTACTTTTTATAGTTTATATGCATCCTTACATATATTTGGACTTCAGATTTTTGTATTATTGCTAAACTATTATCTACAGGTAGTGGATCTGGTTTCGGAGGAGGTTCCTTTGGTGGCGCAACTGGTGGTTCTTCGCACGGAGGTAAATAAATGTTAACAAACTATCACCATTGCTTCCTTTTTCACAGAGAGTCTTCCACCAAATTAATCTCATTAATATTTTATTTATTTTCACAACCATCATCAAATATTTTAAAAAATGTCGATAATATGATGATATATTTAATCTCCAGGTAGCGGATCTGGCTTTGGATCTGGCTCCTTTGGTGGAGGAGCTGGTGGTGCTTCTCAAGGAGGTAATAAACTATAAAAATCATCACATCACTTATCTTCAAATCACAAATTCTTCATTTAATCGATATATTTGGGACTTTGGTATTCTTTTAAACATACCTCATCACAATCATCTTATCTTCTGATTGTAACTTTGTTTGATTTTGATTAATGTTAATAATTATATTAATTAATTTTACTTGATTATATTCATAACAAATATTTTAGTCATAATCTCAATATCATTAATGTTTTCTAATGATATTATCGTAATTTTAATGATTTTATCGTACAATTTTAATCTCCAGGTAGTGGATCTGGCTTTGGAGGAGGTTCTGGAGGGGGTGGCGCAGGCGGTGCTGCCCATGGAGGTAAATATTTAATACCCGACCATCACGTCTGCGATATCCTTCTTCCTGTATATCCGGCCTTTAGAGAAGTCGACATCTTCTAAGAAACATTTTGATATGCATGGTTCATTAAAGACATCAACTTTTTGTATGATATAACGATTTTGGGTTTCTAAACAGTAAATTTCGTTTTTGAGCAGATTTCTTTGGTGGTGTTTCCTATAGAGATAATTAAACGATAATACATTATTACGACATTATCATTTCTGGTCATTTTGCATGTTTCGTAGTAGAGATATGAGCTTTTCGATGATAATATGATGATTTTTTATCGGTAGTGGACCTGGTTTATGTAAAAGTTCCAGTGGAGGTTTCATATTAATATTATGTTTATCTTCACATTATTATCATATAGAGCTAAGTTTTTTCGATGATATAATGATGAATTTAATCTTCAGGTAGTGGATCTGGCTCCTTTGACGGAGCAGGAGGTAAATAAAATATAGAAATTCTTACATCGTTCTCCCTCGTCTTTCTTTTTTCATTTTCCAAATTTCATTCATGCCATCATTAATAATACCAGCTAAACATTATTAATTATTTCTGTATTTATACATTCCTCATCATAGGAAATTGTGTTTTTCAATAATCTTATCGTGAAGTTTTGATCTGCAGGTAGTGGATCTGGTTTTGGAGGAGGTTCTTTAGGCGGTGGAGCAGGTGGTGCTGCTCATGGAGGTAAATATATAACATCAAATCATTATGTTATCAATTTGTGAAAAAAATCATTACTTTCATACATGTTTCTTTAAAGACATCAATGTTTTTCGATGATTTAACGATTTTATGTCTCGAAAAAGTGGATCTAGTTCAGGTTCCTTGGATCATGATCAGATAGCTATCATTTCTCTTCCTTGTAGCATATCTTATATTAGATCTTAAAGGTTTTCGATTACAGTGTGATTATTTTTTATTGATAGGTAGTGGCTCTGGCTTTGAAGGGGGTTCTTTAGGCGGTGGAGCAGGTGGTGCTGCTCATGGAGGTAAATATATAACACCAAATCATTATGTCATCAATTAGTAAAAAAAAGCATTACTTCCATATATGTTTCATAAAAGACATCAATGTTTTTCGATGATATAACGATTTTAAGTCTCGAAAAAGTGGATCTAGTGCAGGTTCCTTGGGTCATGATTACATCGCTATCATTTCTCTTCCTTGTAGCATGTCTTATATTAGACATTAAAGGTTTTCGATTACATTGTGACAATTTTTTATTGATAGGTAGTGGCTCTGGCTTTGGAGGAGGTTCTTTAGGCGGTGGAGCAGGTGGTGCTACCGGTCATGGAGGTAAATCTATAAATCATCTCATCGGCATTATTCTCCTTCCCACATCATCAGTGTTAAAAAAAATGATAATTTTGAAGGCCTTGAAATGAAAGAATAAGCTATGCGTCTTTCATTAAATATTTCTTGGTTTCTCGATGATATAACGCGTTTCAGACCCGAAAAAGTTGAAGTAGTCATATTGAGATAAATTTAATAATAAGTCATTAAGTCATCATTATTTCTGTTTCTATTGCAAGTTTTATATTACATGAAAGAACTTTTTTTGGATGATCATTTAACCGTGAATGTCCCTAGATGGTAGACCAGTTAGTTTCTCTCAAGGAAAAAGTGTGATCTGTATTATTGATAAAGTTAATATCATTAATATTTTATATCATGCAGTGTTTATATATTAATTACATAACAATTCTTCATTTTGTAAGTATGAACATATGTTTAGGGCGTTTCCCTAACCATGTTAACATCATCAAGAGATCAAATCCAATTTAATTTTATGATTTAAAAAAACTTCGAGTAGCACAAAGGGAAATGGAAAGATCTATGCTTGGCATTACTAAATGAGATAGGAAGTTTTGCACATGGAACAGAGAACAAACGAAAGTGAGTTACATCATTAGAAGAGTAAATAAATTGAAATGGGGGTGGGCAAGCCATGTAGAGAGACAATGGGACAGTGACATCGTTAAGTATATAGGATCCGAGTGGCAGAGGAAAGCTCGTATGACTTTGAAGAAGCTTGAAAAAGGTTGATTAAAGTTCTTTAATGATACCATAAAGATGTAGTATTTTGAGAAGGTGAATTTGGCTCTTAGAAAAGATTTCTTTTAATGGGGTAGCTGATGACACTATCTACAATAATAAATATTTACGATCTCATAATTGTTGTGTATTTGTTGACGTAGATTCTATGTCTTTGAAGATTCTTCGTAGATTCTTTTACTTTGATGACGAAGCAGATTGCACCATCCACAATCATCAATTTATGGGAATTTTGCATTTGTCATCGAAGATTCTAGTTCTTTGATGACATTGTAATGATTTTGTGGCTTTGAAGGAGATTTATTTTGATGACGTAGATGATGGTGCAATCCATTAAAGATGCGTAAATGATAAACGTTCATGGTATCATAGTTTTTGATTAAATTAATCAGTAACTGGATATTTTTCGAGCCCTGCCGAGTTGCAACGACATTATATAAGCAGTGACCCTATAAAAGTCAATGTTCAATTATTCTAGTTGCATTTTCACTAAATGTTTGGCAAAACTAATCTTAATTTTTAATGATTCTGTTTTTACCCCATTCTAGGTGCTGGTTTTGGAGGTGGTGCTTCAGGTGGATCCGGTGGATACAGCTACAGAAGTAAGACAAAATTAAATCTATCACAGAAATATTTTCTAATGCACGCTTCAATTTACAGCAAGCTCGTCCAGTTTTGGAGGTCAGGGATCAGGTGTAGGCGGTTTGGGTTCGGGCCAGGCTGCCGGAGGCGGTGGTTATAGATACTAAGAAGAAGGAAACCTGAATTAATTTCTAATGACAATGCACGAATCTCTTTGTTTGTACCAGTACAAGTTATAGTATTAACAAAACGAAAATGTACATAATTTTATATATATACATGTACAAAGATTAATAATCCATAGGTCATCGAGTATTTCCAGTTATGGTGTATGGTATATTAACACTGCATGTCATATTAACAACACATTTTGGTACTAGTGCATGGCAGTACTTTTGATATTTTTATATTAAGTATGTATTGTCCTTTAGCTGTGTTCTTTATATGTAAGATTGTGCGATTTTTGCACAATATGCCATCAATAAATATGTTTTTTGATATAATTATAATTGAATTTTTAGTTTAAACCCTTATTTTATACTTTTTGATTATTATGCTGACTTCAAATAAGTGGTTTGATTAATGATGTCAATTTTGCTAAGAGATGGCGTTAGTAACGTAGTTATTGGTAGATTAATAGATTAATAGATATTAATAGATTATGATAGATTAATGACGACTATGGGGTCAACAATTAATAAAATTGGACGGAGCATTAAAGGAAAAAAGACCAGAATCAAAATTATTTTGTGTAAAATTGATTTTTCAATTTTACAACTTTATTTTCAAAAAAATATGGTCCTAGGAGGCGATCCTCGATAATACCAGCCCACATATTAAGAGATCATCTAGGCTGATGATCTAAAAGTATAATGAATTTTTTCAAATTTGGATTTTCAAATATATACGAAAAAGTTAGGTTGTTCTCTATTTTTTGTTTCTATTGCCCAGTCACAAAATTCAAACCTTCGATCAAAATCATTTTAATTTAGTTTTTGAACGGATTGTGCATGATACGAATGAATTTTTTATTTCCTAGTTATTCTGTTCGCTGCGGATTTTTGAACGCCTACCTCGTTTTCTGTCTGCCTTCATAAAATATGCGGATTTTTAATTAGAGCTTGGAGAACTAAATATTCGTTTCCTTCACTCATAGTTTTTTTCTGCCTCTACAACTCGTTTCGTCTACTCGTTTCTCGTAATCGGCACATCCAGTTCTTTCAAATCAATCTTTCGGCATTAGGGAATCTTTGCATATAAATTTTACTTGCTCAAAAAGAATTTTGATCACTTGCGCCCAAAACGTAGATCATGTTTTTCAATTCCTCTCTAGAAAATCTCATTTTCATTCTACTTTATGTTCTAATAAATACCGTACTACACAATTTGACAATTCACAAAGTCCAAATAATTGACCGTTTGGTTCATTTGTTCCTACGCCATGATTGTGTAGGGCATCTAGGTCATCTGCTTGCTTTAAGTTGTAATTGGATATTCACATTTCTTTTCTATATTTAAAATAATAGATCATAAAAATATTTGTCCTGTTTAATTATGAAAGATGTACACCCTTTTTTTCTATATCGTATAAAAACTGTTTAAAAGCTATACTAGAACAATATTATCCATTTAAATTGAATTTTATGACGTTATTTCTAAAACGTCTAAGGGGGATACCATTAAAAACGAAATATTAAAAACAAAAATGTTAAAATTTCGGAAATTATGGCATAGGACATGTTAAAGAAGAATAGAAGTATTTTGTCTTAGGAATATTGTAAAAATTAGATATTCTATTTAAAAAACTGAGATATGATGTTTTAAATCATTTTCATTTACCTCAGTTATCCTGGTCGCCTTTTATAACGTAGATAAATTTTGTTTGCATTAAAAGTTAAGCCATAGTTTCCCTAATATTCGTACTAAAAATGATAATTCTACATAAAAAAACAAATGACACATGACACTGCAAAACAGAGTCTGCAACTACGACATTTTTTACAAAATGGCGGATATCGGTAAAATCATTTGGTTTAGGTGTACGACATGTTTCACGAAATGTGTTCAGACTCAACAGCAGAATGCAAAAAATGGATGAACATATAGGGTGTTTGATAAGAAAAAACAAAACTATACCCCGCCCCGGTTTTGTAAGATACCATGTATAAATAAAATTAATTTTTAATTATGCAGCCTATTTAGCTGTACAACTCTTGTACTTAAATTATTGATTGATTTGTCCAATACTTTGTGATAGATCATTTTTTATTAAATAAGATAAAGTAAAAAATTGTTTTATTCCTTCTTATACTTAAACTTTCTCTCTGTCTCCAGCCATTATTAATATATCAACCGATATCACACTGTTGCGGCAATCTGGTCAAGCTACCACTGCTGACATTTATTAGCAGCAACTCATTCCTGTTAGTGATGCTCTGGATGAAAAAACTCCTTATATAATGTCTGAATGATTGTGGCGTGTTCATATTTTTTTTTCCTATATTTGGATTTTTCGCCACTATCTAAAACTCAAAAAATATCAAAAATACCTGTTCTTATTTAAAGAAAGAATCACTGGGTAAAAACAAAAAACCAAACGGAGACAAAATTCTCAGTGATTCTTTTTTGTAATAAAATTGCCTAACGAACAAAATTTTAAGATTTAAAAATGTTATAAAAAATTTTACAAACTTTTAACGTTAACGTTTCGGAGGGTACTCTCCCACCGTTTTCAAAACTAAACTAAAAAATAAATTATTTTGATTTGTATTATATAAAGTAAAGAGTGAAAGTAAATATATTTTTTTTTAACATTTAAAACAAAAAATACTCTCACATATCTATTAACAAAGACTAAACCAAACAATAGACAACAAAATACCAAAAATGTGGTTTATAAAATTCCCTGCAAATGTGGCAAATTCTATATAGGTGAGACATCTAGACCGTTAGATGTTAGTTAAAAAACTTCTTAGAAAGGGCGATTTTAATAAATCTAGAATTTGTCAACACGCATCGGAAACGGGTCATAAAATCAATTGGAATAATTCCAAAACGGTATTAAAAAAATCGGTAACAAAATACAGAAGATTAAAAGAAACCGCTATAATTAATTTAAATAAAAATAACTGTATTGCTATGCCTTCGGTAGATTTAAATTCAATATGGTTCCCGATTCTAAAGAATATAATCAAAAACATTTAAATATTTGAATACACAATAAGTACAATAAACAAACACACAGTAAACATTATATATATATATATATATATATATATATATATATATATATATATATATATATATATATATATATGGATGCGTTATATAATGGCCGGATGCCTTATATAATAAAATATATTGTTGTCAATGTAAGTATCGTTAACATGCACAAAACAATATATTTACTTTCACTCGTTACTTTATATATTACAAATTAATATAATTTATTTTTTAGTTTAGTTTTGAAAACGGTGGGAGAGTACCCTCCGAAACGTTAACGTTAAAAGTTTGTAGAATTTTTTATAACATTTTTAAATCTTAAAATTTTGTTCGTTAGGCAAATTTATTACAAAATAGAATCACTGAGAAATTTGTCTCCGTTTGGTTTTTCGTTTTTACCTAGTGATTCTTTCTTTACATAAGAACAGGTATTTTTGATATTTTTGGAGTTTTAGATAGTGGCGAAAAACCCAAATAAAGGAAAAAAATATATAAAAACACGTTATACTCGCAAGAAAAAAAGAAAAGTCATTTTGTTTCAGAATAACGCCTGTACACAAACAGCAAAAAGAACTCTAGAAACAATCATATAGTTGTGGTGGGAGATTCGATGCACGCAAAGTATTCTCCAAATTTGGCTCTTTCGGATGCTCATCTCTTCCGGTCCCTGCAACATTACTTGATTGATAGCCATTATATTGATCTTGAGATACATTAAAATGGCGATTGTAAGAATCGGAGATTGCTTCGAAGATTAAATTTATATTAGTTTATTTTTCCGAATAAATGTCAGTGTCAAAAAAAGTGTAATTTTTTGTTTTGCAGCATATTTTATCGTTTTAAAAAGCACTGGGTTTAAATCACCCCCTTACGGTACTCCTGAAAAAAAAAAGATTCCTGCGTCCTAAAAAGATACCATCTAGAAAGAAAACCACCAATAAAAAAAACACAATGTCACTTTCCTGGAAATTTCTTTTTTTAATTCTAAAATTTATTAACTCACCTAATAAATTAATAATTCCAACACCCAAATATCGAATTAAACTATATATTATGAAACAGTATCAAGGCAAATGACTATTTTAAACATAAACAACCGATAATCCGTATATATTAAAAACAATTTAAATTGCAAAATATTACTCGCGCTTGAATGTCTTCAATAAAACATCCACCAGTTACAACCCATCCCAGTCCAAAAAATATCAAGATCGTGAAATTTAGCTTAGCGTTTCGACACGATGACATCAAAGGATTTTTGATTTTTATTACTTGCATCTAATTATTACGTTCGCGTGGTCCGTTTCAGGATGTCGGTCGTTTAACACACGTACGAGAGCCTCGCGAATAGTTCTCGATCTCACAAAGAAAACATCAGATTTTTTAGATTTTTCACAATTTTTCAATGTAGATATCTCACAATTTAATCAATTTAGACTATTCATCCATTCTTCAAAATTATCTCAACTTTGACCTAGTGATCTTCGTCCAGCAAGTCATTTCTTCAGGTTTGGGAAGAAAAATAGGTGCGAGCTAAATCCGGGAAATACGACGCATCTGGAAATAGTTTAAAGCGGAACGTTTATGTTTGTACATCATCGTGATGAAATAACAATAACAGCAGGTATACCCTCGCTTTAGACCACTGCTTTGTCTCTAGGATATAATGGTGAATATATTTTTCATCTACTGTTAGAAAACTTCGAAAAAACAGAGAAATTGTATTTATTTACTTACTTATCTGGTCCGTATCTATTTTATTGAGGGGGTTGAGTTAGGGTTTTGGTTTGTCCTTCTCTAATGAAAGTTTTTTCAGTTCGGACCTTCTCTAATGAAAATCTCCCGTTTTGTCCTATCTCACTACAGTTTTCCACATTAAATTTCTTATTACATAGTGTCCTAACTATTTGTTCATCTCATGTCCCTCTAGTTCCTTTTCTTCCATAGCCCCTTATTATATCTACATTCTTATATCTACATTCATTCTTACAATCACATTCCATTCATAGAATTTTCAATGCTTTAACTTTCAATTCATCTCTTATTTTCTCATTCTTCATTCTGTCTTTTTTCGACATCCCCATTACGCTTCTCTCACTTTTGCATATTCTCAACATACTTCTGTGTATAGACAACAACCATGACTCCTGTAAAAACTATTAGAAAGTTACCACTAACTACTAAATCACTTTAATTAAGTTCTCAGCGCGCATTTCACTAACCATGTTAACATCATCAGGATATAATTCAATCCATTTTGGTCCTTTCGCTAATTTGTTTTTTTATTAATAGATGGTTAAGGCAAGAGATAATAGATGTTTTTTATCGTATTCGCTTTATTATTGATTCTCGCATCAATTTTTCCATCCCCGCTCAATCATTGAGCAAAAACATTTTCGTTACTTCCATAATTATAATATTTTATCGCCGGTCGCGTTGGTGCGGCGGTAAGAGCGCCTGCTTTGCCGAATCCGCGCTGGAACGATAGCTGGTTCGATTCCAGCGCTCGGATGGTTATTTTTCTTTCTTCTGTCCGTTTATCTTTCCTAAATGTTTGTGATTGTTTCTAGGCAAGAGTGTAAAATCCGACTACGAATTACCCCTCAGTCACGCCAGTTAAAGGCTGGGTAAGGCCGGATGCCTTCTGAGAAGTGTTCTACGTTGGTCACTCGCCAGTCGGTAGGTTTCCTGATAGACTTATGGGTAGGCACATAACCAAGGGTTTATAGCAGCCCGAGGGGGGTGCTGGCCTGGGTTTGTCGGAAGCTGATGACCGTGGTTCGGAGCCCACGTTAAGCTGTAGGTCCAGTCGCTAAATAGCCTAGTTGCTGATGCGCCTCTAACCCAAACACTTTACTTTACTTTAATATTTTATCGCCATTTTGATATTTTAACAATTCATTTCTCCACATTGTTAGATTTTTCTCTAGTCTCTTCCTTGATGCTAACCATAAAAGAGGGTCATCAACATATATCAGCTCCTTAACTATTATTGGTTAAATTTGTCTGCATTTTACAACTATTTTTTGAGTTTTAGAAGTCGCAGATTCCACTATTTTATTCATTACAACTGCCAGTATCAGTGGGCTCAAAACATTGCCTTGTTCTCACTCTTGTTTTAGTTACAAATTGACTTATATTCTATTTCTGTATTCTAATTTGTTTTGTTAGTTGCTTGACTGGGGATGAGCCCCACCTATCCCCACAATTAAGATTGTTTGTGGAACCCAGCGGTCTGAACATCAAGAGACGAAACATGTGTCGGTATGAGTGCTCGTCCCCTGTCATATATATATATATATATATATATATATATATATATATATATATATATATATATATATATATATATATATATATATATATAATGGGGACGAGAGAGGGATATGTATGACCTGTCATATATATATATATATATATATATATATATATATATATATATATATATATATATATATATATATATATATATATATATATATATATATATATATATATTCTATCTATATCATTTCTTAAAGGAAATTCCGTTTCTCTGATATTTTCCATATTTTGCCACTGTTAACTAAATCAAAAGTCCTCTATATACACCAAGTTTTTTGCTTTTTATATCTGTGAGTGAAAATCTGTCAGTGAAAACCCCTTTCTGCCTTTTCGAACATCCGCTTGAGGATCTTCTAATATAAACTCTTTTAAATGTCTTAACCTCCTCTTCAATATCTTTTCATATTCTTTACTAAGTGTACACAGTAATGATATACTTCTATAATTTTCAGATATTATTTTGTCCTCTCGTTGGTTCCTTCACAACTTTATTGCACCTTCTTAGTCAGCTAACTCTTGTTCAATATGTTTCTTAATACTATTCTCCCATTTATTCTCATCATCTTAAGATTTTTTGTTGTTTTATATTATAAATCTACTAATTTTACATTTCTTCGTCAAACCCTTTCTGCGAAATTTCTTGTGAATTATTACTGCTGTTTTCCATTTGGCTTTCATATTTAATTTGATCCCCAGTATTCTTCCTCGCGCTCGAGCCATCTATCATTTACTTATACTTCTTTGCTTATATCTTTACTTATATCTTCTTTGTCTTTAATCCATTTCTGAATGTTTCTCTTCTGTGTACACCTAGTAATACATAGTACAGCATTGTAATCGATGTAAAATAGCATTGAAGTAAGTCAAAATACTCTTGGAGAGTGTATATTCGAGTACGTCTTTGGTTGACTCTGAACAAAACCGTGCCAGAAACTTTTTTATGCTCAAAACTTCGTGCTATATGTTATGGAAACGGTTTATCGAGATGTCTGCAATGTCAGCATGCCTGCTTAGCCCCAATCGACAAACATTTAATACGACATTGAGGATTTTTGTGATAATTTTATCAGTCGTAGCAGTATTTAAGTATTTTGATTGTTCATCATCTTCATGGAACTACCACCACGTTTAAATTCAAAACCCCACTCTGTTGCCATCGAAAACAAATGAGAAAATCCTTTAATAAGTGGAATCTAAAATTGTTTGTATGTCTGTCGGTGTTAAATTTCCTAAAACAAAGTACTTTATAACAGTCGAACTTCAGTTATATCCATTTTGCAGAAAATGTCAAACTAGTGGCTTTACTCGATCGTAACCTGGCTAAAAGGACACACCTGAAACCTCGCCTAACGAATCATGTTTGACAAATATCCTAGTCATTTGGTCGTTCTTACGCCATCTCTATATCATACCAAGAACTTTTCGAATATCCCTCGTATTAGGATTAAAATTTTAGTTAAACTTATTCAGATTCGCAATAAGAAAAAAATATTTCTCACCAAAATAACGTGCTTATTAAATACTACTCCTCTCAAAAACAAAACTGAAAGTAAACTACCTATTCCTAGATGATCTAACAATCCGAAAATTCTGCAAGGTCGGCGCAAGATAAAGAAGATCCTACGGTTTTGGTTTCACGCCCGTTACTTGCAAGAAAAAACCATCGATATCGTCCATCTTTGACAGAACAATGGATTCATACAATTAAGAAGATCAAGAGCATTCAGGTGTGACCCTGATCATGGTGTAGATCAGTTCCGAAATCTGACATTTTTGTATATCATCTTGAGTCGACAGGTGGGGGATCTTATTGGTATAAAAATCAGATACATCAAAATTGTATCATCACAAAACAAGTGGTCGTCTTTATTTAATTTTTATTGGATTAAAACAGTTTCAAAATGAAACAGGTAAAAATGTATACATTATTTCGCATTATTTTGTATTAAATATTACTGGTTTCTTTTAGGCCATCATTGTTTCTGCTCTCTTGGGCCTGGCAACATGCGCTCGATTGGAAAATCTGTACCTTCCACCTAACCCATCGTCCGGAGGTCATTTTGGACCCTCCAACGCTCCTTTCGGAGGATCTGCTGCTGGTCGTAGTGGGCTCAGTCCATTAAACAACGTCCCAATTCTCAGATTTGCGGCCCAGAACGAAGGCGAAGGCTCATACAGGTAAAACCAAATTTCCCTCACTCTCGACTAAATCACCCATCACATAACATAATTTTAGTTACAACTACGAAACCGGAAACAGTATCAGCGCTGAGGAACAAGGAGATGCTCGTGGTGCCGGTACAAAAGCCCACGGTTCCTTCTCCTACACAAACCCTGAAGGAGAACGTGTTTCGATTACATACACTGCTGACGAAAACGGTTTTGTTCCACAAGGATCCCACATTCCCACTCCACCACCAATTCCCGAAGCCATCCTGAAGTCCTTGCAAGAAAACGCTGCTGCTGAAGCTAGAGGTGTCTTCGATGATGGTCAATATCGTGGTGACGGTCTGAACGAAGGCCAGTACAGAGGCGAAGGTTTGGCCGAAGGAGGTTATACCAGAAGCGGATCTGGAAGTGGATTTGGAGCTGGTGTAGGTGCTGGATTCGGAGCTGGTGCTAGGTCCGGTGGATCCGGAGGTTATGGAGCTAATGGTGGATACAAATACTAAATGCAATAATGATTTTAATAGATATATTTATTCATGTACAAAGTTTAGTTATATAAAGGATCAAATGGCGTAATAAAAGCCTTAAATTGATTGCTGTTTCTATTATTTATATCAAAACTTTTAAACAAACCTTATATAATCCAAATCAAAGATTTTTGGAAATAATTATTCATTCATTCTTTTCAACCCACTGGTCCTCTCAGAAGTCTCTGGTAGTCATCGATTTAATTATTTCTCCTTCGCCATTTTAGGTAACCAAGTTTTATCTACTTCAGACATGGTTCTAAAATGCTGATTATAAATAACTTTTGTAAGACACATTTAAAGTCAAGAAAATGGTAATTTGTCTTCAGGTATGGTTTTTAATCGAGTATCTAACTCTCTATAAAGGCCACTGCTCCCACGAGGCCTACGCCAAGAAGGAGCAATATATTGATGCTAGTGAAGCTCCCTTTCCCCCTGGTACCCATGTTAGATTAGCTTCCTACCAACGTTCCATCAACGTTCAATGAGTAACTGTTCAATTCACTGTACTTCACTAAAATCCGATGCCAATGCCTTTTGGCAGAATAATGCCATGAACAGAATACAACATAATGAACAGAATAATGTCATTCAAATAAAAACCGGTTTATTGACGTGAACTGTCGATTTTAGACAGCCCCTTAAGAAAAAGTTCATAGGGCTCAAATCAGGACTACGTAAAGGCCAATTTATATTACCTCTTCTGACTTTCTGGAGATACTTTCTGGACAGCTAACAACCCATGTTTTCGCCGACCTCCCGTCGGATGGCGTACATATGTAGTGTTAGATTTACACCCAACCAAGAAAATCCCCTCAGTATATGTCGGCGCCCTGAAGAGTCTGAATCTCGAGAGACGAAACATATGTCATCCAGTTGAAGGGATAGGTATTACTCCTTCCGGGTCAAGCAACCAACAAAAGTGTTCATTTAGGTGGAGACGCAGGTTGTTGTGTGTTCCACATGAGATTGTGGAACCCAACGGTTGGGTGTAAGATGACACTCAGCTATTGCTATATATGTATATATATATATATATATATATATATATATATATATATATATATATATATATATATATATATGTATATATGGATAATCTAAGATTAAAAATTAATAGGCTATAACTATGGACTTCTATAAATATATTGCCACACACAAACAATGACGAAAAACACCAGGAAGAACATTTTACATTAACATAAAAATATTATTTATTATCATTAGATGAACTAGTTTTGAATCATCAAGCTATATATTTCTGATTTTTGACTCTAATTCAAATACCACATCTATTAATTATAGGTGAACTTGAAAAGTAAGCTTTGAAATTATCTATTCCAATTATCAACCGATGTTCCTCCAATCCATCTTTCATTTTCTTTAAGGATAACTTGTTTTCTATTTTGGTAAAGTCCAATTAACAAGATATAAAAAAAAACATATATAATAAAAAATACATCCCATATAATAATTAAGATAACATCATAATGCATCAGATTGTGTAGTCTCAAGTTCTATATAATTAAACTAATACAAAAATAGATTGTAAGCCTTTTAGTGGTTTTTTAGGCTTGATTTGATTTAAGGCCGATTTGTGGCATGATGGAAATTCGCCCAAAGAAGAAACTTCTTAAATTTCATTGAAGGTTAATTGGCCAGGTTCTTTTATCTTTTCTTGGTTTACTCTTACAGAAAATGTTGGAAAAAGAGGCTTAATTTGTACGTTAAGTTTGCCATGATGTTTATTACTTTGTTTTTCTGTAACATCTTGAACTGATTGTTTTTTTATGATCATAGTGGATAGTTTAGTTGGACATTTACCGGGATTAACTTACTTGGATAATTATTCTCCTAGCACAATTATGCAATGACCACGATTATGAAGACATGAACACAGGCAAAGAAAATGCTAACATTGGCATTCGGTCTGGACAAGGAAATATGGTTTCTGTGGATCCACAAAGAATGCAGTGGTAAAGACACTGCTGGAAATTTCACTTGCGACTCCTGTTAAAATTAATAACAATAATAAAAATTTTCTTCAAAGATAAATGTTGATTGATTCATGTATTATTTATAATGCACGGTATTATTAAACCGAGATGCGTTATTCTCACACCAGTTTGATAATCCCGCGCTTTTCAGGATTTTTTAAAACTTTCTACAGTGTCACATGATTCCATTAGGCCGCCAGGTATACTGATAATAATCAAGTTTGAGTCGCTCTCTTTTTTACCAGTAGAATATTATAGCAATAATTCCTTAAGGGCAGGATGTTATTCGGCCCTTTCCTACTGGAACTCTGCGCCAATTTTAGGCAGCTGAATTTAAACATGCTCGTACCAATACGGCTTTTAAATAATAACTGATCATCTAATATGGCTAAAATTTTCAAGGATATCTTTCAACGCACGCGCAATTATATTTCCAGAATATTTTTGACGAATAACGCAATCTTCATGTTGAGGCTGAAAACTTTTCAGACTACCCTTGTATATGTTTTTAACGTTAACAAAGAATATGTACGATATATTTCAAGCATAAGAAAAAAATATTGATAATGGGGTAACTTTCCATTTGTGAACTAATAGAGTCTAAATATGAACATATATATTGTAACGTTTAGGTTTTCACCCCCGATACATATGTTCTCCTTCGAATTTGTCGATTCTCAATCTTCGGCGGACCTTACTCATTTTCTGATTATATCCGCATGACGACGACCTCTCTTGTCCATTTCAGGAAACACGCCGTCCATTGTGCAGATTCCGCCATCCCTATCCCTTCCAAAATCCCTTTTTCGGCCTTGTCAGTTGTCTCGGTACGACTAACGCTGCCTCTGACAATTAACCGGTCATTTTGAGATCTGTCTGTCGGCGACTAGCAGCGTAGCATTCTCCCTTCTTCATTAGTACCTACTACCAAGTTTTCTTTACCTCAAGGCTCGTTTTGTAATTCCATGTGTTGTTTCATTGTACAGGGTCTATTCTGCTTCTAAGTCCTTGTCAATTTATGCTTCTAAGTCGACGCCTATATCTATTTCTATTGCTACCTCGACGTCCATTTCTACGTCTACTGTGTCAGCTCCTGCTTCTGATTATACTTCTGCCACTGTAAGCCCATTGTACCAGCCACACCACCAAGGCTTCCACAGCAACTTACCACCTGCGACTGATTTGAGACGAGCAGTGGTACGTGGAAGTACGGATGAAAAATTTCTGTTTTTCAAATATCTCTCTCCACGGCCCCACTACGCTATCCTTTGAGCAAACCTTATACCTACATCCAAGGTTGTGGGAAGAATGTATCGCGAAGTTTTTGACTGCCGCGAACATTCACCGTAGGATGGCGCGAGTTGCATTGAGATTGCGACCCGCCATCGATATGACCAGTTGACTTGATCTTCCTCTGTTCGTTTCGATTAAGCTATTTCCCTGATGACATTTTGAGTGTTCACATTTCCATTGAGGTAGAAAGAACTTTCGTCACTAAAGCAAACTGTCTGTAAATAATCTGGCGTTTAATCAATTCTAGCGGTCATGTCTTCATAGAATTGCAGTCTTCGGTCGGGGTCGTCATTTGGAACTTGAGTTATGCATCATTTTTAATTTATAAGAGTAAAATGTTTTTAATTTATAAGAGTAAAATTTTTTTATCACCCGGTTCATCGTCCTTTGACTAACTTCACAGATAGATTTAACTTGGGTCGTAGAACAAGTAGGGTTAACTACCATATCTGTAATTATGTCAATTTCTTTGTGATTGGAAAATGTTAGTCTATCAGATCGTTTACCATATTTAACACTGTTTTAAACTGTTGTTTCAAATTTATAAAGAGACTCCCTCAAATAAGTCCTCGATATAGGACGATCGGGATACCTATAATTAAAAAAGTGCTCCGCAGCATGAACATTCTTTCCGCATTCACCAAGCATTAATATAGCTGCTACATTGTCTTCTAAAGTACGTACCATTGAGTTTATTTAAAAACTCAAACGTTTCGTGCAAAAAAAATTCAAGTATGTATTCAAAAGTGAAAACCATGTAAAAGCAGAAAAAATAAAATAAGTTGGAGAACTACAAAAACGTCATCTTTTTTGACAACTGTCCAGAGGCGGAATTGTGTACTGTACGGAACTGTATTAATTATACGGTAAACTGAAATTTTACTATATATATATATATATATATATATATATATATATATATATATATATATATATATATATATATATATATATATATATATATATATATATATATATTATAATTAATTGTTTATTTCATAATTAATATCTATGGCAAATCAAATAAATAAAAGTGATGAAATATAATCAAAAAACTCTTTAACCAATATATATGGCAAATATGCATACAAAAAATAACTTGAAGGCAATTTCGAGATCGATTTGCTGCGGGTTAGCATAATAAAATCAAATACCTGAGAAGATCAAGATCGTTTGATGCGACCCTGAATGAAATTCCAAATCGGTTCCCAATTCTGACATTTTTCTGTATCATCTTTTCACATTTTGTAGGTGGGGTTGTTGAATATATAAGTATGGTTGCGAAAAACTTTTATCATCACACGACAAGTGATCTTCTTTAGTTGCAAATAACTAACCGACAAAATGAAACAGGTAATATATCTTTATATATACTTTTCCTAATATTTTTCATTATTTTTTCTGCAAAAAAAAATATATGATAATTTATTTACTATAATCAACTGATAAAATATTTCAGTTTGTTCTCCTATCTGCCATCTTGGGATTTGCTGCCTCAGCTAGCCTAAACAATCTCTATCTGCCACCTAACCAATCCTCTGGAGGGTCTCTGGGCCCAGCCAATGCTCCTTTCGGTAGTGCTGTTGGAGCTCGTGGTGCTGGTTCTGCCGGTCCTAGAAATGGAGTCAACCCCCTTAACGATGTTCCCATTGTAAAATTCGCTGCTGAAAACGAAGAAGGCACCTACAGGTACAATCCACCCCCCACCCCCCACCCCTCCCGTAAATCAAACTTATTATTAACTCAACTTTATTAGATACAACTACGAAACTGGTCATGGAATCACAGCTGAAGAACAAGGAGATGCCCGTGGAGACGGTACCAAAGCCCACGGCTCCTACTCCTTCACCAACGCCAATGGAGAACACGTTTCCATCACCTATACTGCTGACGAAAACGGTTTTGTTCCCCAAGGATCCGCCATCCCCACTCCACCACCAATTCCAGAAGCCATCCTGAAAGCCCTACAAGAAAACGCCGCTGCTGAAGCCAGAGGTATCTTCGATGATGGCCAGTACCACGGAGAAGGACTGAACGAAGCTCAATACAAAGGAGAAGGCTTAGCTGAAGCCAATGCCGGTTCTGGAGCTGGCGTCAGAACTGGTGGTCCTGGTGCCGGATTTGGAGGTGCATCTGGAGCTGGTGGTGCTTTTGGACGTGGTGCTGGTGCAGGAACAGGAGCCGGAGCTGCTTCTAGAGGTTATGCCGCTAATGGTGGTTACAGATATTAAAAGATTCGAACTGACATTGTACAAATATAATTTATATTTTTTTGTAAAAATCTTCTTTAAATAAAAATCTTCCTTATATAAAATGCCTCTTGTCATTCTCCCATAAAAACTAAACGTATTTTACAGTAATTTTTTTAGCAACACCAAGAACATTAAAGAAAACTGGCATTTCCTTGGTATTCAGTTATTGTAGACTCACTTGATCTACCATATCCAGAATGTTTTTTACCATTCACTGCACCAAAATTTCTTCTAAATAATCTTATTTTGAAAATCAGCAAGCTCCATCTTCTGTTTTCTTTGTGAGGGTTTACGTCTCGTAGCCTTAAGTGATTACTGACCGAATGAGTGTTTTCTAGATCCTAACTTTAGTGTTTCTTTGGATAAGTTGAGATCTTAGGACAAAATGCAGGGAGTAAGTAACTTTATTACCCTTCATTGTGCGATTTCTGATATTGCTTCCCAGATATATAATTTTTTCTTGGATTAGTTCTCTTATTCATCCGACTCTTTTAACTTTCTGCTTTATTTCATCATACGACTCTCTTAATAGTTGTTTCGATCGTGTTAATATTTTTAAGTCATTTGCTTATACCACTAACTATTTTTCTTTATGCTTGGAGAAAATATCTTCTATCAATTCTTAATAAGATGTAAATTGATCAAAATATAAATATGTATTCATTTTAGTTCGATATCAACCATGTCCTGATCTGGTTTAACTTTTTTTGCTAATACTGGGTCAGCTATTTTTCTAGTTATCAGTAGAGAGTGGATTTCTGCCTGAGCTCTGGCAAGGTCACTAATTATCAGTGTGTTTACTCATAGATACATTTATACATAAGTTTCTCAACACTTGAAATATTCATGAAGTTAAGATAAATTTAACTTTATCGTTCTGTTTACTTCGTAGTGTTATTATTTTATGACTCAGAATAAAAAAACGAAATAATCCAATGTACTGACAAAAAAATAATTGAAATGAATTTATAAACATTTTTGTGATATAGATATTTTCATCAATTAAAGTGATAAGCGCACGCCACTGTATGAAACGATTTAATCAATTATCATGTGCCGCCTATTTAGTTATCAGTTTGTTTTTTTGTCAGCATTGTCAGTGTCAGCACTGTCAGCGTCAGTGTAAGCACTGTCAGTGACCAGTGTCAGTGTCAGTGCCAGTATCAGTATCAGTGTCAGTGTCAGTAGCGGTGGCAGTGTCAATGTCAATGTCAATGTAAATGTCAGTCGCAGTGGCAGTGGCAGTAGCAATGTCAGTGTCAGTGTCAGTGTCAGCGTTATTGTCAGTGTGACTGAAATGTTGGATTATGTTTTCACCTACTCAGCGCACTGTAATATTCAAATGTCTTTGTTCTATATTTAACGGGACTAATATCACTCAGGAAACATATTTTACACAAGAGCACTTAAAACTGACTTCTTTTCAGAAACTCCTAACCAGTCTTATGTCCCTAAATTAATTTTACCTAATTGTTGTTTTATATAGTCTCTTATTCTTTCTTTGTAATTCCTTTTACATCCCTGCCATCTGTTCATCTTCAGTTGTTCGTTGTAGATCTTTATTCTTCGTTTCATTTTGAAATGTCGTATTAATACGCAACCTAAAAAAGCCTTTTATATTTTAAATATTAGGTTTACCCATTAAAAGGTCGTTTTTGATACTGTGCAAACTTTTATTTTATTTAAGAGATAACACACTTTTAATCTACAACATAATTTCCATCGTGATTGAATAGAATATTCGGCCATCGCTCGGACAAAATTTCTATTTCCTTTTTGTAATACCGGGATGATTATGAACTAAAATATGCTTCGAATGCAGTTTTGGTAGCTGTTACAGTAGGAAATTTTATTCCACGAAGAAAAAGTTTCATAGACTGACTGAGTGTAGCAACAGGTCAAAATGGCGAGTGAGGAAGCATTTTCCAATCTAACTCTCATTTTTTCTTGGGCGATTCTGGCAATATAAGGACTTGTATTGTCATATTGCAGAATAAATCCTTTTCAATTAATCACTATTAGACGTTTTTCAATCCAAGAAAACTTTGTACACCACTGGTAGGAGACTTATTGGGCGGTAGTTCTTTAAATCTTCCCGTGTTCCTTTCTTATGTAAAAGAATCACTTCTGCATGTTTCCATAAGCTGGGTACTTCTTGTTGTTTGAGACATTTTGAGTATAATTTTGCTAGTGTTTTATGTAAAGTCCGACCACCAGCTTTTAACATCTCCACAGTTATACTATCCTTTCCTGGGGCCTTGCCATTTTTCATCGAGTCTATAGCCTTTGTCACTTCCTCTACCAGGATATCCGGCACTTGTTCTTGTCTCATTCGAAATTTTTGACTCTGAAACATTTATCTTCTGGTGCTATTTAAGCCGCCATTTTAAGCACCGTGTTGGCGATTTCTTCATATTGAACTGATATTTTCACCTCCTCTGGATCTTGTAACGCAGCAAACCGGTTTGATAAAGCAATCTCAAAATCGCTGTCCCTCTCCAGGAATTTACCAGAATTCACTTTGCCCCTTTTTGATCTTATCATTCTTTTGCGCTCTTTTCGGCAGTTTATCTTAATCTTTGCTCGTACCATTCGGTGGTCACTTCCCACATTAAAATGGTTAAGGACACTGCAATTGCAAAATATTGCTTTATCGTTTGACATGACGTAATCAATAGCACTTGTGAGTCCAGATGGACTTTTCCATGTCCATTTTCTGTTGATCTTTTTCTTATAACACGAATTCATAATAGAGAATTTTTGTCCTTCGGCAAAGTTAACCAGCCTGTCACCTCTATTGTCCCACTCACCATTTTCATTTGGGCCAGTTGCATTTTCACCAGTTCTTGCTTTTCCGATTCTGGCATTAAAGTCAGCCATCAGGATTTTATACCTACACCTCTCTTTGTCTAAAAGTTGGGCCACATCATCATAAAATTCCTCTATTTCCTCATCTCTATGGCTTATAGTTGTTGCATAAGCTTGGACGATTTGAAGCTTAAACTTTTTATTCATCTGAATGACGCATTGAGCTAGTCGGTCAAATATACTTTCATATTTAACTACACTGTCTTTCAGCTTTCGATTGATGCAAAATCCAATTCCACCTCATCGTCCATTCTCCGTACCTCAGATGTGGAGTTCGTGACCAGTTGGGTCTAGTTTGATTAACTCTTCGACTTTTCTTCGTGTTTCACAGAGCCCATTAATATCCCAATGTATGTGGTCAAGTTTTGCAGTTCAAGTTGCAGTCGGGTCTCCGTTTTCATAGTCAGTATATTAAGCGTAGCAATGTTTAAAATCCAATGGCAGCCTGATCTAACCCGGTGATTCTTAGCACCCTCTGCCTTGGGGCAGGTCTTCCCGCTTCCGTAGGTAGTTGCTCCTTGGCCTCCGGGGAATGAGGGCCGTGTTTGAGGTTATACTGTCATATTGAAACATATTGAAATACCATATTGAAGGTAAGGACCGTAATCTGCCACGCTGGTCCAATGCAGTTTGGCAGATTTTGGATCATGTTAGTCTGAGGCCCCTGCCTTTACCTGTCCGCCAGGGGTAAGCCTGTCACGAGCATAGAGTCCAGACGGCATAGCTCAAAGCTTCATTGCCCTTGTGATATATATATATATATATATATATATATATATATATATATATATATATATATATATATATATATATATCCCCTTTGTGGATCAGACCTTGACGTGGTAAAGGGGTTTGAGTAGGGCAATGAAGCTTTGAGCTATGCCATCTGGAGTCTATGCTCCTGGGAGGGTCACCCCTGGCGGACAGGTCAAAGCGGAGGCCTCAGACTAACATGATCCAAAATCTGCCAACCCGCATTGGACCAGCGTGGTAGATTACGGTCCATACCTTCAACATGGTATTTCAGTATGTTGAAATATGACAGTACAACCTCAAACACGGCCCTCATTCCCCGGAGGCCAAGGGGCAACTACCTACGGCAGCGGGAAGACCTGCCCCAAGGCAGAGGGTGCTAAGAATCACCGGGTTAGATCAGGCTGCCATTGGACTTTTGACATTGCAACGTTAAATATACGGACTATGAAAACAGAGGCCCGATTGCAAGAACTGTTAATCGAACTTGACAACATACATTGGGATATTATTGGGCTCTGTGAAACACGAAGGAAGGGCGAAGAGTTAATCAAACTGGAACCAACTGGACACGTACTCTACACTCGAGGTACGGAAAATGGCCGATGTGGCGGAATAGGATTCCTCATCAATCGAAAGCTGAAGGACAGTGTGGTAAAATTTGAAAGTACATCCGACCGATTAGCCCAATGCGTCATTCAGCTGAATAAAAAGTTTAGGCTTCAAATCGTCCAAGCTTATGCACCAACTATAAGCCATAAAGATGAGGAAATTGAGGAATTTTATGATGATGTGGCCCAGCTTTTATACAAGGAGAAATATAGGTACAAAATCCTGATGGGTGATTTTAATGCCAGAATTGGAACAACAAGAACAGACGAAAATGCAACTGGCCCATATGGAACTGGTGAGCGAGACAATAGAGGTGACAGATTAGTTGATTTTGCTGAAGGACAAGAACTATATATTATGAATTCATTCTATAAGAAAAATATCAGCAGAAAATGGACATGGAAAAGTCCATCTGGGCTCACAAGCGAAATTGACTACATCATGACCAACGATAAAACAATATTTACCAATTGTACTGTCCTTAACAATTTTAATGTTGGAAGTGACCACCGAATTGTACGAGCAAGGGTTCGGATTGACTGTCGAAAAGACCACGAAAAAATGGTAAGATCAAAGAAGGGCAAGGTGGATTCTGGAAAACTGCTGGAGAGAGGAAGCGATTTTGAGATTGCTTTGTCAAACCGGTTTGCTGCGTTACAAGATCCATAGGAGGTGGAAATATCAGTTCAATATGAAGAAATCGCCAACAATGTACTTCAAACGGCTGCTTCAATAGCACCAGAGGAAAACTGTCTCAAACAAACAAAAATCTCCAGTGAGACCATTGATTTAATGAAGAAACGGCGAGCAATCAGAAATGCAGGTAGTCCTTTTGGCAGGGTCGAGTACACTGAGCTCTGCAAAACTATAAGAAAACGTATCAGAGAGGACACGCGCCGATTCAATATGCAGCTAGTGCAAAAAACCCTGGAAGAAAACAAAGGAATTAACAAAGCTAAACAGAAGCTGAGAAACAAAAGAACGCAAATATATGCTTTAAAGCGTGAGGATGGCACAGTGTGCAGGACGCGTACCCAAATGTTAGAGATTGTCAGAAGGTTTTATTCCCAGTTATATGAAGATCAGAGCCAGTCAGGGACAGCAATACCCACGGAAGAACAATATATAATACCAGATATCCTAGTGGAGGAAGTAACAAATGCTATAGAATTGATGAAGAACGGCAAGGCTCCAGGAAAGGATAGTGTAACTGTCGAAATGCTAAAAGCTGGTCGTCGGACGTTACATAAAACACTGGCAAAATTATACTCAAAATGCCTCAAAGAACAAAAAGTACCTGACTTATGGAAAAATGCAGAAGTGATCCTTTTACACAAAAAAGGAGCACAGGAAGATTTAAAGAACTACCGTCCAATAAGCCTAGTATCAGTGATGTACAAAGCTTTCACTAAGATAATTTCTAAAAGAATATTAAAAAAACTGAATGACGCACAACCAAGAGAACAAGCAGGATTCAGAAGTGGATTCAGTACAATGGATCACATCCAGGTTGTACAGCAGGTCATAGAAAGGCACAACGAATACACCATGCCACTGTGCTTGGCTTTTATCGACTACGAAAAAGCATTTGATTCCATCTCAAAGCATGCGATAATGGATGCACTGCTTAGCCAAGGTGTAGAGAGAGCCTATGTAAACCTATTAGAATCGATATATGATGGAGCTACAGCCACAATTCACCTTGATGATCTTGAAGTGGGAATTAATATAGAACGAGGTGTACGGCAGGGTGACGCAATATCGCCTATTCTTTTCTCGGCTGGCCTTGAAGAAGTATTCCGTAAACTGGATTGGGAACAGGATGGGGTAAAGATCAATGGTGCAAACTTAAACCATCTTAGATTTGCAGATGATATTATTCTCATTTCACAAGACCCAGAGGAGCTGCAAAGACGCATACAAGAACTGCAAAGGGCTGGCGAACTATTTAGCTTGAAAATAAACCTGAAAAAGAGTCAGGTTATGTTCAATAACTTCGCTCAGGATAGAAGAATTTCAGTTTTAGGAAGGGATTTAGAGATTGTGGACAGCTTTATATATCTTGGGCAGAGGATTTCCATGGAGGGGAATACCCCCCGGGAGGTGGAACGGCGTGTTAAATGTGGCTGGCAGGCATTTGGTAGGCTCAACATAGTGTTTAAGAGCAGACTCCCACTTTGCCTGAAAAGAAAAGTATTCGATCAGTGCGTTCTACCCGTTATGACATACGGAAGTGAAACCTGGACACTCACATCGCAATCAATTCAAAAACTTCGGGTGGCACAGAGGGGAATGGAAAGATGTATGCTTGGCATTACAAGACGAGACAGAAAGTTCTGCGCATGGATCAGGGAACAAACAAAAGTCTGTGACATCATTGGAAGAGTAAAACAGTTGAAATGGAGATGGGCAGGCCATATAGCGAGGCGATGGGACGACAGATGGACCAAGGCAATCCTGGAGTGGATACCGCTTGATCGCAAACATCCGCGAAGAAGACCGAAAGCACGATGGACTGATGACATCGTTAAGTATATTGGACCCGAGTGGCAGAGGAAAGCCCAGGACCGTGAAGGTTGGAAGCATGCTGAAGAGGCCTTCATCCTGCAGTGGATCGATACGGGCTGATGATGATGATGATGATGATGATGATATATATATATATATATATATATATATATATATATATATATATATATATATATATATATATATATATATATATATATATATATATATATTTTAATTATATATATTTGTAAACAACATCATCCGTTATGAATAAAAAATTCCTATTTGAAGATTTTTCATGCTGGCCTCGTTTTATGATATTACTAAAACAATTTTAACAAAACATTGTATATTATCTTTTCACAATTTTCAGAACTAACTTTAATTATCTTCATACTTATCACGCAATACAAGCAAAAAGAATAGTAATGTTAATTTGTTTAAAAAAAAATTGGGTACTCGTGTTGCTTGCGGATATGACAATATCGCCAAATACCTGAGAAGATCAAGATCATTTGATTCCGCGACCCTGAACGAAATTCCGAATCAATTTCCGATTCTGACATTTTTATGTATCATCTTTTCGAACTGCATAGGTGGGGTTTCCGTATATATAAACCAGAGTCCCAAAAACTGTTATCATTACAAGACAAGTGTCTTTTTTAAGTAACGATATTTGTTTGAAACAATCAAAAATGAAACAGGTAATATAGTTTTATCATTGTCTCCATATATGTTGTTAATATGATTAAAAAAATCATTTCAGTTTGTTGTCATTGCTGCTATCTTGAGCCTGGCTGCATCAGCTAGCTTAAACAATCTCTATTTGCCACCTAACCCATCTTCTGGAGGTTCCCTTGGTCCATCCAATGCTCCCTTCGGTGGTGCTGTCGGTTCTGCTGGAGCTCGTGGCGCTGGTAGTCATGGTTCGAGTTCTGCCGGTGCTCGAAATGGAATCAACCCTCTAAACGATGTTCCTATCGTGAAATTTGCTGCTGAAAATGAAGAAGGCACTTACAGGTAAAACTCAACCTTCTCTCTTTCTCTCTCTCTCTCCCTCTCTCCATCAAAACTCCACTAACACAACTTTATTAGATACAACTACGAAACTGGTCATGGAATCACAGCTGAAGAACAAGGTGATGCCCGTGGAGACGGAACCAAAGCTCATGGTTCTTATTCCTTCACCAACGCCAATGGAGAACACGTGTCCATCACTTACACTGCTGACGAGAACGGTTTTGTTCCCCAAGGATCCCACATCCCCACTCCACCGCCAATTCCAGAAGCCATCCTGAAAGCCCTGCAAGAAAACGCTGCTGCTGAAGCTAGAGGAATCTTCGATGATGGTCAATACCACGGTGAAGGATTGGAAGAAGCTCAATATAGAGGAGAAGGTTTAGCTGAAGCCAATGCCGAAGCTGGAGCTGGTGCTAGAACGAGTAGTGCCTTTGGTGGTGTTGGTGCCGGATTTGTAGGTGCTTCTGGAACTGGTTCTGCTCGAGCGGGAGCTAGTGCTAGCGCTAGTTCAGGAGCTTATGCTGTCAATGGAGGCTACAGATATTAAACCATGAGAACTGAAATTGTACAAAAATAATTTATATTACCCCATACCGTGAATTTTGTAATTAATACTAAAATAAAGATGAAAATCGAAAAATTGTTTGTACGAAAATTAAATGGGCTCTTCCTTAGTTAATGAACCTTCTAAAGTTAAAAATTAAATGCAATAATATAACCTTTCAAATTGAAGAATAGATTTCAATTTGATGTTTTTAACTTTTAAATTATCATTGACGATACTTAACATAAAAAAACATAAATATTAGACCTTTAAGTTAGTTCTGGATCTTTTTTACATTTATTTATACCAAATGTAATACAAACTTAATCTTCGAAGTAATTTTTCTCACTTTCGCCACTTATCAGGCAACTCTCGAACCCCATATTAAAAAAAAACTTGATGGTTTTTATATAATAAAGCCAATCAGCCTTTTTTCAACTTTCTCAAGAGACGTGAAGGGGCTATGAACCAGGTAATGGAGTCAAAAAAAAAAGTGTTTGCAACATTTTCTAAGGAGAAGCCCCTGTATGTAAAGCCCCTGACTAAAATATCTAATGATTATCGGAAAAACGTCTTCGATGTGAACTTATTGAAGTATACCGAATTTCACAGCCGAGCAATTTTTGGGGTATGTTTACGGGAACTTTTTTTATGTTTTAATCCCCAGAGTCACCTCCCAAAATATTTCAACGTTACATCCTGTATGT
This sequence comes from Cosmopolites sordidus, assembly GCA_031761425.1. Lineage (NCBI taxonomy): Eukaryota > Metazoa > Arthropoda > Insecta > Coleoptera > Curculionidae > Cosmopolites > Cosmopolites sordidus. The sequence continues at coordinate 747,526 of JARFXV010000269.1, read as the reverse complement.
TTTCGTATAACTTTCACCACCCTTGGCGCTCGGAAAAATAGGTATACAAATCAAAATATTTTTTGAGGCAATAAGAAAATATATAAAATAATTGATGTTTTATATTTTCAATTATTTCAAATTGTTATATTATTATTTTAAATTATTTACAAAAGTACTGTATATATAATCATCAGCCCGTGTCTATCCACTGCAGGATGAAGGCCTCTTCAGCATGCTTCCAACTTTCACGGTCCTGGGCTTTCCTCTCCCACTCGGGTCCTATATACTTAACGATGTCATCAGTCCATCCTATTCTTCGCGGACGTTTGCGATCCATTCCAGGATTGCCTTGGCCCATCTGTCGTCTCATTGCCTCGCTATATGGCCTGCCCATCTCCATTTCAATTACTTTACTCTTCCAATGATGTCACACACTTTCGTTTAGTCCCTGATCCATGCGCAGGTATTTCTATCTGGTCTTGTAATGCCAAGCACACATCTTTCCATTTCCCTCTTGCTACCTAAAGTTTTTGATTGATGGATATATATATATATATATATATATATATATATATATATATATATATATATATATATATATATATATATATATATATATATATATACATATATATATATATATATATATATATATATATATATATATATATATATATATATATATTACTTATACTTTTATAAATAATTTGAAATAATAATGAATAAAAAAATTAAAAAATTAAGGAGATATGTGCCATCAAGTAAGACTTTTTTGAAAATCCTTGCTGGTGGTGTAATTATTTTCTCGGTCAGGTATCGTCTGAAAAATATTTATTTTTTTTTTATTTAGAAAGGTACTAGTACAGGTACGAAAGGTACGAAGCACAGGAATTAATTTTGTTTTTTTTTTGTAGAAATGACGGCTGTTTGAAAAAGGACTCTGATTTTTATCGAAATTTTGAGGTTAAAAAAATGTATAACTTATGAACCCAATCAAAAAAATCCTATGCTTCGTCTTAGATGTTGTAATAAAGAATGTATGTTGTAAATTTTAACAATAATTTAATACCTAATTAATACCAGCTTGAAAATGGTAGTTTCGAAAAAAAAACACAAATGAAAAAACAGTACTTGAAACTAAATATATTTTTTTAATTACCTTCAATCTGCTATTCCTGGACCATCCATGAGATCTTCCATTATTGCCGCGATGTCCTCCGATTCCTTTTGAGCAGCTCTTTTCAATTTCCTGGCCTCTATTCTTCCTGGTATAGATATTCGTTCAGAATCCAAACGCTCGGCAAATCGCAACGCTCTTTACAGCACTGCAAAATAGTAGTTTACAAATGTGATGGCCACCTGATTTGATGAAAATTTCTGTCCTCCGAGCGAAACTTCGAGCCTAGGAAAGCGAAAAAACCATGCGGGCTAGATCTGGTGAATACGGTGGATCGTCGATCAATTCGAACTCCAATTCGCTATTTTTTGCCATAGCGACAATTGAAGTACGTTGTCTTAGTGGAACAAAACTTTCTTTTTATTCAAATGCGGTCGTTTTTCCCCAATTTCTTCCTTCAGTGTGTCAAGTAATAACGCGTAGTGTGCCCCTGTTAAAGTTTTTTCGTTTTCAATATAGTCGATTAACACAACTACAGAACTATCCCAAACAACAACCGCCATTGCTTTTCCGGCCAATAAAACAGTATTCGCCTTTTTCGGAGTCGATTCGCTCATCGCAGTTCACTGTTTCGACTGTGCCTTGGTTTCAGGATTGTAGTGGTCATTCAAGGTTCATCTACAGTTATTAATCGACTCAAAACTGTGACTTATTTCACTTAAACTGCTTCAACAAGGCTTCGGAAATGTTTATTCAAATGCGTTTTTGGTCGTGAGAGAGCAATCGCCACACCCACCCCGCGTTAGCTTTTTCATGCCCAGATCTTCAGTTAATATATGACAAACACGTTCTTTCGAGCCCACTCTCTCGATTATCTCTCTAACGTTAATTCGACGGTCGTCTAGCACAAGTTGGTAAACTTTTTCAATGTTATCGGTAGTGGTTGCAGTTTTTGACCGTCCCGAACGTTCATCGTCAACAAAACTGGTACGGCCACGTTTAAATTTAGCTGCCCAAAATTATAATTGTGTAAAGTCCCCGTTAAACAGCATCCAACTCCAGCAAACAGCTCCAGATTTTTTACTGAACGACAGAAGCAAAAATTTATTGACGGCTCGATATTCGATTTTTTTCATCTTTACAAAAACACTAAGCGATAAAAAACAACTAAGCATCTAATAGGGGTAAAATTTTCAAACTTATCTTGCAACGCATGCGCTATTGTATTATCAGAATATCTTTAACAATTACTACCATCTTCACGTTGAGACTGGAAACATTTCAGACTACCCACGTAGGTTCATAAAAAAAATAAACAAAAAGGGATTATGAAGTTGCTCATGGAAAATTCTTCATATATAAAAGAAATCCGAAAATAACTCAATACTATCTAAAGTCTGTACTGACTTTTTTATAATTTCCCTTATATTATCTTTCATCCTGAGAATAGTTTTTAGAAACAGTTTTTATTAGTTAAAATCCGGTGGACGGTAGTGTTAAGTTCTTGATTCAAGATCCTGGATTCCGTAAACATTTCCATCACCTTCCGCTACGAGGTTCATGAAGTTTCCGTCTCGCCGTTGCTCGATATTGTTGTCGCATTTTTAGAATGCTACGGATCACCACGTGACTCTAGGAAGTTCAAATTTGCACTGAAAATGCATCAGATGTTGGGCTGTCTCTTCTCCAAAGAAAAAGCCGACCGTGTTGCCAGATGGAACGTCGTTTTCACACCTCGTAATCGAGCTATTTTGGGTATGCTCGCGGATTCATAGAAAAATTTTAAACAAAAATCAATTAAACACTGTGAAAAGTTTGTGGGCGAAAAAGACATTTTTAAAAATATTTAAATTCTCTCTTTTATCATTCATATTGTAGGATGAGAATAATTTTTAATAATAATGCGCGTTTTTTATGCGGCTTTTATAATAAATTATTTTAAGTATCATCGTAGCATATACACAAAAGAGATTATTAATATTTGATTGATAGCAGTGTGATGTCTATGTCGCTCGCAAATTTGACATAGCAATCGAATAACTGGGAAGATCAAGATCATTTGGTTCTACGACCCTGAACGAAATTCCAAATCGGTTCCCAATTCTGACATTTTTATGTATCATCTTTTCGGACTGCATAGGTGGGGTTTTCGTATATATAAAGTAGGTTGCGAAAAAACACTTATCATCAAACCACAAATCATTTTACAGTGATAATTACGACAAACAAAATGAAGCAGGTAATATTTTTTATCATTTTTCTTTTGTAATTTTGAATATTTACTCAGTATCAATATGACACTTAAACCTCCTTTTTTATTTTTATTACTTTATTCATATATATATATATATATATATATATATATATATATATATATATATATATATATATATATATATATATACCAGGTGTCCCATTAAGGATTAGCCATGTAATAAAAGCTGTACCATTCCATTTGAAAAAACTGAACAAAACTTCAAAAAAACTATTGTTGAATGTAACGCCACCTCGGGGTTTCATTTATAAACTAAATAATTTATCTCCCAGATTATCTGATTGTCCCAGCAATTGCCTTTTAAATGAATCCAAATTGAGGAAAATCGGTTAAGGCAAACGGACATTAGACGACTTTTTATCTCAATAGGTAAAACTCCCCCCACCCCTCTATTCGTGAAATTACGAGAAAATGTCATAAAACAAAGTTGTAGGAGACAGTTTGCTAATTATAACTGAGAATTTTTCTTACTCGGTTAACACTTGAAAATACACACAAAAAATGTTTTTTAAAAATGTTTAGCTCGTTACGCCCTCTTGCGGTCGTTTTAGAAGCTTTAAAATATTTTTGGTGAATTTCTCATGATCATTTTTAGTACAATTTTTTTTCCCCCAAAGCTGTGGGATAAATAGTTTTCAAGATACGGCCGCGATCCATCCTTAATGGGACACCTGGTATATATATATATATATATATATATATATATATATATATATATATATATATATATATATATATATATATATATATATATATATATATATATGTTGATGTTTAAATTAAAAGCACTAATAATTCAAATAATGTTTTATAATCATTTCAGATTATTTTTATTTCTTCTATCTTGGGCTTTGCTGCCTCAGCTAGCCTAAACAATCTTTATCTGCCACCTAACCCATCCTCTGGAGGTTCTTTTGGCCCAGCCAGTGCTCCTCAGAGTGGTGCTGGTGTCCCTGGTGCTCCTGGTGCTGCCAGTGCCCGCAGTGTTAACCCTCTCAATGACGTCCCCATCGTAAAATTCGCTGCTGAAAACGAAGAAGGCACTTACAGGTACAACTTCGCGCTCCCACCTCAAACAAAACTCCACTAACTTAACTCTCTTAGATATAACTATGAAACTGGTCATGGTATCACCGCTGAAGAACAAGGAGATGCTCGCGGAGATGGTACCAAAGCCCACGGTTCCTATTCCTTCACCGACGCCAACGGAGAACGTGTTTCCATCACGTACACTGCTGACGAGAACGGTTTTGTTCCTCAGGGATCCATCATCCCAACCCCACCACCAATTCCCGAAGCAATTCTAAAAGCTTTAGAAGAAAACGCTGCCGCTGAAGCTAGAGGAATCTTTGATGATGGGCAGTACCATGGGGAAGGACTGGAAGAAGCTCAATACAAGGGAGAAGGTTTAGCTGAAGCTAATGACGCAGCTGGAGCTGGTGCTAGAGCTAGTGCTGGTGCTGGATTGGGAGGTGCAACCGGAGCTGGTGCTTTTAGAGCTGCTGGTGCTGGATCTGGAGCTAGTACTGGCTCTGGGGGCTATGCTGCCAATGGTGGTTACAAATATTAAATGATATGAACTGAAATTGTACAAAATTAATTTATAATAATCCGCCCCATTTATTCCTAAATAAAATATTATAAAAGTTCTTTTACTTTTTTTCTTTCTAAACAAGATACTTATATATACAAGAATATAAACAAGATATATATATATATATATATATATATATATATATATATATATATATATATATATATATATATATATATATATATTTGTATATTATATTATTATATTATTCAAGAGATAACAGATATAGAATATGACGGAAATAATGACATAAACATAAAACAGGACATGATCTCATATAATAATAAAAGAAATATAATGTTAAAGAAAAATATTGAAACTAAATATTACGGAGGATGAAATAAATGAAGAAAATAAAGGAACATACACATCGACATCAAAGAGACACAAACAAGTAAGACTGAAAGGAAACATCAGTGTAGCTTGGAAGACAGAACATTGAGAAATACATCAATTCTTCTATTGGAACCTTCGGTCTGAAACACCGAAGTCGATGAAATTTACCACTAAACACCAAATCACTTTTGAAAAAAACTTCTCGACGCACGTTTCCCTAACCATGTTAGCATCATCAGGAGATGATTTAATGTTAAGATTTTAATTTCAAGATTTTTTCTATCTAAAGAATAAAAAATTTAATGGTTAGGAGAAATCTGACTGAAAGAATCGGAAAGATAACATAATAAATTCCAGTGTGGCTCAGGAAGGTATGGAAATGATTCTGGAGGAGGATACAAGTAACAAGTAAGTTATCTGGGGCGTTCTTTTTCAGTGCAGAATCAGCTTGTTCAAAGCTTTGGATCCATATTTTACTAGTGTAACCATATGGAACCAGATCATCACTGTTAATATTAAATTGACGAAGAAAAAGCCGCTGAGATCTCAAAATAAAACCAGTATTTTTGTTATATGCCTTAACGACGAAGACGCTGATGCTATGTTGCTTCAAATACCGTAAAGTTAGTCGCATTACTACCCGACAACACACAATTACTTAATACACACACATTAATTTGATTTAATTTGAACTTCGAGTCATTTGGAAAATATCTTATTATTGTCCTGCCTCTGAAGCATTACACAGCAGTTTAAAAAAACAGTTCCTTATCAAAAATTCTCAAACCAGCATAGAGGCAACCAAACAAAAACGAATAACAATACTAACAACATGAAAACGACACAACACAACATTATATAGTAATCCTCTATATTATAATGTTAAAACACTTATATAAAAAAAGAATATTTAAAGGTTTAACTACATCCTGGTGGTACTTTTAGCACAAGAAATAGCAAATTGTGTTGTTATATCTTGCTATTATTATGCCTTTAACTTGAGCCTGATCGTAAACCTGTCCACATCGTTTTTTTTTTAAATAAATGCTTAATATAAGGCGTGATTTTCAAGAAAATATAATCATATGGTAAGATTCACTTCTATAGTGACACTATAAACAGTGTAAGCAGTATAAATAAAATTATGAAAGTACCAGTTATATTAACGTTTCCATCCATCATCAATAATATAGTTTTAATTTTTCTTCAGATTATAATTATTTCAGCTGCCTTAAGTATCGTTGCTTCTAACTCTACTCCTGACAAACCCCTGGAATCAGATTATACCTCTACGAAATCTATTTTAAGTACAAGTTCCGTCAATAAAAGTTCACCCATCATACCCATCAAAAGATTCATGTTTCACATTAACAATGATACCTACAGGTAAGCGAAAGTAGTTTTTTCTTTATGAATATAAAATATTAAATATTTTTAAAATAGGTACAGTTTTAAAACTGGAAACCAAATAAACGTGGATGTTAAAGGAGATGCCCGCGGTTCAGTTAACAAAGTCCAGGGTTCATATTCGTATACAAATCCTGACGGAGAATCAGTAAACGTCACTTATACAGCTGATGAAAAGGGTTTTGTCCCTCAAGGATCCCACATTCCTACATCACCGCCAATTCAGAAAGAAATCCTGAAAGCTTTAGAGGAAAACGCTGAAGCCACAGGTAAAACAGACGATGGTATATTTACCATCCTTCATAGAGAAGGATTGAAAGACGCCCAGTATAATAGTTACAGTCAAACAGAAACGCCAGCCAAGAGCTCTAGTGAAATTACTACATGGATAAATAAAAGTATTTTATAACAGTAAAGCTTAATTATATTTATTTTACTTCTTCATACATACAATAAATATATGGTAGATGATATTTTGTATATTCTTATATATATTCTTATTGATATATATGCACATCTCGAAGTTTCGGCTTCCACTTTGAAGCTATTATTAAGAGAATCTAGTTGCTTTGCTCCGGGGCTTCAATCTGCCTACTCCCCAGAGTTTCCAACTAGAAAAGTACGTATATATATATATATATATATATATATATATATATATATATATATATATATATATATATATATATATACGTTACATCTAATATATTCACGGATGGTAGATAATGTTTCTAAATCATTCCGGGTGTCGATCTGTTGATTCTGTGAAGAGTCACGACGATTCGCCAGAATTGCATTTGTCAATTGGGCTCTTCAGTCGAAGCGCACAGCACTTGAAAATGCCAAATACGATTTCGGCGAAACGTCGTGACTCTTCACAGAATCAACGGATCAACACCCGGAATGATTTAGAAACATATCATTAACAAATCAACAAATAAGTTGAATAGAATCATCGCGACTCAAAAAACTGAAACATTAGTCATTAAAGAAGAAACAATAGATATAAGAAGATATAATACAGAAATTGATGGTGCAAATATAAAAGAAATTATAGAAGAGTAGAGTTTCTTAGTAGTTCTATGCGTAGTAGTAATAAAGTTATAAGTAGAAATAAGTTGAGGATATAACAAATCATAGAAACATATATCAATACGAAAAAAATACAGTAAAAATGTAATAAATTAGCTGTTACTCCTTGTAGAAAGAGACCTGTCATAAAAAATGATTGTCAGAGATTCACCCCCGTATAACTGAAATTAACAATCAAAAATATTTTTTAGAATCTTGATATTTATAAGAGTGCAGTGATTACTTTCGCTGATACACTCTCAATAATCCATTGTTTCGTTAATTAAACCCATCCTTTAAATGAAAGATGACAATAATATGAAAGAGTTGATATTAATAACATTTTAAATGACCTTGCTGGAAGATTATGTCCTTTCTCATAGGCCGGATTGGTACATATATAAACAATGACCTAATCACAAGTAGAAATAAATATAAAACCAAAATCCCATGTATTATTACGCTTTGCATTTTTTAAGTCCACACAAATCATCCATGACAAAGCCATGGTTTCATATTCTTCTTCCATTTCCGTTGAGTGAATTCGTCCATTTCCTCATTCATATTCGTCCATTCATATTCTTCGTCCATTTCCTCTGATCTCGTGACAGAATACAAGATTGTCTCCTTAAGAGAGTCTTTTCTGTTGTACGGTAAAGGTATATGTAAAAGGTAATTTTGGTTCCTTGTTCCAGTAAATTTTTGATGTTCAACCTGAAAACCAGTAATTCAGAAGCCTTTTTTTCCACCGATTTGGTTTGGTTTGGTTTGGTTGAGATCAGGTTGAGATCAGGTTAAGATCAGGTTGAGATCAGGTTGAGATCTCTGGTGAGGTCATTTAACTCATGTTAAATGTTCTGTACAAGTTTTACAGGCCAGATGCGGTGCCCTGGTAACACCATGTTTCCTTTTAACGTGTACCCCATCACATCAGGATGATTTACACAAGTTCTACTTGAACTCATTTTATTTCTATTCAACAATACAAATACAACAATCGACAACACTGTACGTTTCAGGTTAACTTTATAACAACGTGTTTTTTTCAAAACACAAATATCACACGAGGCCAGCTTAAATTTACCGTGAACGGCGAGAAATCACAAACTAACCTCAACTCTAATTCAAGCGTTTAGGGTCACTTCAGTTACCGGAAAGGCAATGTTTATGCCATCTAGTGGATTTTCCTGAAACTAACTGAACGAGAGACTGACAATAGGACAACGCCCATACTTGAATGTATTGAACAGAAAAAAAACATTAACAGATAAGTTGATGTATATAAAATAATAGAGCCGATAGAGAAAAACTAATTTAATATTTAGATTTAGTGCCCCAAATATACCTAAAATCAGTTTAGGCCTGTCAGGCCTGTATTCTATCTAACCAATAAGCTACAAATAACTCAAAGCACATTGTTAAAACATTTTTTATAAATTAACAACTAAGAATATAAAACAAGAACAATGCGACAACGCCGCAACAGTCCCAGCACAAAGAATGTTATTTCAAAATGGCGACAAACATAATTTCATTGTGTCAGTGCGTGTCTTCAAGTTCCATTTAAACACAATAATGTTTTTCGGTACACGAATATGACGATATGGTTCTATCCAGATTAAAAATACACCAGAATGTTTTCAACGTGTTCGAAAATTGGTTAAAACGGTGCCAGACTTGCGCAGATTCAATAGGTGGTCAGTAATTTCAACTTTGACATTAAATTACAATAATGTATAATTTTTTCTTTTAACACAACTTGTAACGAAACAAAAGAAATTTATGGTGAAACATATGAAATGTATGACTGTTAAATAATACCCTAAAAGGTAAACAAAAACTCCCAAAATTCCCTTTGATTCAAATAAACAGAATAATGTCACGTTACCAATTGTTAGAAAATGTTCAATAAGCTCTGATCTGTTTTCCTCGGAAATGGTTGTATTTTGAATAACTATTTTAGGAAAACTTTTTTTCAAAATTAATAAAACAATCATTAGTTAAATTTACCAAAGTACTTTCCCTTACACCCTGTATGTGTTGTAGCAATTAAATAACCGTTATTATTGAAATAGGAAGCTCGATTATTCTATCAAATATTGAGTAGAACATGGTTCAGGATCAGAGAATACCTAATTATTTAAGGAGAAAAAAATACAAAATAATTATTTTGACACGATCAGTCTTCACGTTACAAAATCGTAGCCAGCAGACAGGCCAGTACTAAATATAAAAAAAAACTGCTCATTAACAATTGATTGTTATTTATTATATAACGACGAATGTGGGTTAAAAGACAAGCCAATTCAGCAACAAATTTCTGGTGCAACACTTAATGGAAGACTATAACATTTGAGATGATCTTTTTATTTTTTTTAAGAAATGATCTAATATACAGATGATTTTTTAAAATGTATTTATAACATTGTGAAATCAATAGACCCAGTAGATGGCACAGTTTTTTATATATGTATGATCGTTGGTATGATGGTATGATAGTTGAACGATTTATAGCATATTACCAATACAAAACCAATTTGAAACCTTTCATTTCATTCGAACAGTGTTAAATATAAAAATACAGACAGTTGTTTCCGTTTCCAGAAAGTCCGTCTCTGGAAATAATTTTTTCATAGAATTGTTTCTTCAATAAATGGATTGTTGCGATCTCCTCCAGATCAGTATCATTCGAATTCGGATTTAAATAATCACTGATCATCGCTAAAACCAATCCACAGTTGATTCCTGAATTAAACCATACAATTATTCCAATCATTAGTAAGATAGAGTCCAAAATTTTAACAAAAGAGTGGACGGCTTTTGGAGCTGCAAGAGGTGGTCATATATATATATATATATATATATATATATATATATATATATATATATATATATATATATATATATATATATATATATATATATATATATATATATATATATATATATATATATATATATATGACCACCTCTTGCAGCTCCAAAAGCCGTCCACTCTGGCAATAGATTTCTCTAGATTGATGACGTGCAAACATTGTTTATCTGAATTTATCTGATAAACAATGTTTGCACGTCATCAATCTAGAGAAATCTATTGCCAGAAAAAAACCATTCAAAGTTCAAAACACTCTTTTCTTCCTCCTCTAATCCTATTAGAATCGGATAAAAATACGGTGAGCCAGCCGATAACATTCTGTGAATTAGCTGTCAAACTAACATTCAGGTTTGTGGTTCTGGACAGTGTTGCCAACCGCACACAACTTTGGATCTGTCATTTTCATGCTGCGATCGTTTTTGAGTTGTGCCTTCAAACATTTCTGAATTATTTTTACTGTATTCTGTGCTGTTTTAGCTATATTCTGGTTTAGTTTCTGTTTTTGTGAGTTCTGTAATAAAAAATCTGCGATTATAATTGCAAAAAAATGCCAAAACCGTTAAATGGTCAGTGTAAGCAGCTTGTCTTATCACTTGTTAGTTATTTTGTACAGGAACGAGATAATGGAGCTCTTCTTTTGCCATTAAACGCTGTGAGGCATGTATTAATAATTTAGTAGGTCTCATGGTCAATTGGAGTTTTTTTTAGTGAGGTTCAGCTGCACTAAATATTAGTATTGCTACAGTTACTAACGAGTAACTAATCTAGATCATCTTGATGTGGTCTCAATTCGCAATCAAATCTATAAAAATTATGAAAAAAGTGACTAGATTTACATGTCAGTGTAAGCAGCTTGTTTCGTCTCTTATCAGTTATTTTGAACAGGAACGAGATAATGGAGCTCTTCTTACGCCATTAAACGCTTTGAGAGAGGTATGTATTAATAACTTAGAAGGTCTCATGGTTAATTGGAGTTTTTTTAGCGAGTTTCAGCTGCAATAAATATTAGTATTGGTACAGTTAGTGTAATTTCGAAAAAGTTGCAGAATAACGAAAGATTAAAATCACCGAAGAAAAAGCGTCAACATCCAAAACGAGTAACTAATCTAGATCATCTTGATGTGGTCTCAATTCGCAATCAAATCTATAAAATTTATGAAAAAAGTGACTAGATTTACATGTCAGTGTAAGCAGCTTGTTTCGTCTCTTATCAGTTATTTTGAACAGGAACGAGATAATGGAGCTCTTCTTATGCCATTAAACGCTTTGAGAGAGGTATGTATTAATAACTTAGAAGGTCTCATGGTTAATTGGAGTTTTTTTAGCGAGTTTCAGCTGCAATAAATATTAGTTAGTACAAGTAGATAGTACAAGTACAAGCAATAAGTATTAGTTAGTACATTAGTAAGAACATAAAACTTCGCTTCATACACTTCTAAAAGAAATTGGTTTCAAATGGAGTAAAGATAATCCACGTAGGGACCTGATGGGACTTCCAGATATTGCCTTTAAATGAATAAAGAAATGAATAAAGATAATTTTCTGTTTTGGTTTGAAAACCTGCTGTTGAAAATCTTGGAGAATAATTGGAGACTGGAGAATGGAGGAACTTGGCGGAATCTTGAATTTAATAATTTACTTGAACAGCAATTCAGATGGTGAAAGTTGTTTTAGTGACACTGAATAATTAAACTTTGTGTGAACTTTGTGAAAACTTTTTTTACTTACAGTTTTATCGATCATTCAAATGCCAAAGTCTGAGTATTTTGGTGATGATGTGGCAACATTGTAACGTGAGTGTGTCATAAATTTTGATGACGTGCAACCATTGTTTCCCTGAATGAGCTGTATATATATGAACGTTTTGACTGGGGACGAGCCCCACCTGCTGCACGCTGTCCAAAGAAATCTAATATATATATATATATATATATATATATATATATATATATATATATATATATATATATATATATATATATATATATATATATATATATATACAAGTATATATATATATATATATATATATATATATATATATATATATATATATATATATATATATATATATATATATATATACAAATATATATATATATATATATATATATATATATATATATATATATATATATATATATATACAAGTATATATATATATATATATATATATATATATATATATATATATATATATATATATATATATATATATACAAATATATATATATATATATATATATATATATATATATATATATATATATATATATATATATATAAAACTAATAATCTCATTAGCGTAATTCGTGACCGTTCACATTTATCTGTTCTGAGATTTTATCGCATATTTAAGACAACGAAGACGAAACGAAGAAAAGCCAATTTCAAAACGAGAATCGCGGCGAAACGAGACCGTTTCTCACAATCCCTCGTCCGTGATAATTCGTGGTATTTGGGGGGAGGTTCGTAACAAATAAAAAGGTATGTCGTTCTCATAAACCGACACTTGTCGATGAAGAAAAAAAAAACGATTGTGCTGTGCGTTATTTACGCCTGATTGCTACATGAGCCGACGAAGATGCAAGAGGTTACGTTGTCTAACGTGTCTAAACGAAGTGAAAGATTTAAATGTATTTAATTGATACTGCGAATAAGTGATAACCGATTTATTTTTTATTATACCAAAGAGGTATTTTTTAATGGCGTTACAACTTAAAAAAAAATGTACAAACTTGGAGACGAGTACAAAAGTTGTACGAAAAGTTCTATGTTTGACAAAGAAAACACGACACGTATTTTGTTTCTTTTAGTTTTTAAGTTTAAAAGCTTCTTTAGTTTAATGAAATTCAATGTTCAATGTTCAATATTCAATGGAATTATACCAAATTTAAAAACAATATATACTTCAATAAATATTAGTTTAAAAACTTATTTAAGACTCCGTGGAGAATTTTACAAATATTCGAAAATAAATTGCTCATTCCTTCTGCCGCCTCCAAGGCGTCAGTCAGTGTCTCCTGAGACTGGTTTCCGGCATTGAGCCGACATCAGTCGAGTTCAAGATAAACATTCAAAACCAGCTGAAAGAATGATTTAAATTACGACCATATATATTGGCCATGTTGGAGTTCGAACCTGAATCATGATGGCTTAAAGCCAGAAACCGGTATTGGGAGACACTTGCTGGTGTTTTGGTAGCGGCAGATAGAATGGGCAATTTTGGTTTCACTCTGCAACTTTTCACGGATACCTAGACCAAGACAGGGCCTGGACAGGTCACGGACGGCTGTTTACTAAGCTACATGTTTTAACTTTGCAACTTATAGGCGCTCAGCGTAAAACCATCGATTTCCATTAATTTTTCACTCCCTTCCTATATTTTCTTCCCATTCTTCCTCAGTGTATGTAAGACCACGACCACGAATCTAACTCTTTATAAAACAAAGTACTTTATTATTTCTTTTATTGGAACCTATTGGAACCACTAAACTCAAAGATATTTACCACTGAAAACCAAGATACTTCTTTATAATTCAGATTGAATTATAACATGTTAATGCAACCGGAATTAGCCAAACGCGTATCAAAAAAATGAAAAGTGTTTAGGAGCTTAGTGGTAAATCTTCTTGAGATTAAAGTACTTTATAATAGTTCAAATTTAAATTGCAACCATGTTAAAAAAAATTTGAAAATGTGTTTGCTTTACGCATTTGTTACTTCGATAACATTTCCCATTTATAACTTCATACAATCACACAAAAACCATCTCTATATCAGCTCGAGAACTTTTCGAAAGTTCTTCGTATATAAAGACTGGAAAATCTCCTTTTTTCCTCATCTGATAATTTAACATAGTTTAGGTTGCAAAACGAAACTGAGACTGGCTGCTATAATATTGTAGTGTGTTAATATAATATAAAACTAAGGAAATTGAGTTCGTTTGATCCTTCCTCTTCTACATTTTATTTTACATTATTGTTTAATTTAGTAATATAAAAAATTATGTTCGACGGCAATTAATTTAAATCCTAAGTAATGTCTGAATGATGGTGGCGTGTTCATATATTTTTTTTCTTTATTTGGGTTTATCGCATTGTTTTTTCAATTGTCAATGTAAGTATCATTGACATACACAAAAAATATATTTACTTTCTATCTTTTCATAATATATAGAAATTAATATACTTTATTTTTAGATTCGTTTTGAAAACGGGAGGAGAATACTTCCCGAAACGTTAACGTTAAAAATTTGTATATTTTTTTAGAACATTTTTATATTTATAAAATTTTGTTCGCTAGGCAAATTTATTATAAAAAAGAATCACTCAGAAATTTGTCTCCGTTTGGTTTTTTGTTTTTACCCAGTGATTCTTTATTTACATAAGAACAGATATTTTTGATATTATTTGAGTTTTAGATCGTGACGAAAAACCCAAATAAAGAAAAAAAAATTAGATCCTGTTACATCTGTAACGCATAAGTGGGCGGTGAATGTGTAAGTTTGGCCTCAAAAATGGTCATCAATCACGGGATAATCATATGTCGTATTACGAGAGATGAACAGAGAAGGTGTCCTGAACGTTTAATTTTTCTAATTCGAATTTTAATTGCAACTTTATTGGATATAAAAAATGAGAGTACAGTAGACGCTCGGTTATGTGAACTGATAAATACCAGATGTCAAAATAGTTATATAGTCGAAAGTCAATTTTGATTTTAAAGAATAAAAAATTGCAGTTTATTAAAATACTGTGTGACTTGCTTCATATCAACATGCCTTCAGAACTACTGAAACTTTGATGCAAATATTTAGTTCAAACCATTTTTTGAATTCAGAACACAAAGACAAACAAAGGCAAACTAAATTCAAGATCTATATTTATTGATTGATTTGTCCGTTACTTTGTGATAGTTCATTTTTTAAAAAGGAATAAAACAATTTTTTACAAACTAAAAAAATTGTTTTATTCATTTTTCAAGATCTATAAAAACTCATTCGGACAGTGGTCACTTATTATTGATTGATTTGTCCGTTAATTTGTGATTGTTCATTTTTTGAAAAGGAATAAAACAATTTTTTACTTTGTTATTTATCACTTTTATTTTTAAACAAATTAAGTTTTTTTTAAGTAGTGTTTGAGAATGTAGCCATTTTACGAAACTATAGTCACACAAATTTTGTTTAAAAATAAAAGTGTCAGATAACAAAGTAAAAAATTGTTTTATTCCTTTTTTTTAAGTAGTCACTTATGGCTGCGAGACATGGACCCTCACAAAGATAATAAAAGAAATGCTTGCAATATGTTGAAAGATGAGTATTCAGAAGAATTTTTGATACGGCAAATGAAAATGGAAATTAAAGAATTTGATTTAAATTGCCGAATGGTGGGTAATAGGAAGAGGAGAACCAAACACAATGTGGTAGGACAACGTAAGAAGAGATGCTGCAGAAAGAACTTTTACACATCAAAAACCCTAATTAATGTATGTGGACACTAATAAACTTTGAATTCATGTAATACAATATGCATCTAATATCATCAGATACATTAATATGATGTTGCCGTTTTGATAGATAACAATAGTAACGAACTAAATGTTGTACAAATAACATACTGGCTGTACATATTCTCATATTAAAATCTTTGACGTAAAACACTAAACTCGAAGAGATTTACCACTAAACACCAAATAACTTTTTTAAACTCCTTGGCGCGCGTTTCGTTAACCATCATCAGGAGATGATTTAATTCAGATTAATCCATCTCCAATGCGTTCGCAGGATAAAACCATCGAATTCTATAGCTATCCGAAAGTTTTATTAGTATCCATCGGGCCCCAACTTTGGTCCTGATTCTCTATCCTAAATGGGCCTTACTAAACCAACAAAAATCCTGGCAATATTTTCCACTTATCTGACCATTTAGTAATATACTAATAAACTAAAATGATGTTACTGATTATGACATAAGCTATTAAATCAATTCAATCAATATGTTCAAGTTGCCAACCTCCAAATTTAACCATAAACAATTTAATGCAATCTTTATTTCGTACAACCGCAATTAATATAATTTATTAATGTCAGATTGATCTCAAATGTCGATTTCTTTTTTCCTTTAAGTCTTGGCAACGTTCCTAAGAAGAAATACCTTGAGGCAAGCGTCAAATCAAGGATGCTCCGGTGGAAGATCTAGATTCCAACTATCAGGTTGTTTTCAAGGTTAGTGCTGGCGTTGTTGCAGAAGCAACTTTTCATCAGTTGTTTGTTCAGTGGTTTTTAATTGCTTTCAATTAGTGACGATAAATGGTATGATTTTTTTCAAAGCAGGAAATGCCTAAGTTATATTAATATACAGTAAATATTTATATCTTTAATAAGCTTTGCTTTAAAAGTTCATGTTTTCCCCTTGTGCTCTATTTTTAAAATATAAATATTAATATAATCATCGATAAATTTCCAGCCTTACACATACGAAGATCATTCGAAAAGTTCCGGACTTGACAAAGATATACTGGATACTCAGTAAACTGAAAACCTCCAGTATAATATGATTTATCCAACTGGGCAAAACATAAAGTTGTCCCTGCGAGCCATTGCTTCAAGGGTGGAAATAATAGATAATCGCTGTGGGTCAAGTCTGGCGAGTATGAGGCATGCGGAAGCACTTTAAAGCGTAGATTATAAAATTTTACAGCAATAATCCAAAATATGTGTACCGGTTCATTATTTTGTTGACCGAGAGCTTTCTGTTTGCGCAGATGTGGACATTTCGCGTGACTAACATGCTTCAATTGGTCCAGTAGTGAAATATAATAAGTCTATGATGGAACCGTTCCACCTTTTTTTGGCGCACTTGCTCAAACTCCCTCCCAGGATTTGGACTACACCTTCGCGTCTTCACGTTTCGTCTACTATTATAAAATGTTCCAGATCGTCGCATCGCAAGTAAGTCTAAACAATGTCGAAAAATGTTCTGTCACTTTTCCTCTTAAGGACACAAGAAGTCATATTGGTCCATTTTCGAGTATTTAATTAAAAAAAGACAGGTCTTGTCAGAAAATTCATTCAGATATAACAAATGTATCAGAAGAGGCTGCTACTTCTTATGAAACAGTAAAATAATGAACGATATAGTACGGAGTCATCTAAAAAGTATCATAACACACAGGACAATGCACATCCTCATCAAAGGGTTCTGGCAATAGCTAAACTGAATAATGTGAAAGGTGAACTGTTGGAATATCCACCGTAATCACCAGATCTGATCCCTTAAGCTCCGTCACAAATTGTAGTGAACTTATGGGAAAGTCTATTAAAAGGTAAAAGTTTTTGTGGGTACAAATCGCTTAGAAAGTGTAGTATGAGCAAAGTTTTTTTATTTAACTGTTTGAAGTGCATTTTTATGCAATAATACTTGTATAATCTGTTGCTTTCAAATTTGCATATCAAGTCGGCGTGTCTCATCAAAGCTTCTGATTCTAAATCGTTAAATTCACTCTGTACATACAATTTCTGATGAACATATATATATATATATATATATATATATATATATATATATATATATATATATATATATATATATATATATATATATATATATATAAAGGTGAGTTGAAAACTCACTTCTAAAGCCTCAGTCGAAAGGCTTTCATTTCATCGCCTGTTCCCATTGTTGGAAATCATCGCAGTTTTTCGCATATTAACAATATTTTTTTGCACATTCGTACTTACAGAAAATGCAATTCTCTAATGCAATAAAACTAAACCACATCAAAACAGTATTTTCAAAGAACCTCGAAGCCACACAACAACCTTCAAATCGATGAAGAACCACTATCTAATCTAGAGTAATTGCTGAACAGACCATTTTTTATTTGTACAGTTTATATTGCAAGTGAGATGCTGGTCGAGATTGTTGATAATACAGGGTGGCGTAAAAATAGGTATCTCATTTAACATTTAAAAAATTGTATGTATGCTTTTTTTTTAATTTGTGTAAAGCCATACCTTTACTTTCAAAGGTTTATTACCAAACTTGCACGTACACGCCACACTTTGACTTTCTCATAGTGGAGAGACTTTTCCAGAATTATTGTAGATTTTCTAAACCCCAGTAACGTAAATTTTGTTTATTAAAAATGTTTGCCAATATTTTCCTGTGCACCTGGAAAATCTAATTTTAATTGTAAATTAGTTTAAATTTAATTTTATTGCCACAGCATTAGCGTTAAGCTTTTGCAATAGCTGAATTTTGTATGGATGCATATAATTAAAATATTGTTATAAAGCCCGTCATTATATTCCCACTTGAACAAAATACAGACCAAATACTGTTTCATTTTTAAAATTTCCAAGTTTTTAGTTATTCTCAAAAATAAAGTATTTTAATTTAAAATAGGGAACCTTCTTTTAATTTATGAGAAGCCATACTTTTACTTTTAAAGGTTTATCACCAAACTTGCACGTACACGCCACACTTTGACTTTCTCACAGTGGAGAGACTTTTCCGGAAATATTGTAGATTTTCTAGACCCCAGTAACGTAAATTTTGTTTATTAAAATGTTTGCCAGTATTTTCCTGTGCACCTGCAAAATCTAATTTTAATTGTAAATTAATTTAAATTTAATTTTATTGCCACAGCATTAGCGTTAAGCTTTTGCAATAGCTGAATTTTGTATGGATACATATGATTAAAATATTGTTATAGAGACCGTCATTATATTCCCACTTGAGCAAAATACAGACCAAATACCGCTTCATTTCTAAAATTTCCAAGTTTTTAGTTATTCTAAAAAATAAGGTATTTTAATTTAAAATAGAGAACCTTCGAAGCTCATCGAAGAGCCTATACTAATCATTTTAATACGAAAAAAATATCTTGGCACTATTTCTTATGTAAAAAACTATTAAAATGCTCAACCATCCCCCATATTAGCCTGATTTATATTCGTGAAACTTCGAATTATTACTAAAACTGTGGTTGAAGATGAACAGGAAGTATTTAGACTCAATCTCGTACATCTAGCAGGACATGAAAATTTCTTAGTGATTCTCAAAAACGTGTACCCGAATCTGACCTACAGGACGATCTATGTTGGATAAAAAGTAATAAAAAACTATACGTTAATAAATAAACAAAGGTTTATATCTAAGTTTCCACTATATTTAAACCTTTTATGTTCTACAATGTTTGGACACACGAACTTTTCCGAATACGAACTATATTAAACTAATTCTTACAAGTTTTAAATATAATGGAAATGCAAATATAAATCTTAGTTTGTATATTTAAGATGAATTTCCATCAAGTATTGCATGTATTAATACCAACTTGCATATCATTTCGCATCAGTTACTTTTATCTAAAGATAGAATAATGTTTTATACCCCAGAGCATATTAATCAATTTGAAAAAAATAATAAGAGGCATGCAATATCATACATACCAGGCCCATAAAATTCAATTAACAGAAAACATGATACGCTAGTCGTACACCTACTGGGTTTCAATTTTCTCTCGTTTCATATCCATTGGCTATTTTCAACACTATCTATGTTTCACTTTCTCACCCATCGCGAACTAAACATCTAAAACATAGCACTACCAGGCTCGTTCGATATATCGAGTCCTATAGCAAGAATTGCATTTTTTTTTCAATAAGCTTGTCGACAGTTCAGAGGTAGAACAGAAAACATATCGTAACTATATATAAATAAATAAATATGTATATATATATATATATATATATATATATATATATATATATATATATATATATATATATATATATATATATATATATATATATATATATATATATTTATATATATATATATATATATATATATATATATTGTTAGTTAGTAATGTTTCGCGGATGGAAGAATACGCTAGACTATTAGTCCGAGAGTACATCCGACTGTTTGTGTCCCGTTTGTTGAGAACGTGCAGACGTTTCGCCACGGTCACACTTGGCATTCTCAATGCTTGTCTGAAGACTCTTCAGACAAGAACAGAACCTTCAGACAAGCATTGAGAATGCCAAGTGTGACCGTGGCGAAACGTCTGCACGTTCTCAACAAACGGGACACAAACGATCGGATGTACTCCCGGACTAATAGTCTCTATTCTAAAAAATAAAGTCTACTACTAATAGTCTCTCTAATCTGCCCAAGATATATACACAGTGGTCCACATTCTCCAAATCCCTTCCTAAAACTGAAATTCTGCTGTCTTTAGCGAATTTATTGAACATAACCTGACTCTTTTTCAGGTTTAATTTTAAGCCAAATGGTTCGTCAGGCCTTGCAGCTTTTGAATGCGTCTTTGCAGCGCCTCTGGGTTGCTCAGGCAAGCGGAGGAAAAAATAGACGATATTGCGTCACCCTGCAGTACACCTCGCTCTCCATTAATTCCCACTTCAAGGTCATCAAGGTGAATTGTCGCTGTAACTCTATCATATATCGATAGGTTATATTCTAATAGGTTTACATATGCTTTCTCTACCTCCTGTCCTGTATTCATTGTGCCTCTCTATGGCTATGTTTTATATCCCCTCACACACACATTATAATCCGTCACTTTTAATATGACTCCCCCAAAACAATACCTCGCATTTTGTTTATTCCCATTCAGTGGATACTGTGCGTAAATTTATTTTTTTTAGATTGATAACATTCATAAAATGTAATGTTTAAAACATTAAATTAAAAACAAAAATTCAACAAACCATATATTTCGTTATTATATTACACTATTTAAAACTAAACTCCCTCCTTGCTTTTCGTCACAAATTATCACAAAAAAATTAATTCCCTTCCTATCTATAGCTCATGTAACAATTAAACGCGTATATATATATATATATATATATATATATATATATATATATATATATATATATATATATATATATATATATATATATATATATATATATATATATGGTTTGCTCAAAGGATAGCGTAGTGGGGCCGTGGAGAGAGATATTTGAAATACAGAAATTTTTCATCCGTACTTCCACGTATCACTGCTCGTCTCAAATTAGTCGCCGCCACCACGTCGAGACAAGTACCTCCCAGGACCGGTTTCTGGCCTCACAGCCGTCGTCAGCTGGGCTCGAGCCCAACGCAGGGAAACAGCTGAATTAAAACGAACATAGGAAGACCAAGTCAACTGGTCATATCGATGGCGGGTCACAATCTCAATGCAACTCGCGCCATCCTACAGTGAATGTTCGCGGCAGTCAAAAACTTCGCGATACATTCTTCCCACAACCTTGGATGTAGGCATAAGGTTTGCTCAAAGGATAGCATAATGGGGCCGTGAAGAGAGATATTTGAAAAACAGAAATTTTTCATCCGTACTTCCACGTATCACTGCTCGTCTCAAATCAGTCGCCGCCATTCCGCGCGCCATTCGCCACTGCCGTCTGAATGAGAAGAATGTCTGAACAAGATACCCCTGGATTGAGAAGACATACAAAGCTGTGAAGCTCTATGAGGAAAGTACGCACAAAAATCGTAGCCAAAAGGCAGGCGCGAAAAGCCAAAAGACAGCCATTATATATATGGTGGGCGACGAAGTGATAGATACTGACGACTTCATCTATATATTTGTATCGATGATTCTTGCATAGATGCTAATAGATGACCTGCTATAATAGTGTCTAATATCTAAGATAAAAGTGTCTACGAAATGAGATCAAATACATAACAACAATGTAACAGTAATAGCATATGAAGAATAAGATCATTTTATTAAAGCTAATCTGAAATCCAATTATAATAAATACCTACAGTGCTCATCACCATATTTCATGGCGCAGTCGGTAGGATATTTATGACCGAGGCACTGAGACTTGACAGTAAATGTTATACATTTTGTTGCTGCTAACATTTTGTAAACTAACTAAGGGCACTTCTTTTGGATGATTCTTCACCACCAAAAACCGAACGAATAAGTTCGATGTATTGTTAATGATTTAAACAATAATTGATCTAGTAAAAAAATAATAGCACGAAAAATCCCCTCATTTTTTCAATGATTTGTAAAATTATTTTTTTAAACGTTATGTAAATGGATCTGCTTACCATGTTCTTTATTTATCGATAATATTTACCATAAATAATATATACCAATCTGCAGAAACATTGTCAATTGCCCTCTTCACGTTTCTCATTAATCAAAATAAAAAATGATTAATGAAAATATTTATAACAATGTTTGGTTTTTTTATCAATAAAAACCGAACAATCCCAGACAATCAGACAATTTATTGATCGTGCCTTTTATTCTTCACTAAAATCATACATTACATCACAAACAAGAACATCTCATAGGCGCCTGTGGATACACACCAAGATCTAGATCGCCCCACTGCACCATCCTTCTCTTTCTTTATCTGTCTGTCTCTCTTGAACGACGGTCGCTATGAAGAAATGAATGAAGATTCAATCTGTTGAAATTCCGCCTGGAGAGATGCCTTTAGTGGGGTTGTTTCTTTAGTATAAAAACCAATTGCCAAATTTTTAGTTCATCACACAGTGCAGTGTACAATTATCCACAACATGAAACAAGTAAGAGCTAATTTTAGATATCACCTGAATATAAAATATTAAAAACAAACAGTTGTTATAGTTTTTTTTTATTTTAAATTAATACATCAATATTTAATAAAATTATTATTTAACGATCTTCTAATACAAACCATTATTAAAGTTTATATTTTTTGTATGTCTTTTACACATCTTGTTTTAATTACCATATTAATATTTATATGACTGGTACTTAGTAGATGTTTTTATATATTTTTTTACTAATTTTTAATATAATAACATCGTAAGGGAAACTTAATAACTCTACTGCCAAGGATTATTAATATTTATCACAACATTAATATACTAATGCATGTCTATATTTTTTGTCACACATTTTTTTTCTTATTGCTCTTTGTTGCTCTTTATTTTCTTTTTGTTGTCTGACTCGCTCAAGGTGGAAAACCAGCCTTTACTGTTTTACGTCATCAAGCAAAAAATTAAACCCTACGTATATTACGTTGCCTAAGTTATCAAGTTAGCCATATTTAAAAACAATTAAATATTTCAAAAAATTAAACTTACATTATACACATTTGCACTTACACACATTCTGCTTCTTCAATTTCAGGAAATAACTTTCGTTGTTTGCATTTCGCCAAGGATATATTCTATAAAAAATTTACGACATGCCCTTCTTTTTTTTTCTTTTATCGCATATTTAAATATTTATTTTACTTTAGGTTCAAAATAATGTACGGCTGGTCAAATGTTATGTTTATTTTCTTTATTATTGGTAAACTGTCTACATAGAATTCAAAAATGAAACGATTATTTATAAAAACTGAAAAATCCATAAACGTACGTCATATATACACGTATGTTACCAATTTGGCGTGTTGGTTGTCTACATTTATAGATTTTATTTATTTGTCAAAGATTCGTTGTTTATATTTCAATTAGGTCACCATTTCTCTAAATCCATCAGTTACATTTTTTAAATTATTAGCTCACGAAACTTTCTTGGTTGAAATAAAACGACAGTAATGGCAACAGCATAACATAATAACATGTAATGTCTTGCTGATACCATATGTCATTCATGTCAATTACTTTCAACTCCGAACCATTGGTTGTAACATTACCTCCGTGCCTTATTTCATTTATAGAGATAAATAACGTTCTATGACGAAGCAATACTATAAATTATACTTCACAGTTGTAAATTCGAAAGCTTGTTTTGAATCACCTGTAATTTCCTGTCAAACCAAAAACGACAATTTTGCTTATTCACAGAGTTATGCAACCAAAAATGTCCCAATTATTCGAAAAGATTAAAAAATCAATGTCCATTTTCTCAGTTTTAGAATTAGCAAACTAGAGTTAGAGTTCTTCTAGATTTAGAGTTAGCAAACTCAACAACACTTACGAAGGCCCATTAACACTAATTAGTTCATGAACACATCAAAGAACTCAGAGAATTCATCGTCTATAACGTTAGCTCTTGCAGCAGTAAAAATATCTTCACTTTTAACGTTTTCTTGTCTTTCTGGTGCTTTAGTATGAAATCATTCAACAATTTGAAAAATTGTACATAAACCTTTAAAAGAACCCCTCCCCCTCCCCCTCAGCTTCGATATAAGAATCCAATCCACATAAATAAGGGCTTAGGAGCAAAGTTAACCTGGTCAAAAATAAACAGACAAGCTTAACCAGAAAATTATTTTTATCATTCCGAAAAATCACGATCAGTTCCCATGTTGTTTCGTCAACAAAAATATTTCCCCATTCAATGTTTTTTCCTGTTTCTCTCTGACTAAGATAATCTCTGAATAGATGATAATCTGATGAGGCTAAATCGGGAGGATACGATCAATGGTGGACAAGTTGATTTAACTGAAATTCTTCACTGAAAAAAGACACTAGAATGCTTTTCTTTTCGTGTTTCAAGAATTTTTGACTAATTTGGATTTAAGGTTGTTTAATACAGTTAACAGAATCATTATTTACTACACACACACACATATATATATCTTACTTTTTCATCGCAACAGAATCTATTTTTATCAGCCCTTTTTTTATTTCCCTATACCATATATAATGACGCTCATTCTTTTACATCAATTTTTTCGTTAAGATTCCTGTACAACATTAAAAAAAAACGATTTTCCATTCGTTGAAATATCGGTGTCGAAATATCAATGTAACAAAATAAAAAACCTGTTTCCAAAGGTTCTCACAGTTACAGAACCATTTTTACGAAGCCTAAAGCCATAAATAAAGCTTCTTGTAAATTGTTTTGGTCTAACGCATCCATTTACAACGAAATCTTCACGACTTTAGATATACGGTAATTGCAATCATCCTTATTTAGTATCATGCACTCGACAAAGCGACTGATCTTTACTATTCGCTCGTTGAATGAATGGTACATGCAATGTTTACATAAGCGAAATTACTTTTATTTAGTTCACTAATGGCATTATTAAGTACAAGAAAATATAATATTGTGTCTGTTCTCGTTCTTGTGGTTACCACATTTTAGAAACCGTGTTAAGATAATGATTTCACACATCTGTATTTTATATTGCTCTTCCTCGTAATTAATTTTCAGTTTGTAATAACTCTTTTGCTTTAGAAATATTCTCAGTGTGGATTTTATGCATTTTTCGTTGACATAACTTCAGAAACGGTAATCAGAATATATGAAGAAAACTAAAGGTTACTTCTCACTCCCACACTTCTTCTCCAAGTCACCTTATATGTCACGCAATAACTATGTAAATAGTCAATTATGTATCAGAAACCTGGTTATTAACAACAGAAGAGATAATAAGTGGAGAATAAGAACAAATCAACAAATTAAACAACTGTACAATGGACTCGAGAGACTTGCCACAAATCAAACTCTTTTTTCTCCTTCCAGGTCGCACTTTTTGTAGCCATCTTCGGCTTTGCTGCCTGCGGCAGATTGGACAGCCAGTATTTACCACCTAATAATGCTGCTAACCAATACCAAGGTAATTTTCTCAATTCTTTTTCAGTTACAATCAACTCTATTTAACTATACTCTTTGTTTACCCACAGGCGGAGCTCCCAGTGTCTACTCTGGAGCTGGAGGTGCTGGTGGCGCTGGTGGTGCCGGAGGTCAATACCAAAAGAACCCCAACAATGACGTCCCCATCCTGAGACTGGACAACCAGAATGAAGGAGATGGTCACTATCAATACGCTTTCGAAACCGGAAATGGTATCCAAGCTCAACAACAAGGCAACGCTCAGGATGACGCCGGAAGCCAGATTCAAGGATCTTACTCTTACACCTCCCCTGAAGGTGAACAGATCCAAATCAGCTACCAAGCTGACGGTAACGGTTATCAAGCTCAAGGAAGCCACATCCCCACTCCACCTCCAATCCCAGAAGAAATCCAGAAGGCTATCGAACAGAATTTGGCTGATGAAGCTCGCGGTGTTGTAGATGATGGACAGTACCGAGCTGAATATCAAGGTGGTGCTGGTGCTGGCGGACACGGAGCTGGAGCTGGACCCGGAGGATATCAACAAGGCGGTAATGGTTACCAAGGGGCTAGCAACAACCAATACATCCCACCCAACGCTGGACAAAGACAAGGAGGCTATAAATATTAGGTTTAAGTTATTTGTATATATTTAATTATTCGAGTAAATGTGATAAATTAAATTTTGCAGTTTGATTTCAATTGATAATCGTTGAAAAATAAATAAACAAAAATATTTGTTTTCGAAATTAAAGTAATCACACCCTATATATTTACATCTGATGTTTCTCTGGACTCCTGTCCGAGTTCTAGTAGTGTAGCTACTTATTTTTGACTGTATTAGAAATACTGCATCATTTAAGGCTACATTTAAAGTTAGGAATTTCTGGAATTATTCCTTACAGGTAATGTACTGTATCCTCAAATGTTTCGTTTCGAACCACTTCGCGTCTACAACTTATGATGGCTTAGTACCTACAATAACTAAGGTTAGCTACAACACCATGGTACATAAGGACTATCAAGTCAAGTGCACTGACAAGAATGTGGGTTTGGCGCACGGTGTAATAAATACTAAAGTAAGATATTACGCATGGTGGGCGGAGCTTTGTTGACGGGAATACGTACGTCATCCATTGTGTTAAATTCGAACAGCATAGTTTTGATATATAACAAGTTTACTAGAAGTTTATGTACGACGTTTGTGTGGTGTTAATCTAAAATATTCAATAATAACAATGCGTTGTGCTGTATTTGGGTGTAACTCCAACAATCAGTCGAAAAAGAACCCTTGTGATGTGAAGATTTTCCCAAGAATGAAGTTGCGTCTAAAAAGTGGATCCATGCCACAAAAAGACAGGATAAATTTAACCTGAAGGGCTTGTATTTGTTCGAAACACTTTTTAAAATCTGGCAGTTAGTTTTAAAAAACCAGTATCGAATGAACAATCTGCAAGAACTGAAAAAGGGAAAGAAAACAAATCATCGCCGAGTTATCGACCAGGTAATTAAGGCAAGAGAAAAATAATTGAAATAGAAATTAAACCGAAAAACATTGAATCATGTTTATAAATTTGTTGCTTTAAAAAGTAGGGTGTTTTATTTATTTATGTTTGATTGGATGTTGGGATGGTGGTAGAAATAGTAATATTTCTAATATTCCATGTTTATATCCCAGATTTGCCAATAAATGGTTCAATGATCAAGAAATTGGACTCCAAAAATGATCCACTTATGTTGAACAGTGCTCATGAAGCAGATATTGACGAGGATCTTCATGAACTTGAATATGATGGGCTCGAACATTTAGCTGGATATATACGTTTCAAGTTAAACGATTCCAGTTTAAAAAGACCCAGCACGTCCAAATATACCTGGACTAATCATTTAAGTGAAGGAGGTTTACACAAACCTTCTGAAAACTTTCTTTCACAAATGAAACAGCTTGAACAAATTTTTAAGTCTGTTAATGGAGAATCCTTGACCAAAAATTATTTGAATAATTTGATGCTTAGAAGTGGCCTCATTGAATGCCCATAAAAAGCAAAAAAAAAACTATTTTTTCGACCGCGAATGTAAGTGTAAAATTAGGTAAAAGAAAGATGATTAAAACTATTACATAATTAGACTAATTCACAATGGACATAAGCTTAAGAAATATGTACAATTTTAAATTTAGGAAACAAAATGTTGTCATTTTTAATACCAATAAAAAATATGGCTAGATGTGTGTTGAATAATTAATATTTTATTTGTGACAAAAATATCGAATTTAGCTGGATATTACATTTAAAAACCAATATTTACAAAACTTTCAATTTGCATATTGCAATTTTGTATAACCAATGTATATTATTTGTTACATACATTTTTAAACTGAGAAACAAAATGATTTGTTTATATACATTTGAAATACTCCTAATAAATAATATTAATCTATAAAACGAAATGTTTTTGTCGATAAATAAAAACTGTTCCAACTATCGAAGTGGTTTTGTTCTGTAAATAGTGTCTTAAATTCAAATAAAATCATGTACGTGTCTGTTATACAGGGTGCGGAAAAAGTTCCCGTACTTTTTTGTTTATGCATTTTTGGCTTAGTTAATTAAGTTATTTGTCATTTCTGATGGTTTTATTGAATTCCTTGTTTAATTTTGGTCCAGAATGTGTCGTAATTATTTATTTACTTTCAGTTACGTTGAAGTTATGTCTCGTGAAAATCAGCATGTCACTGTGGTCGAATTGCACAAACAAGAAATGAAGACGGCTGACATTGTTCGCACGACTGGTTACAAGAAGCAAACCGTCTACGATGCCGTGAAGCGTTATGAGGAGACCGGCGGGACTGCGGACCGTCCTCGAAGCGGTCGTCCAACCACCGCGACCACTCCGGAGAACGTCCAGAAGGTCCGTTGCCGAATTCAACGAAATCCGGAGCGTTCGATGCGGAAGATGGCGAAAGAGCTCGGCGTTGATGAGAAAAGTATCCGTCACATCGTCAGGAGGAAGCTGGGACTGCACAGCTGCAAGATCGCTCACGTCCATTTTCTCAACGACGCGATGAAGGCGAAACGACTCGAGAAATCTCGTCGGATGCTTCGTCTGCTCGCCTGTCGAAAGTGCTCTTCACCGACAAGAAGATCTTTACCGTCGAGCCGTTCCACAACCATCAGAATCGCCGTCAACTGCTCAGGAAAGGTCAGCAGAAGACCGCGGCTGCAAAAACCATCGGACGCCACTGGTCTTCATCGAGCGGAACGTCAAGATCAATGCTGCCAGCTACCAGCAGCGTGTCCTCCGCGACGTACTGGAGCCGTGGGCGGCGCAGCACTTTGGCCCAGCTGGATTCACGCTTCAGCAAGACTGGGCGCCGGCGCATTCCGCCAATTCGACAATTGCCGTCTGGGAAGAGCTGTTTCCCGGCTTTTAGGGCAAAGACGTTTGGCCGCCTAACTCGCCGGATCTTAACCCGATGGACTACTCGGTGTGGTCCATCCTGGAGCAAAAACTTTTTCCGCACTCTGTATATAATTTTGTAGTCTCTTGCCCACACTGATAAAGTATTTGTACTCAATATAAAGCCTTAATTCCAATTACGATGCATTTAAATTGTATTTCAAAGTCTAGCAACGAATATATATGAAATTTAATATACATGAACTTTACTCAACGAGTGACGTCATGCGCAAATATCAGGCCCTGGGTTTGGCGGCATTTCCGACAATAGAAAAATTGACACATTGGTTTCAATATGTCCACTGTCATTATTACATACTAGATATAAATATACTCTATAGGACTCAAATATTGATCACCTAGGTATTGTTATAGAGATCGTTTGAGATAAAAAACCGACCGAGCCAAGTCTTGCGAATGCGACTGATGTAACGATGTGTCTTGAAACAAAATAACCTCCGACATTCCCCTGTCAGCATATACCCAACAACACCTTTTTGGTGCAGATCTTTAGTTGAGAATTAAGTCTATCTAATATTTGAATTGCCATTGCGTTCTCCCTGGTATATAATGATTAACTAATAAAAAATTCGTTGGTTAATTATTGCCTCATGAGATAACAATGCCCATAACTAACAACAATAATTAAAATGTGTGGAGATAGCCTGTTACGACACGACGCTCACAAGAATGACTCTCAGACAACATGATTCCAAACGTGTTTGAATCTTTTCAGAAGATACAATTCAAGATTGGCGTAACGCTAATTGCAAAGGCTCACGATAACTATCTTGGTTCTTCGAGGAATGTAAAAATTTGGTAATACACGTACCGACACAGGATAAAAGTTTCAAGCCATAATATGCAACTTATTTGTTAAGGTTTAAAAATGGGTATCTTTTCGATAGAAAAATATTTTTTCTGTGACCAAAAAATAAAAGAATATTTTTTTTGCATGTTGATTGCTATACATTTAAAAGAAAGTCAGGAAACTCGAATCAGTCAGAACTCCAAAAAAGGTGAAGATTATAAGTGAAAATGTTTACTTTGATGATGCAAATTCAGGACTATATGGTGGATGCACCAAAACAATATTACCAACCTTCAATAAACTCTGACAAGTATACAAAATCGATAATTATTTTATATCCATTAATTTTAAAGATATTTTATTTAATGTCGGGTTGATACTAAGGATCGTTCAATTGTTTTTGGGATTAAAATAAAGAAAAATTTTGTTTATTATAAATTATGTTTAATCAATTTAGTAATGGGACGTTCTGTTTCAAGACCATTCCCCATCTCTCCGGTAGCTGTATAATGCGGTGTTCCTAAATGTTCAAAGGTTTCTGGCTAGACAAGTGATCCAGGTGGTTTTTCCAAGTCTTCCCAGTAAAGATTTTATTATCTGAGCCGTTTTGAAGTGATTTAAAGAAATACGTATATACATTTTTGAGCAATTCCGGCTTTGGTAAAATTCCTTTCATAATTGGAAAATATTGATGGATTTGATGGAAAAATGGATTTTTATTAAAAAAATACACTATGTGTATTGTCATAAAACTAAACGAGAACAAAGAAACTAAAAAAAGTTTTTATAAAGTTAATATGGGTTTCACGTATGAAGTAAATATTAAAAATCTTCCCGATATCAATCCATTCTATATCTCCACCATAATGAGCATTGGTTAGTCTGTATATATATATATATATATATATATATATATATATATATATATATATATATATATATATATATATATATATATATATATATATATATATATATATGCTCTACATATCATAAATTTCCTATTCGTATATAGTATCGCCATCTCAACTACAATAGATAAACAAAATTAATTTTATCGATCCCGGCAACCAACAATATAATAATAAATATGAAAGCAGCATATAGATGGAGGCACGAAATATAAATATATTAATTTATCAAAAATATGATACCCAAAAAAAAAATGAAGTAACATCGGTTTTGAAGAAAAAATAAAGCTACTAATTCACTGATGAGTTGATTATTTGCTTACAAGAGTTCATTTAATTCTACCGACTGATATGAATCCAGTCTAATCCATGTTATCTCAACATCGGTAAAATTCTAAATCCAGCGATGAATAAATAATAGGATTCATCAATCATGTATGGTCCTGTTTTAATGAGATTGCAGACAGCTATAATCCAATGACTCAAAATCAGGTAAATATGGCAAACCTCACTCGATATTATGGCATTTTCCTTCAAAATATCTTCCCACACTTCGTCTCTTATATTAAACCGAAAATTTCAAATCGAATTCTGCTAATGACGTTCGATCAAACATACATCCGCACCATCCATATATCTAAAATGAGTTATTTGTCAATAACACGATTTTTATGATTCCAAGTCTTAAGTTATATAAATCCACGAATATATTTTTATATACACAACATTCAGCTTTGTTGGTATCGCGATCTTTTTGTGTGTATTGCAAAATAGCTACAGAAGTCTGTGATAATTGTTATTTTTTTTTATTCAATGAGAATCGAAACATCTAAACAATTAATTACCGCATTACTGTAAACGCGTAGCAGTATTACACCGTTCGCTATTCCCATCATATATCTTCTTTATGTAACGAGTTAAATTTAATTGTAACCATATATGTTCCATCAAAAATACAATATCGCATAATTAAAAGTATAAAATTTATTAGTCAGAATCAATTACATTATATTGAGCAATAATTTCCGTATTTTACATAAAATTGCTTTAGATATTTACAGCATCATCAATACACATAACCACCATTTTCATCAACAGCTTGTTCTGGAACTGTGGCTGTACCAGTGGGAGTTCCAGAAACTCCGGAATACCCATGTCCATGAACAGCAGGTCCTGAAGAACCCACTGCTCCTTGATTACCTCCAACAGACCCGAAACCACTTCCTTGATTTACTCCAAAAGTAGATCCAGATGTTCCGTGCTGTTGGTTACCAGCATCTCTGGATCCTTGGTTTCCTCCAAAACCAGATCCTCCGTGTCCTTGTTGCCCAGCAAATCCGGATCCTTGGTTTCCTCCCAAACCAGATCCTCCATGTTGTTGTTGGCCAGCACCTCCAGATCCCTGATTTCCCCCAAAACCAGATCCAGAAACTCCACCAGCATTGTAGGTTTGAGCACCGGAAGGTCCCTGTTGTCCAACACTTGTTCTTTGATTATCTCCACCGTTACCGCCATCACTGAAAGGCTGTGTAGGTGGTTTATATTGATAGGGCGCTGAGTATCCTGATCCAGATGATGCGGACTTAGAACCCGTCGAGAAACCATTCTGGAATGAACCGCTCTGTTGTGCAGAACCGGTTACTGGGGCTGAACCACAAGATGCTCCATTTGCACCATTATTTATACCACAAGTAGAAGCAGCAGCAGGACTATTCCCTGAGAACCCATTATTGGCTCCGTTAAATGATCCAAAATTTGCCTGGCCACCATTTCCAGATGAAGATCCTTGTCCCTGAGGTCCCTGGTAACCAGTGCTTTCAAATTTGTTGTAAGAGTATCCTGATTTTTGAGCTGGTGCTGATTGCTGAGAACCAGTGTCAGATGAGAAAGATCCAGATTTTGATCCTGGTCCTGATTTACCATTGAAAGAATTGGCACCGTAGCCTGAAGAAGATGGAGCGAAAGAACCATGTCCGGATCCAGAATTTACGTTAAAATTAGATTGTCCAGAAGTTCCTGGCTGTGCACCGGAACTAGCAGAGTTGTCTCCAGAGTTATATCCACTACCAGAAGGGCCAACACTTTGTTGATATCCAAATGAACCAGTTGGTTGACTACTAGCGCCGCCATTTTGTGCAACACCTGACTGTTGGTGGAAAGAAGTCGATCCAAAATTAGACTGGGCAGGGCTGGGAGCGGAACCTGAAGAACTTTTGAAAGTCGACGATTGATATCCAGACGCTCCAGATGGCGCTCCAAATCCAGACTGCTGATTAGATGACTGGAAAGAGCCACTTTGATATGTGGACGAACCAGAAGGACCGGAAGCTCCGTTAGATCCAGGTCCCCCAGATTGTGATTGGGAATTGTATTTGAATGATGACTGAACATTGCCAGATTGTCCAGATCCAAACTGAGTGCCAGCTGGTGCTAAATACTTATTGGAACTTCCAGAAAATTGACTTTTAGCAAAGGGTGATCCGTTTTGGCCAGCGCTCACACCAGTTGAAAAAGAATTTTGAGACGATGGAGCATTTCCAGATGGTCCTTTAGCATTACCAAAAGCTTGAGAGTTATAGCCTGAACCAGATCCCGATCCAGATCCAGAACCAAACGATCCAGGTGATCCCGACTCATTATTAGTTTCATAAGTCTGGGAACCACCATTCTGAGTTCCACTACCAGAGGAGTATCCAGTCTGAGATCCAAAAGTATGTGCAGAAGGCTGGGGTTGAGTTCCGGTAGAAGAATGTTGTGTAAAGGTAGAACTGAAACCTGGAGATGCTGAACCAGGAGCCAAGGAAGCTGATGGTTGACTCTGGAATCCGTTAGAAGATTTCTGGTTAAAGGTTGAACTGAAACCAGTAGATCCAGAAGGTTGTTGTGGCCCGCTGGAAGATTTCTTGGTAAACGTAGAGCTAAAACCAGATTGTCCGGATGGTTGACTTTGTGGTCCAGTGGAAGACTTCTGGACAAAACCGGAACTGAAACCAGGAACTGATGATCCAGATGGTTGGTTTTGGTAACCGCTGGATGTTTTCTGCGTAAAGCTGGAACCAAATCCAGGAGCCCCGGAACCAGAAGGTTGATTTTGTTGTCCGATAGACTTCTGACCAAACGAGGGAGTGAAGCCTGTTCCAGACGATCCAGGACCGGAATTGGGGGCCGATAATCCAGCGTCGAAAGATTTAGTTTGTACTGGTCTGCTATCTGGGGGCAAGTATTCCAGATGATCCAGTTTGGCACATTGGATATACCCAATGACAGCCAAGGCAAAGATAAACTGAAAGATAAAATGTTATTATACGTTTTGGATAAAGTAAAATATGAGTTAAAACTCAGAGACTCAGACATTTTTATAAACTGTTGAAATCTTGTCCGATACATGTGTACCGCGCGAGGTAAAGGTGAAAATGTTGATAAACCGAAATTCAACTTGCGATTCTCTATTGAAGCGCAACGAAATCGGTCCATTTTTAAAATAGATAGTTACAGCTTATGAAAAATTAATTGTGCATAATAATATTAAGCATAAGAGATCATGATGTAAGCTCATATATACCCTATTAACCAGCGCAAAATCTAATGATATTTCTTATATTTTATCTATTAAAAATCGAGGACTACGGAATTGATTTTCGATATTTGAAAACAAAAACACCAGGGAATAAATTAGGAATATACTGCCGATGAAACATCAATGAGG
The DNA here is from genome assembly GCA_031761425.1 of Cosmopolites sordidus. NCBI lineage: Eukaryota > Metazoa > Arthropoda > Insecta > Coleoptera > Curculionidae > Cosmopolites > Cosmopolites sordidus. Next base: position 712,418 of record JARFXV010000269.1, on the reverse strand, counting down.
TGTTTTCTTTCGTCAAAAGTTCGTATGAAAACTGACTTTGTCACGATGAATGTTAATGTTATGATTTCAAATATTTTCTCGAAATTCACAGATGATTGTATGGCCTTATTGACAAGTTCGCGGAACGACACCACTAAAGCTTCATATAAACATATGTGAAGTTTTAAGTCGATCTGTCAATTGATTCGTATAAAAACAGCAGCTTAAAGTAAACATATCAGTGTTATATTTTTTGAAATTGAAATTGAATTTACTTTTTAAATTGGAAAATATTAAAAATCGTGCCGTGATTAAATTATTTGTAAGTGAAATGCTATAAGTGAAATTCATAGTGAAAAGATAGATGTATTAGAGGAGTCTGCTTCTTCAAAAACAATGGTTTTTAAGTGGGTAGGTGAGTTTCAATGTGGTCGTATAAGTCTGGATGATGATCCTCGTTTTGTACGTCCAATAAGCGCAACTGATGAACAAATAATTAATTCTATACATGATATGGTTATGGATGACAGAAAATTGACTTTGAGAAAAATTGCTAAGATCATATTTTGAAAAACGAATTTGCTAAGAAAGCTATGTGCAAGATCAAAAACTTCTAGGATCTTTTTCGAATGAAAGAAATAGACTTTAAACGTCTTTTTGTAACTATGGATGAGACTTGGGTTTACTGCTATAATCCTGAACTGTGACCACAAACCGCACAGTGGACTGAGTCCGGTTGTTCAGCCCCGAAGCAGCCAAAGTGCCGAACATCGACCAAAAACGGTATGGCATCAATTTTTTGGGATGCAAAAGACATTTTGTCAATTGATTATCTTCAAACGAGTAAAACAATAACAGGAGAGTATTACTTAAACATTTTATATTAATTGGATAGAAAAACTCGTGAGAAAAAACCTGATTTTTCATCAAGACAATGCATCAGCTTACAGAAGTGTTTTTACAATAGCCAAATTGAAGCAGTTACACTACGAATTGTTGGAACCTCCACCATATTCACCAAATCTGGCCACTTCTGGCTCTCATCATCATATGAAGACGTTATAGCAGCCATAGATAAATATTTTGAAGGACTTCCAGAATATCACTTCAGAAATGGAATAATTGAATTGGAGAACAACATGAAAGGCGTGTTTCTCCATGCACAATGCACCACCACACGTTTCAATCAAGGCCCGGCAAAAAATCGTTGAGCTTCAATTGGGATATTTTGCCCGGTCCACTATTTCGCTCACTCCAAAATTGTTTAAATGGGAAATCTTTTAAAAGCGAAGTAGAGATGAAAAACAACCTGTTGATATTGCTTGACAATAAATATGGTAATTTTCGAAGGGACCTTGCACTACGCTAGCAAGAAAATTTAACTTTTTTTTAATTTAACTCAGTTTATGGGAGACTTAGAAATATTGTAAAAAGAATTTGAGTTAATTTTTACGTTTTTACGTTAACTTACCGATTTCATCTTAAGAAACTACCTAAAATGATACTAGATAGTAAATGATTGTTGCAAAACTGATAACAAACAAATTAGCAAGTGTATTTTTATATGCGAAAAGGTCTCCCACCATTGCCGATGCTTTTTTTTTGTTATTGATGATATATTGAATATTAATTAGGGGTATTTTAAAGCTTTTAAAAAATCTATACATACACACACACACACACACACACTTCGTAAACCATTAAAAAATTAAAATATAGAAGAGATCGTGACTGTCTATAACCTTTATTGTCGAGGTACATCCGTGCAGACTTTTTTGTATCGATAAATTGATGATCTCAATGTTCACAATCTTAATTTTTCTGATTAGTGCTTGTTCGATATGTCAAAAACAGGGCTGGGCTACAAAATTTAATGAAAGAAATATAGATTTTTGGAGATTAATATTTCTACTGGATATGTTTGTACACTAAGATGTTATCTCAATTTTTTTGACTACCTTTGATACTTATTTATAAAAATTATATTTATTTTATTTAATGTGAAAGCACTTATACCTTGCAGTGTATTATTTATTTTTCTTTTCATGTTCATGTTATTTTTCTTTTCGATAGCATCCCAACTTATGGTGTGCTTCCAACTTCTCTCCATAGAATTCCTCCCTTTCCTGCCGAGTTCCTTGTATGCTCTTCTCATCTTATTCGTGGTCCACCTACTTTATTTTTTTTTTAGTGTTCTTACTTAGTCTATTTCCTTCACAAACCGATCTTCCTTCATTCGATATAGGTGCCCTAACCATCTAAGTTGTCTCTCTTCGATTACTTCATCTACTGATCTTGTCTTAACTTTTTGTAGTAGTAAGGTATTTCTAATTCGATCTCTTCTTGTGATTCCCTCAATCTTTCTAAAAAATCTCATATCTAGTGCAGTGATTTTCCCTCTTTTTTTTCTTCAGTCAATTGTCAGTGAGTGTTCAAAGCTCACTGCCATCAAACAGCGAGGCTCTTACCATCTTTTGATCTACTTCTATCTTTTCTTTTTTTGGACATTTCTTTTTTTGCAGAAAATGTACTTTCGAGTGCATTGTACAAAGTGCATCTCACAGAAAAAAGGACAATATTTATTTTTTCGGTAAAAATCATTATTTTTATTCAAAATATTCTGCTTGCGGGTCAATACAGCGCAATTTTAATACATTTTTGAGCTCGGCATAAGGTATGTCCTTCAAGATGGCGATCGACGCCTTTTGAATGGCTTCAATGTCGGCATAAAGCTGTCCTTTCACCGGCAAATAAAGTTTGTCGAAGAGGTAGAAGTCGCAGGGAGCTAAATCAAGCGAGTTTGGTGAATTTTGTTGAATTGGTTTGAATTGGTTTGGTGAATTGGTTTGATGGTTAAAATGACATTTTTGGTCAAAAAATCAGTGATGAGCGTTGAGTGATGGGACGACGCATTATCTGTCCGACACGACGCTTCTTCATAACACATAACAAGACAAAAAACAACTTTTATCGTTTGACCAACTGAAACAAACTTCTTGTGCACCATTCCCTCAGAGACTCGTCTGATACTACCATAGTTTGTTTTTAGAAATGGTGTTCTTAGTCTGTTGCAGGTCATGTATTGTGTCTTTTCAAAGGAAATTTGGAGTCCTACCTTTTCTGCTATTTCTTTTAGGATTTCAATCTGTTTTTGTGCCGTTAATACATCTTGAGCCAAAATTGCTAGATCATCAGCAAACGCCACACAATCTATTTTGATGTTGGTTCTCCCCAGTTTAATGGGCTGGTCAATATTCAGGGCCGACTTTTTTTCACGCCTCTCCTGTATTACTTATTCTAGAACACAGTTAAATAAGAGTGGCGAGAGTCCATCCTCTTGTCTCACTCCAGTTTTAATTTCGAAGGGCTCTGAGATGTCACCCATGAATTTAACTTTCGACCTTGTGTTAGTTAATGTTGCTTTAATAATTGCCAGCGTTTTCAGATATGGTCCTTGTTCTTTCAAGATTTGGAATAAAGATTCGCGGTCAATAGAATCATATGCTTTTTTGAAATCCACAAATGTACAGACGAGATTTTTATTGTACAGTTTTTGATGTCTTATGATCAACTTTAGATTCAGGATCTGTTCAGGGCAGGATCTGCTCGGTCGAAAACCTGCTTTATATTCACCAATTTTAGGTTCTAACTGTCCCTGTGCTCTGTCTAGTAGACATTGAGATAGAATATTGTAACAAACTGGGAGAAGAGATATCCCTCTGTAATTGTTTACATCCGTTCTATATCCTTTCTTGTGTAGTGAATGGATTAGAGCATCTTTCCAATCTTCCGGAATCCGTTCGGTTCGCCAAACTTCTTGTAGAATTTTGGTTATATCCTTTATTGTACCTGGGCCAGCGGATTTCATTTGCCTAATTATTTCATCCTCATTCGGTGGTAATGAATCTGGGTTTGTTTGTTTAGGGTTTAGTGTTGGTAATTTGTTTAATGGCTCAGGACAGTTTAGGACTTGTTCAAAATATTTCGCAAGTTCTTTGCAATGTCTTGGTTATTTAGAGCTAATTGTCCGTTTTCCTTTTGAAAGCAAAGACTTTGGGGTTAATAGCCTGTTAATTTAGTTTTAAATGTTTTGTAAAAGTTTCGGGTGTTATTTTTTGGAAATGTTTTTCTATTTCATTAAGTTGATTGTTTGCATATTTTCTTTTAGTTTGTCTAATTAGTTTCGATGTTTCTTTTCTTACTTCCAAAAAGATGTTATAATTTATTGCTGTTTTTTGACTGTTCCAATCTTTGAATGCTTTACTTCGGCTTAATACTGCTTGCTCGCAAACTTCATCCCACCACGAATGTTTTCTACGTTTTTGTAAAGGGACCAACTTTAAAGCTGTTTTAATAACTGTATATTACTGTAGCTTTTCTTCAATATCTGCTATTAGTATCATTTCATCCGCAAATAGTAACTCCCTCACAGTTACAGGTCTCATTCTCCAAGATTCTACTGTAATTTCTGCACATATTCCTTACGGATTTTTATTACATCGTCTAGCAGGACTTAAAATAGTAATAAAAACTTAATATTTGAATATTCTCCTTTATTTTTCGGACACATTTGCCGCCATTCAGGCAACTCCCGAATACCAGATCGAAAAACTTGTTGGATTTGATGTCATAAAGGCATTGAAGCTTTTCTCGACTTAGTCAAGAGCTCTAAAGCCACTATCAATCAGGTGACCATGTCTAAATGTTTAAAAATTCTTGCAATGTTACTCCGAGTTTCTGCCCGAGCTTCAGGATTATACGACCAGGATTTTCTTCCAACCGTGCTTCCAATTCTTCTTCCTCCACTTATTTGGGCGGTCTCGGAAGTTGGTGGAAGTTGGTAGTATGGTAAGTGGTCGTTCACTAGAGCATATTGATTTGGTACATGAAAGTGTCGACGTTGGGAATCCACGCATGGCGTATTTTATGAAAGGATTTAGCTCTGAATGTATATGAGATTTAAACAACCCAGGAACTAAAGCCACTGGATCATTCAAAACGTAGTGCATATTTCAATTGGATCAAAGAACAAAGAGATGATTTTTGACAAAAAATCATGTATATTGATCTGGAGGATATGTGATTCCAACATAATGGCGCCACACCTCACTGTGCTAATGAAACGAGTGATTTAACGAGAGAAGAACCTTTCCTGGACGAATTATTGCAAGAAACGGAGATGTTAATTGGAGATCAAGATCATATGATTAATCCACAATTGATTCCTGAATTAAAGCATATAATTATTCCAGTCATTAGTAAGAGTAGTAGAGTCCAAAATGTTGGCAAAAGAGTGGACGCCTTTGGAGCTGCAAGAGCTGGTCATGTATATATATATATATATATATATATATATATATATATATATATATATATATATATATATATATATATATATATATATATATATATATATATATATATATATACTGAATACAAAATAAAAACATCAAAGACAGACCTGTAAAGCTTCAAATAAAAAGAAACAAACAAAAAAATTATTTGTTTATACACGTAACGACTAAAAAACTACAGTGTTATAAAACAATTATCGCCATCGTCTGGTAGTACTACAAAGACGTCTAAAAATATCTGCTTATGCTCATGAATGAACAATAATTTTCAATTCACATAGGTACAGCAATTTTTTTTATAATAACAAATTCTTAAATAAATTTGACTGAATAGATCTTGTAAGATAATTAAAAAAAATGATTAATTAACAATTAATTAGTCTTCGTCTTTTGATGGACCATAATGAGGTGTTTGAACAAAAACTTTTTTTTCATTGAAGAATAAAAAGGTTTATGTAGAAGACCGGACATATAAATATTAGATTGTGGCTTCAGTTTTTTGGCATATTTAAACATATGTCTAAATAAATATAAAGGTAGAGTGAAAATTCAGATGTTTTTTTAATTTTTCAATAAAATTTTGTTTTTTTGATAGAAAATCGATAGATTTTTCAACGTAATCTTAGCTCGATACGTATATATGCCTAACAATTTTCTAACTTGTCAAAAAGGGGGTTGCACTGTCGTGGTAAAGAATAACTTTTCTTCGCCAGATAAAGTGTTTTTTTTTCAAATCCTTCTGAAATTTGACCAATATTACAACATAATACAGTAATACAAGGGGCGTTTAATAAGTTCTTAGAAAATCCAAGAGATGTCGCTTGTAGCAAACTAAAAGTTTGCTAATTGGCAGTCGCCTACGAGTCGACAGTCAATACAATTAAAAAATAAAGGAAAAATTGTCGAAGCTGTTAAAAAAGCTCATTTTTTCAATTTAAGCATCATTCGTAAACGTCATGGTATTATCGCTGAGATGGAAACAATGCTGAAATTATGGTGTGATAATCAAGTAAGAGTGAAAATCTCTGTTCCTGTTTATCAAAACCCGGTGAGCTCTAAGGCTAAGCTGATTTTTGAGAGATAAAACGAAAAGCTGAGAAGAAAGCCAAAGATGAAAAAATGAAATATTTAAAGCTAGTAACGGGTGGTTCGGTCGATTCAAAAGTCGCTGTAACTGGCATGGCATCGCGGAAACTGCTGATAAAGAAGCTGTCTTCTAAAGCCTTAAAAGATTTTTAGGTCTTCAAAGATCGATTGACAATGATAACTGGTGACTGTAAGTTAAAACCTCTCTTAGTTTATCACTCGGAAATGCAAGAGCTTTAAAAAAATAAATATAAAACTGGTTTTCCCGTGATTTGAAAGTCAAATCCTAAAACTTAAATGACAGCCTTCATTTTTGAGGATTGGTTTGGGTCATGACGTCATACCCGAAGTCGAACGTTATTGCCAATCCAACCGAGTCAATTTATGGTGAAGCTCTTAATCGTCAATGCACCAGGCCATCCTCCGGTTACGCTCACTAATTTCGACCCACGTGTGAGAGTTGAATTTTTGCCACAAAATACAACCAGCTTGCTTCAACCGATGGATCAGGGTGTCGTCGAAACATTTAAAGTTTACTACACGAGGCGATCATTGGAACATCTCCATGAAGTTTTGAGGCAAAACAATGAGCTCTCTATTATAGACTTTTGAAAACAATTTTACGTTTTAGATGCCGTGATAATCATTGGAAAATCTTAGAACAAAATTTTACAAAAATCTCTAAATTGCGTCAGGAAAAAACTGTTTACATCTATACCACTATATGTTCTTGACTATGATTCAAACTGTGGATCCGCCTCATCCCCTGTTACAAATCTTTTAAAAAATGGTTTCAAATATGTGTTAATTGACATTCTAAATATTCAACGAGCAACATCTACAGAAAAAAAAACACATATTTTTGCTAAATAACACTTCCTTAAACCTAAAAGTGTGAGCAGCAATATTCCATCAAGTCACAGTTTTTTTCTACAGTTAAATCATTCTTTTCAACTACCTTACATGGTGACTTCATCAATTCTTCTATTGGAACCTTTGGTGTGAGGCACTAAACTTGAAGATATTTACCACTAAACATAATTTAATCTCCAGATTAAATCATCTCCTGATGATGCTAACATGGTTAGCGAAACGTGCGTCGAGCAGTTCAAAAAAGTGTTTTGGTGTTTAGTGGTAAATCTCTTCAAGTTTAATGGTGACTTCAGTTTGATATTTATTTATTCGATTCAGAGGATGACGTATATCTTCCATTTTGGTTCACTAATGTCATGAAGAGAACCTAGTGATCATGAAAATGACTTACTTTTGTATTTAACTGAGTTAGCCGATACTTGATGGAAATTCATTTTAAATAAAAAACCAAGATTAATATTTAAATTTCCACTATATTTAAAAGTTGTACGTATGACAATTGTTTCGACACAGTGTCTTTTTCAAATACACACTAAATTAAACTAACAGTAAGAAAAGCAGTTAGTGGGAGTGGGAGTCCCGCGTTTCAATGTCTAGAGTAATATAAGTTTAACAAGGGTGAACCATTCAAGTCTACCTGATCATTAAGTAAAATACTCAATTTTTTCTTTTATTAATTTCTAGGCTCTCTAAGAGATTTAGTTTTTTAGATTTATTTTCGTTATGCAACATTTTGAAATTATCGTTGAACGTGTGATTTTCTAACATTAAGTGATTGGCATAACGAGAATTATTATGTTCTTTAATATAACTTCTTTTATGATCATTAAGCCTGGTTGAAAAGGATCTTCCTGTTTGTCCAACATAGACTTTTAGACAAGAACCGCACTCAATTAAATAAACTCCTGATTTATGAAGTTTATTTGTTTGACTTTTATTGTTTTTTATTAAGCGTCCAAGACTATGGTTTGTTCTGAATGCAATATTTATATCGCTTGTTTTTGACAAATGTTTAGAAATTAATTTGGTGACTTTTCCTGTATATGTAATTGTTTTGTATGCGGTGTTCTTGACTTTATTGACAGGATATATTAAAGTAATGGTATTATTATAACATTTTTATTAATTATTTTATTTATAATGTTTGGGTCATAACCATTATTCACTGCGATCTGTTTGATGACATTCAATTATTTGTTATAGTTATCTATTGACATCGATTATGATTGTTTAAAGTGCTTCCACATCTAGTACATGCCCAGAAGACTCATATAAACAGTAACATACATTAAAATTAATAAATCTCAAATGAAACAAGGCAAATTTTTTAAAATGTATGTGAAGTAATGCCGACAGTAACAAATCGGGAACAAAAATTGATGAACCACTCTCGTAAACGGAAAAAAATCTTAATTAAAACATATTCACTATTAATGATTTTTGTACATCCATAATTATTAAGAATAAGCCATCTAATGAAGATCAATTTATCTAATCATGAAAGTTTCATCATTCTGCGTTCGTTCCAAGATAACCCATCAAAATATTTCGAGAAAGAAAAAAGTAGCAAAGTTATTTGAGACTGACATGTGCCAATACGCGGTATGAATTTAGACCACGAATGACTATTATGAAAGGAACATCTGCAAATATTATGAAATTCGACACAGCAAATTGTTAATGATGGTTTCACGGGTCAAGTATTAAACTAGATTGATTCTTGTTTTAACATTTCGACGGTGAAGTAACAAGGTTTTAATGAACCGTTTGGAGACTGACGTGCTGGAATAAAACGTAGTTTTACAAAATAAATGATAGAAAATAAATTATTAAGCTGAGAACATATACGGTACTAGTAAGAACAGTGACGCATGCTAAGTATTCATGTACACATTTTCATTATATTTGACTTTTATTATTTTATTTCCCTATAGAGGAAAAAAGCTTCAAATGCAAACACATCGGTCAATAAATCCCCGATCTAAAAATCATTACCAATGATCGATTGTGCCAACCTGTCAAATGTCATGTGTCAAAATTTCATGACAATGTGTTGGGCTTTAAGTGACGCTACTTTTGTTAAAGCAAGACAATGGTTTGGTAAACATTGCCCGTTCTCTGCCCCAGGAAAATCAACCATATTTGATTGGTGTGCTGAATTTAAACGTGGACGTACAAGCACTGATGATGCCGAACGCTCTGGACATCCAAGTGAGGTGGATCACACCAGACAATATCAGAAAAATTCTCAAAATTATTTCGTTAAACCGTAAAGTTGCAGGAGATAGACGATATCATGAAGATATCAAAAGGAACTGTTTACACTAAAATTAGCATGAACAAGTGAAAATACGTAAATTGCTATCGAAATGGGTACCATTAAAGCAAAACAATGGCTTGATAAACATTACCCGGACTTTGCCCTAGGAAAATCAACAATAATTCATTGCATGCTGAATTCAAATGAGGCCGTATAAGCATCGATGATGCTGACTGCTCTGGACGTCTAATGAGGTGGTTACAACCGACAACGTCAGAAAAACTGACAATTAAAACTGAAAAACACAAAATTATTTCGTAAAACCGTAAAGTAAAGTTGCAGGAGATAGACGATATCATGAAGATATCGAAAGGAGGTATTTACACCATTTTGCATGAAGATTTGAGATTGCGTAAGTTGCTATCGGAATGAGTACCGCGTGTGACCGAACGGACCAAAAGCAACAACGTATTGATGATTGTGAGCAATGTTGGGAGCTGTTTTGTTGTGAAAGCCGTCCAAAGCGACCAAGAACACAACCATCGGCAGGCAAGGTTATGGCCTCTGTATTTTGGGATGCGCAAGGAATATTGTATTGATAAAACCATCAATAGCGAATATTAAATAGCGTTTGAAGGACGACATCTCAAAAAAAAGGCTACAAATGAACAAAAAAAGTGCTGTTTTACCAAGACAATACACTCCGTCAAAAATCGTTGGCAACGATGGTTAAATTGCATGAATTGCACTTCGAATTACTTCCTCGTCCACCGTATTCTCCAGATCCCCGCCACCCCTGACTATTTCCTGTTCTCAGACCTCAAAAAAATGCTCGCTGGAATAAAATTTCGCTCCAATGAAGAGGTAATTGCCGAAAGTAAAGGATATTTTAAAGGTAACAAGAAATCGTTCTATAAAATAAGGTGTAGAAATGTTAAAAAAAACATTGAAAGGATTGTATTGCTCTTCAATGAGAATATATTGATCGATGTGTGACGATGTCGGTAACAGAACGCTCAGATCAGAGCTAACTTGCGAAAATTTAAGTACCATAATCTCCAGCACGCTCCGGTCGAAGAAATGATAATGAAAAGAAGTTACATAACTGTGCGTGTGTTTGTTAAATACGTTACAAACAACCGTTTGATGCCTATTTGAAAAAAACCGAATTACATAATAAACTTCATGTTTTGATAACACCTGAGCATATGGAAATTCATTTAAAACACGCGATGGCACATAATGTGACGCAAAAACCATCAATTATTTTATCATAAATATATACAAAGCCTTCTTTTAATCAGAAAATCCACGTAACCTATAAATGTGGACAGCTAACACGACAGGTTGATAATGATTAACAGAAAATCATGAATTGACTTAAGCCTCCCCTAAACACTGGTCTATGATGAGCCACGTCAAGCCATAGCCTTCGTGTAGAGGGCGTGCGGTGACCGAGGTTTGGCTGGTGATAGCTGCAAGAGAACCAGCATACCCAAGCAAGGTACTGTGTTTTCATTCTATCTCCAAGCACATGGCTGCAGTCACAACCACCTCGAAGCCTATGTTTTCTAGTAAACGAAAAATCTCGAACGAAAAACAAAGATTTTGAAGCCCGTTTACAAACTGGCCCATCGTAGACCAACGTGTAAATGCACCAACTGTGACCCGCCATCATGTCAATTTCTATGTCATTAGAAATTTTTGGTCTGCCAGATCGTTTTGTATCTTTAACAAGCTTTGTTGTTTAAAATTTATGAAGAAACTCCCTTAAATAAGTTCTCGTTGTAAGGTGATCGGTATACTTCTCATTCTTTCCGCATTCACCAAGTATTAAGATAGCTGCTACCTTGTCTTCTACAGTATATACCTTTGAGTTTATTCTCTAGAATCTCAAACGTTTCGTGCAAAAAGATTTCAAGTAAATATTCAAAAATTGAAACCATGTAAAAGCAGAAAAAAATTAAGTTGGAGAACTACAAAAACGTCAACTTTTTTGACAATTGTTAAAAATAAACATCTCGTCTGTACATTTGTGGATTTCAAAAAAGCATATGATTCTATTGATCGCGAATCTTTATTCCGAATCTTGAAAGAACAAGGACCAGATCTGAAAATGCTGGCAATTATTAAAGCAACACTAACTAACAAGAGATCAAAAGTTAAATTCATGGATGACATCTCAGGGGATGGACTGTCGCCACTCTTATTTAACTGTGTTCTAGAAAAAGTAATACAGGGGTACCGTGAAAAAAAGTCGGCCCTGAATATTGACCACCCCATTAAATTGGGGAGAACCAACATCAAAATTGATTGTTTGGCGTTTGCTGATGATCTAGCAATTGTGGCTCAAGATATATTAACGGCACAAAAACAAATTGAAATCCCAAAAGAAACAGCAGAAAAGGTAGGACTCCAAATTTTCTTTGAAAAGACACAATACATGACCTGCAGCAGACTAAGATTACCATTTCTAAAAACAAAATATGTTAACATCAGACGAATCTCTCAATTTAAATATTTGGGTGAAATAATCATGGAAAATGGGTTGGAAAAAGCGGTCAATAAGGGTAGATGTCAAAAAATGGAAACGGCATTGAGACTTACACAAAATATTTACAACAAAAAATGCATATCTAAAAACACAAAACTGAGATATTACAACACAGTTATTAAGTCAGAATGTCTAGATGGGGCAGAAACACTCATTTTGAATAGAAAGAGAGACATCGAGGACTTTGAAAAGAAGGAAAAAAAATCATGTGAAAAATCATAAGAAAAATCATAAGAAAAATCATAAAAAAATCATAAGAGAAATCATAAGAAAAATCTTAGGCCCAAATAAATAAATAGCTCAACATACCGACTTCGAGAAAACCAAGAAATCAAACAATACACAGATATACATAGCAATATGAGAAAAAGAAGACTTAGGTTTTACGGACACAAAAAACGGATGAATCCGAGTAGGCTAACTAGACAAATAGTCGAATTTTATGAAAACAGGACTAGAGCTAAAGTAGAAATAATTAAATGGATTGCTGCAATTAAAGAGGACCTAAGATCAGCAAATATTACACAAAGTGAAATTCGGGATAGAAGCTGTTTCAGATACAAGGTTAACGTTTGGAAGGTTGGCCAGAGAGAAAAATATAGGAAAACTGATGAGTGACGCCTCTAACTGTACTTCGCGTGGTCCACTAGGGTCCATACGTGAATATATATATATATATATATATATATATATATATATATATATATATATATATATATATATATATATATATATATATATATATATATATAATGAACATTTTTGTTAGGTGCTTGACCGGGAATGAGCCCCGCCCATCCCAGCAAATGTACCCTTGGTACCCTGACGAGCCTGAACATTGAGAGGCGAAACATGTGCCTTCCAATTGTAGTAATTGTAATACCAGGTACATAGTAGTGTTACTCCACTCTCCATTCGTCTCTAGTTCCTGCCATATTTTCCAAGTTTCTTAGCTTCAGTCTTTCCAGGTCTTCCTTATCTGCATCCATCCACTACCACACACCTCTTTGACCAAACCTTTCAACATAATCTCTCTTGTTTTTTGAACTCTTACCACTGATGTTATGGAGGAACTGTTATATAGCTCAATCAGTTCTGTATTTGATCGTCTTTCCCATATGCTATCAACTTTTTACCTTCCATATTTTTTTCGGAGAATCTTCCTTTCCCAGTTTTCCAGCTGCAGCTCTTCAGACTTATTCAGTATCTATAGCTCACAAGGCGTATAACGCCACTGGTCTGATTTCAATGTTCCATGCAAGCTTTCCTTTGTTTTTATTGACGCTGACTTTGATTTTAGAATGTTCTTTAGGAATCCTGCTCTTCTATTTCCCTTATTCTCTTTGAATTCCAACATTGATTTTCTTACTTTCCGATATATATATATATATATATATATATATATATATATATATATATATATATATATATAACTTGTCATCCCCAAGACTCTTTATTGATAATCTTTACCGATCTGGCAAGACTGTTGGCTGTTTCAGAAAATTAGTATCAGAAGCGCTTCGAAAAATGTTAGTGCCATTGAAAATAAATTTTACTTATTGAAAAAGAAGTTTCCCAAATGTCCTATTGATTTTAAAGCTTCGTCAATAATAAGAACCAGGTACTCAGTACTTGTTTGAAACATCTTTAATTATCATATGCAGATATCTGTAATTACTTATTATTAAATTATATGAATTCATCAAGCTCCGCTTGTTGTCTAACAAACAACAATTTTAATGACGAAATCATTAATACAGCGATAGACAATTCGCTACTGCACAAAAATCTTTTCATATCGTGAACCGAAAACAACATATTCTTCGTTTCTGTTACACCAAAAAAAAAAAATTGGAACGTCACACATTTCAAATCTTCGCGATAAACCTTTTCATCTGACCGTAAATATCAAGTTCATCCGAAATCATGAAGCTTTAGATAAAAGCCACGATCAATTAGGGTTCTTTCATTGTAATTGGGCCATAATGGTGGGACATATTTTTTTCACATATAAAACGGATGGTCCATATTGAAGAAGTCATCAGTTCATCAGTGGTAACTGTGGTGTTCTCACGGTTGGATATTGTGTTTCATCTTTCAGTGTAATATGAATAGAGTGAGTGTTTTTTTTGTATATACCATGATGCAGAATGTTTGGCGACTTTATTATAATGTGATCTGATTTCTTTTCTCAGTTTATATTAATTTTCTTGCAAATTTAAACTAGATATTCATATATATATATATATATATATATATATATATATATATATATATATATATATATATATATATATATATATATATATATATATATACAAGGTTCTTAGTTATCAACTCACTTTTGGATTTTTTTTGTTTTTCCCATTATTAATTTCATAAACAAAAGGATATCTTTCAAATTTGAGCAGAATCTGCCTGCACATTAACTCGTACCTCGAAGGACTTGAAATTCATTTAATCTGAATATAAACAATCATGGAGATATAGAGGACAATAAAGAATTAAATATACCGTACATGTTTCATGAATAAAATATTTAAATATGTTGTAAAAATGTAAAAAAAATATATTACATGGTATTTAATAAGATAAAAGTACATGAAAAAGTCGAATATAAACATTAAACATTTGAGAGAATTGTCTTTTTTTTCACTAGAAGAAAAATGTTTATGATAATCTTTCATCAATTGTAACAAAAACTGCTGTTGGTCATCTTTCTTTGTTAAAACACCATTACATTTCTCCATCAGGTTAACACCACTTTCGACGGTGTCATTAACAGGTTAGAGGTTTTTCGTCTTGCGTGATGAAATGCACGAAACGTTACACTTTTAGTCACTTTATCTCCTAAAAAAGTTATTGAAAGTTCTAACAGTTTTGTATAGTCTTCACGAGAATGATGAACTTGAAAATGGTTTAGGCAGAACAGCTAAATATTTTCACGATCACTACCAATTACCAATACCATAACGAATTTCCACTAAAAAGAATATAACACTTCTTAACATCAGCTCTGCACGTTTCCATGGTTATCTAGGTGTACCTCAGGAATCTCAAAATTATATTTTTAATATGTTTTTTAACATTCTTGTCACTATCTTAACATAGCACTACAAAACTGTATTAATTTACAAGGTTATTCAAAATCACTGATGAAACATTTACAGAGGAACAATTAATCAAGCATTTTCCACAGTGAACTTAAAAATGGAAACATCAGAGTTAATAATCCCTTGTATAACAGGATAATGAAACGTTTGATCATGTTCTTCCCAATCATGGATATCAGCGCCATTTAGTTAGTAGTCCTTATTAGTACACCTTCGTTGTCTTTTACCGTCGCCCGTAGATCCAGCCTCTAAAAAATTGTCTACCAATTAACATATAGTGCACCTGAATGGGGCATCTCTAACATTAAACATTGACATTCAGTTGAAATAATGTTTCTTTAATACTAAAAGTTAATTATAACAGGCTATGCTCATTCTGCATGTGACCACTTCATATTGAAAAACTCCTTTATTGTTGCTTATTTTTAAATAAAAAAAAAAGTTTAAACAGAAATGAGATATATAAACTTAAAATAAGGAACCTTCTTTTGCGCCACCCTGTAACCATTTATGTTCGCTGCGTGATTGGCATAATGCTTTGCGGTACTGTCTAACAAAATCTGCGAGCCAAAGGTATATTATTACAGATAAATAATTTTTTTTTCAAAATAGCCTCCTTTTGCTTCAATATAATTTTGCATTTGGTTGGACCATGTTCGAATAGTTATGCAACTCACAATTAGCGATTTTCGAAGGTTTATTTACACAGACTTCTATGACCTTTGATCAACTGAGACCTGCATTTTTCTGAACTTCAGTCAAGTTAAGTTACAGCCATCAACAACAAAGCTTTTTATAGCTGAATGATCATACATCTTATACATTTGTTTTATGTGAAGCCTTAGTTACAAGCTGACAGATCTGTTTCTGGCAACATCAAAAGTTGGTTTACTAAAATCCTCACTATGCCCATTTGAAAAATCTGCAAACTTGCTATCAATGTTTCTTTTGGATAGTGCTGCAACACCAGATGCCAAATAAAGACATTAAACTACACTAAAATCGTTAAAAGTAACTAGACAAAGACATTAAAGTGACAATGTTGTTTATTTATTGTCTTATCGCTAAATATTCTCGTCTTATCCTATTATCAGCTCTCCCCAATCATTACATACACTATTGACTTATCTTTAAACACCGTTCAGTAATCTTCTCTGCATAATATTTCTGAAACTGATGATGGATCAATGAAAGTTGCCTCCTTAATAAAACATAATGAAGACATTTCAGTTTATATTTAAAAAAGCTTAATGTAAATTATTCGAAATCATACAATATCTATAATGTAACACTTGCGAAAATGTTGCCTTTGATTGTTCCTCAGAGAATATAATCTAAGTTTTCTCACGAGCCTATATATTGTGAAATTTGTTATGCAACAAATCTTAAAGTGTTCTCCTTAACCTATCTCATCTCTATAATTGCCTGGGAATAATAAAGAATACCGTTCTAATTCAAAACACAAAGGATTAACTATTTTATTTATTACTTTTAAATTACAATATGTGATTTTATTTTAGATAATTTTATATTTGGCCTTGATCGGCTTTGTCTCGTGCGCCAGCCTTGACCATCTCCAATATCTTCCCCCCCAAGCTAGAGGCAACCAAGCTTCGGATGTTCAACAACCATTCGCAGCTCCAGCAGCGCCTTCTGGTATGATCATACTATATTAAAATACTTTAAAATCTATATCGCCTCAAATAACAGGTAACTTTCAAACTGGTGAATCTGTAGGACCTTCTGATGCATCACACGGACCTTCTGGCTCATTTGGAGCTGCTCCCGGACCTCAAGGACCTTCCGGTTCATTCGGAGCTACCTCAGGGCCTCAAGGACCCGCAGGGCCAGGTCCAGTTGCAAGTCACCAAGGTCAGTTCGGACAAAACGGAGGAGCTCCTGGTGGCGGAGCTCAAAGCTACTCAGGCCAGCAATACCCCGAACAAAGATCTCCCCTCGCCGACGTTCCAATTCTAAGATTGGACACTGAAAATCCTGGTGATGGTACTTACAGATATGCCTATGAAACTGGTAACGGTATCGCAGCACAAGAAGAAGGTTCCGCTCAATCTGGATGGAATAAAGCTCGCGGTTCTTACCAATTCACCTCTCCCGAAGGTCAAAACTTCGAAATATCTTATACCGCTGACGAAAACGGCTATGTTCCCCAAGGAGCTCACCTTCCCACTTCTCCACCAATCCCAGATGCCATTCTCAGGTCTTTGGAAGTAATTAGGCAAGCTGAGGCTGAAGGACGCCTTGA
The DNA here is from genome assembly GCA_031761425.1 of Cosmopolites sordidus. Lineage (NCBI taxonomy): Eukaryota > Metazoa > Arthropoda > Insecta > Coleoptera > Curculionidae > Cosmopolites > Cosmopolites sordidus. The sequence continues at coordinate 694,936 of JARFXV010000269.1, read as the reverse complement.
AGGTCAATACCAACCTGAAGGTGATGATGGTCAATACCGCGAAAGTCACGACGAAGGTCAATACAATCAAGGACAAACTTATCAGAAGACCGGAGCGGGAAATTCAAATGGTTTTACAACACAAAATGGTGCTCAACAACAGTTCGGAGGAAACCAAGGAGGATCACATCATTTTGGAGGAAATCAGGACTCCCAACAACACTTTGGAGGTAATCAAGGAGAACAACAACAATTTGGAAGTAACCAGGGAGGACAACAACACTTTGGTGGAGAACAGGGAGGTCAGCAAGCTGGACAACCGTCGGTAGCAAATAACGGCGGTTATCAATACTAACTTCTAACAATGTAAATACTTATTTTATTTAATAAAAAGTTATTTTTGATAAAAAAAAGCCTTGTGTATTTAATTAAATTATTTTATATTAATCTATTCGTAGATTGAATTATTTAATGATGCTAAGAGCCGGTTCTACAATGCAAGAATATACCAGGTATAAGCTATACTCGGAATAAACTTACGCCCGTTCTACAGAACGGGCGTTTCAATTTTTATTCTATGTATAGCTTATACCTGGTATATTCTTGCATTGTAGAACCGGCCCTAAGATGATTAGCGAAACACTCATCGGAAAGTTTAAAAAAGAGATTTGGGGTTTAGTGGTAAAACTCTTCGAATTGGGTATCGCACACCGAAGGTTCCAATAGAAGAACTAACATTCTATCTTAGAAAAAATACATGATGTGTTTCTTTGGTTGCATATACATAATAAGATATTTTGAGACCTATTAACTGTCAAATGATAATATGAGGCTAATTAAGTGTTATTTTTGAAGGCTCGATTTATTGTTCCGAGATTTGAATAAGATTTTTTTTGTTATTGTGTTTCACAACATTTGTCATTCCTTGATATCAGCAAGCTCGATACAGTCTAAAACAAATAACAATGATAAGCCATACTAACTTCTAACAAATACGTATTTTAATTAATAAAAAGATATTTCTGATAAAAAAAACGCACTATATATTTCATTAAATTTTTAGTATCTCAAACATGTATATCGTGTGTTTGTTCGGTTGCATATCCATACATAAGAGTTATATAGATATATTAATAGGAGGCGTTGATTAAGTATCATTTTTTTGAAGGTTATTTTTTTGTTGTCATGAAGTTTGAATAAGATTATTTACTTATTGTGTTTTAAGTGTTTAAAGTGATTTTAGCAAGATATATCGAATAAAACGGTGAGTACGGTCTATATCTATAACAATGAAATTGAAAATGCATGTTTTTTTTACTTCACAAGTTACTTTTAATGCAGTACTATCATAGCATTTTGGTATACAAATAAATTTATCTTTATATTACAATATAATACATAAAAACTAATAAATCAATAGAAAATTCATGTGTGTACTGTAAAATATCAATGTTCTTTCTATTATTTTCCTTTACTGTTATAAAAAAGTGTTTACAAATAAGGTATTGTTATTCATTGTTGTTATGAATAATATCAGAGGAAACTAGATTTCGAGGTAAGTCTAATATTAAAAAATTATTAGTTATACATTACTAAAAAAATACACAGTCTACAAAAGGATAAGAATAAATTTTATACACATTTTAAAGCATTATAAGCTGCATGTACACTTCATATTATTTAACAAAAGTAGTTAGAGTGATCTTATTTTCTAAAAATATCCTTCTATATAGATTTTTTTATATATTTATATTAGCTGTGTATCAGCATGTTATAATACATATGAAAAAGTGAAGATATCTTTTTTGTTGGTGTATTTCTATTCACCTTTTCGAAGAAATATCTTTACTTTCATAGTGAATTTATATGTGCTTTTCCTAAAATTTCCATTTATTTTTAACATGTTTTTGTACAATAATATATGAAAAAGTAACAAGTACGATTCAGGAGAAAAAAAAACAAATAATTCCCAAGTTGTCATTAAAATTCTTCGACACTAATTGGAGGATTTGTTTTTAGTTTTAAATAAATAGGAAGTTTTTTTTTCTAAAATATATCTTCTATTGTCCGAAATATTCTCTGAGAATATTTAGTCAATAAAGTTTCAGTTAATTGCTTTTGGAATGTTAAGTTTTCCTATTTATTTTTTCGACTAGAAGTCCACATTGACTAAGATATTGACCAGCTTATAATTTTCAAAGGTCTTTCTCTCAAAAAATATGCATGTATAAATTAAATATTTAACTTAAAACTAAGGACAATTAAATTATGAAATAGAAAACAATAATTTTTCAATGACAAGTAGGAAATTTTTTGTTTTTTTTTTTGGAATTTTTTATTTTGAAATGTTTTGTGACAAAAATATTTCATTTTCAAAGCAAGTATATTTATAGTTATTTTATTATTATTACAGACTTAATTACAATGAATTATAGGTCAGGAAATGGCTTAAAAATAATCTCAATGTTCTTTTTTCGATAGCTACCTTTTTGTACAGATTCCAATAAGGTAAGTTCCAGGAAAATTATGATGTATATGTCCTCGACATATTTTTGAGACCCAGATCATTAAAAAAAAAAGGATTCCATATAGTTCTATTTGATTAAAGACTTTTTTTTATCATTACATCCACTTAGTTTAATAATCCAAGTGAAAAGTGTTAATAAATATGTTTTTTTTTACATTTTTTTATATAGGTAAATAGTGCTGGTCAGTAAATATAAAAATATATATTTAACATTAAATAAAAAAGTTTTTTCTTGAAGTTGAAGATGCAGTGGTAAATTTGAATCAATTCTAAATATAAAATAAAAAACAATTTAATCACATTTTTACCTCTAACTTTAAATTAATGAAAAAAAAACCTAGTCTTTCACTAACACACAGAGTTTATACAAAAATATTTTTTATGTTAATTTCTTCTCTTCGCGAACCAGATTCGTGCAGACACGTTTTTGATTTTTAATAATGTGAAATATTTTGTGGAAAGAGCCCTAGATCATATAAACTGATGTGAAATTCATTTTCTTTCATTAGAAATTATGAAGCAAACATATCTCTGAGTCTTTAGTGGCCTTTTGGTTATATATATATATATATATATATATATATATATATATATATATATATATATATATATATATATATATATATATATATATATATATATATATATATATATATATATATATATATATATATATATATATATATATATATATATATATATGCTGCTTGCTCTAATGTCTTCTTATCGAACTAAAGTGAAAATTAAATTATTTTCAGTTGATTTATTTGATCTTATGCAAGTGCGCTAGTCCGTTTCGGAAACTGGTGGTTAAACTACAAAGTAAAGCAAAATGTTATCGAAAGGGAAAATTGCTCACAGAAATCCCTTGACTAGATTTAATATGGTTAAAAGGTACAACAAATTCGTTGTACCTTTTCGAATGTTTCGAGTAAGCCGCGTTCTGGACGGCCATCAGTACTGAATAATGAATAATATACGCAAAAACTGAATATTTCGGTCGGGTTGCTCGTAAAAAGCCCTTCATAAGCCAAGTCGTAACGAACTTTGCTAAAGAATTTTCTACCCCTCAGTCGTTCTTGGAAAGAGTTATTTTCTTTGATCAGTTCAAATTTAATGTCCACGGTACAGCCCAGCCGGGGTGGAATCGTGTTTTTGGGCTGCGTTAGTGTGTGGGGGGGAGTTGTGTCCACAAATTGTTCACAAATTTATTGTTGTTGTTTTTCTAAAGAAATTGTTTTGTAAAATTAATGAAAATAAAAGTTGACTTGTAGCTTCAAAATTTTTTTGGTGCATCTATATATATATATATATATATATATATATATATATATATATATATATATATATATATATATATATATGGCCAGTTGATCTGGTCTGGCCCCGATTGCCTCTCCGAACTGCTTTCCTTGCGTTCGTCTAGAGCTCGGCTGATGACGGCTGAAAGGCTAGAAACCGGTCCCGAGAGACACGTGACGACGTATGGTTGACAGTTCGGCGAAGGCGATCGTGGCACCACGTGGAGAAAGGGTGAAAGATTTCTGTAATATATATATATATATATATATATATATATATATATATATATATATATATATATATATATATATATACACAAATATATAGGGTAGGTTGCCAGCAACTAAACCATACTTTTGCTTGGTAATATTGAGGGTTTTTTACTGCTGTGATTTTAGTACAGAGTTATAGAAAGTCAAGTTTTAAATTATTTTAAGACCACTGAAACTAAAGCCTAAGTAAAAAAATATTTGATACAAATTATTTCTTTGTCTAAAAAAAAGCATAAGATCATATCTTTGATATGTTTCCTTCAAAATGAACTGAATCTGTATGATTTAGGGAGGTGGTATTTTCAATTGCGAGAATATTTAAAAAAAAACAAAGCGAAACCTACACGAGTGTCTTAATTATTTTTGAGGGCCATCTATTGTCCATTTTATGATATCACACAGCACTTGCACTTGCTCTTCTTCTTGATCGTTACGTGTTCAACCTGACCTGCTTCCCCTTCGGGTTTCAGGGTACTTCGCTGGACGTCCACCTGTCCAGGGCTGGGGGTTTTGTCCGTGGTGCCGTTGGTCTTTGATTGGTTCGTTGGAGTTGCGTTCAGTGCAGTGGTGGTTTGCTGTTGAAAGAGATATATAACTAAAAATTCTTATAAGATCTCCGGAGGTGTGGTAAGATGGGTGTGTAAAGCATAACTTAAGGAATTTGTTGACTTTTGTCAAATTTTAATTATCTTTACATATATTAAACGGATAAGCTAGATCATCTAAGAATATTGGAATTATAAGTTTTCTTTTTTTTCTTTTAATAATTTTTTTCTGTATCGGTTCAGTTTTAAGGTATCACATGTTTAAGATTGGGTGAACGGACTAAATGATAAAAAAATTGAAATTCAAATAGATGGAGGGAAATACATAAGCGGGCACTGTAAAGAAATGTTGATAGGCAACCCTATATACGAGGATAGAGTGCAAAGTTGGATATTTATCGGAGAGATGGCATTGCGAAATATGATGAGATTTCTAAAGAGTAGCATCTTTTCTACAGAACCTGCATTTAAAACTCAACTGATTGATGATTTATTAACTTAGGAATTTTAATTTTTTTATGTTTAATTAATTATGTAAAGATGGTATCACATGTAAACTAAATATAATACTCAAGTTTTCCCTAGATATGTAATCGAGATTTTTCCGTCGTGTGTTTTCAATTTATTGGTTTCTGTTCTTCCTTAGCAACAAAAAATATTTTAAAGGCACCTCTTACACACATTTGCTTATTCAAAAGAAAAAAAATTCGTTTCTTGCATTTCATCAACAATATTTTCCATAAAAAAATTCTACTTTTCTTCTGTTTCACTGCAAAATTAGTCAATTTGCGCTACCGCATCCACTCTATTTTCCGGACTTGTCCCCCATCCGTCTTCTATCTCTTTCCAAACATGAAGAAATAGCTGGATGGAAAGAAACTCATTAAATGAAGAGATCATCATCGAAAAGGACTATTTTGCAGAGTTCGACAGATCATACTTTTTAGAAGGAATAAAAATATTTCAAAAACCCTCGGGCGAAATATATCTAAAGACCACATTGAAAAATGTATCGATTTTCGATAAAAAAAACAATATTTCTGAGAAGTATCTGAATTTTCATTGTATCCTCGAGATTAGTAAGAAAATATCGTAAAAATGACAGAAGAGTGCTAAAAATGAGATATGTGAACTATAAACTATTAAAACAACCAGCTTATTATCCAAATTTAGTTCATTTAAAGGTCCTTTCTCATTGTTTAGTGTTATATTGCATGGGTGGGTGGCTTTGAAAACTAAGAGATGTGAAATCATAAATTTTGTTACTTTAAAGTCTATGATTTGCGGAATCGTCCGATTACCTTTTTAGGCGAAGTTGCATCTACCCCATCAAGCGCCATGTGATTCTGATTTGGCAAACCATCCTCGTTGGGCAGTGGTGGTGCCTGACTGTCAGGAGTGGGGGTTATGGGTTTCCCGCCTTTGATCAACTCGACAATTTCGTCGGCTTCCCGCGAGAGGTCGCCACCAGGACGGAACGGATTGTCCCATCCGCTTTCGGTACTGAAATTAAAAAAATAAATAAAAATTTAAGTTCTAATTCGTTTTATTTCGTTCTTATCTAGGAAGAATGTCTTTATGTTTAGTTGGAAATAGCAGAAACGGACGAGAAAATAGGTTATTGGGTTTTTTTTGCTCTAACGACCTCGATCCAGAATTATTCGGTGTCCGAAACGTCGTGGGGATATTATCGTGGAGTTTTGGTTTTTGGTTTTAATGATATTTAGTGCTCCCACGTGTTGAGAAAATTTAACCATCTACATGATAGCGCAAAACAAGGATGTTTTTTTCCAAAGAAGTGTAAGTTCAGAGATTTTCAACATCAAAAAAAAACACCAAAACAGCCTGTAATAAACACAGTTTTAATAAACACGAGGTTTGTAAATAAAGTAATGATACTGATGGTGTAGCGTTCGATCTAATAACATTATTGGTTTTCCTTTTGGAAGGGAAGAAATGCAACATCTGACGCGCCTTCAGTGCGTGTTTTAATTTCTTAGAGTCACTTCTTGGCGATCCGCAGCAATTGTATTGATAGTGCGTCCTGAACATAAATAACAACAATTTTGAGCAACGGTGGGCTTTCAAGTTTTGTTTCGGACTTGGGCATAATGTTGACAGATCGGTTGCTTAGTTAATTACACAGATTATATCGGTATAGTGACGTCCATCTCGCTCTACACACCTCCGAAAGCTCCCTACAACCTTTTGCGTCCCATTTATCATCATTTAAACTTTCGATTTAACGTAACCCCAAATCTGGACAATGTGGAGGCCACGGGAAGTCGTTAAAACGTAAAATATGAACTGTAGCTCCATCAATGTGAACTGTAGCTCCATCTTGTTGGAACCACATTTTTATCATGTTGATTTGTGGACTGTTCTATAAGGTTCAGCAATCTCTACTTCTCTACTGGGTACCAAACTAATCTTAGTACTATGTAGAAGTTCCTGTTGTGGTTATCATGGTTTTCTCTGCAAGGCAAAATGACCTTGAAACGCCTCTTTTTATAAGATGAGGATTTTATATGAATCCAGTTGATCCAGTCCTTCCCTTCCAGCTACTACCCATTTTAAAAACGTCCGTTCTTTTATCACCATCTTCTATAATTATCTTCCAAATTTGTCGTATTAAATCGATCGAAAAAGCTGGTAATTCCATGGCGTTAAGTCGGGAAAATATGCTGGACGTGGATGAACTTTTTTTTTAAGGATATATTTCTGGTCCTGACACTGTCGTATGACCTTAAATATTTCTCGTTGTAGTTTGTATGATTTATTTCACTTATCGGAATATACAATATGTCGGAAAAATAGGTGAAACTTTTAAATAAAAAAAAAAATAGTTATTTCATCAAAATTATTTCTTTATTCAAAATACATCATTTTCGCATCAATACACCGCTGGGCGCCTTCAATTAATATTAGCATAGATTTTTTGTTGTTTTCCCGAATCATCTCAATGACCCTAGTCAGGGCTTCAAGTCTCATCACCAATTACAATCGATTCCAGGAATCTGCAGTTATTTCTGGTCATTTAAGGCGTGTTCAATCCCTCTGGATTATTTTGAGATTATTTTTGCCTTCAAATCGCCCAAATCCCAAGATTTCGGTAACCCTAATAATCATATAAGAAGAGAACACGTTGGTCTCTGTGTTTTTTAACCTCTCTTCATCAGATTACGCAAGGCTACCTTAAAAAGTCTTTTATTTTCTATAACAACCCCTCTGAATACTATAAATAATCAAATGAATCAGACAGAGTACACGTTAGTTTCTATCACGTTAAGTTTCTATCGCACGCTGTTTACACCATGATAAATTTAAGTTTAGACAATTTGTAACTGGTTCTTGTACACTTAACGTTTCAAGTTGGAACATTTGAACTGTTTTCCGTTAAAAAAATAAACAAACTGGCTAAAAAAAGAATGTTTACTTGACGGTTTACCTTTGTTATAGCAACTAAAGAGGATTTTAATATGAAGAATGCGTATCTTTACAGTTATAAATTGAAACTTTTCTTCCTAGCACAACCGAAATTATTGGATCGATCCAAAAGCTCGTCCCATTATTTTGAAAAAATTGAAGAGCAATTTTATTTGATAATTTTACATTTATTTTTTCTGTGCGATGACCAATCTCCATGTCTCCGGTAACTGCATAATCCAGCGCGTTTCATCTTAACGCAAATTTTAAGAACACCATGTACAAAAAGTAGATTATATGCGATTTCCTAACAAAAAAGTCGATAATCCTCCATATTCGCCTGATTTGGCTCCATTCAACTTCTAGCTATTCAATACCCTGAAAAAGGAGCTTGAAAATTTTTTTCGATAGATTGACTCACAAGCAGTCCGAGTTTAGTCTAGTTTTATCTCTCAATTGGCCAAATCAGGCCCCCGTTTCCTTTAACAAAATTTTTATAGTCGGATGAGGATGAATCATTAAATTTTTTTAATAATCACTTTGAAAAAAATCAAAAATTTACATTCAAAAATATTAGAAAAAATAGTTAATTAATTATTAATATAATATGTTTTTTATAAAAATATACTGAATTCTTCCACAAATACTGATAATTAACAATCTGTTTAAAGAGTAAGTTTTCTAAAGTTATACATACCCATCGTCCTCTCTGGGAACTTTCACAACGTAGTACAACACTCCACCGTGAGAGGGATTATTAGATATCACCTCCGGTGCCGCCATTTTGTCACTGTTTATTTATTTTTTAAGTTTCTCAAAATTATTTTTCACTATAAAATCATTATTATACTTTATGTTCCAGAAATTACTATTAATTTTTGCCTGTAAGACATTGTTAGTACCAAATCAGCTTATAAGGCCACGAATCGATTATTTGATACGTAGTATGCTAGTAGTATGCTAGTATTAAAAAGTTTAGCAAGTGCATCGTGCTCCACGTCGTGCTTTGCCATTCCTTCTGCCATCCGCTCTTCAGGTGCCCAGCTTCAACCCAACTGATGACGGTTTAAGGCCAGAAACCGGTCTTGGGAGACGCTCGCTGGCGCTCTGGATGGCGGATGAAGGAATGGCAAAGCACGGGTGAACTTCCTAAGCTTTTTAATACTTTTCTCCACAGGCCCAGTTCACAATTTTTCGATCATACCTTGTACTTACCCAAGGTTAGACGGGCCACGAATGATTTCGCACAGTCTGACTGCAGCGACCGTTTACCGCAGGATGGCGTGGCTGCATGTGATTGCAGCCTCCATTCGACATGGCTAATTTAAATGGGCATGGCTTTAGTCGTTCCTTCATCCGCTCTTCAGGTGTCCAGCTTGAGCCCAACTGATGACGGTTTAAGGCCAGAAACCGGTCTTGGGAGACGCTTGCTGGCGCTCTGGATGGCGGATGAAGGAATGGCAAAGCACGACTTGGAGCACGGGTGAACTTCCTAAGCTTTTTAATGCATATATAGCTTTCATTTCAAAAGTAGCCACCCCACTTATTATTTTCAGTCGAAACTTTTGTTTTCACTCCTTTTTTTTATATTTCTGGATCCCTCTTGAAATAATAAACATTTTTCTCTTACACATCCTACGGCAAAATCTAACGGTTTCTAAAATATCGACACATTTTACTAGATAAATTAAAAAATACGACTTTATGTTCAATGTTCATTTTATTTTTAGTTTTATTTTATTATTATTCACTTTAGTTTTCAAAATGTGCTTCATTATTAGCTAGATATTTCCAAAAGTTTCCCGGCTAATTTGTCTACAGAATCACCGTAGAATCGAGCGAAGAATGTTTTTTTTTATTTAAAAAGGTCACATACTTTGATAGTCCTATGCAGACTAAACCGTCATAGAAGCAAACCAGTCAAGTTTATGTTTGTTAAACGCTTCGTTAGGCAAATTTATTACAGAAAACAATCACTGAGAAATTTGTCTCCGTTTGATTTTTTGTTTTTACCCAGATATTTTTGATATTTTTTGGTGCATTCTTTTTTTGAAATAAAATATCTGATAATAAATAAAGACATTTGTGAATTGTTCGTGGGGAAATAGTTTTTTTGGTTTTACTTTCTACACCTTCGATGTTTCACCCATCTATGGTACCACAGTCGGCACTGCCCATTCACCGTATATGGACACTTGATGGATGACTGTAGTTTGTGCAATTTGACGTGAGCGTGTTTGATAGCTGAATGGACTTTCTTTTCGTTACATAAAAAGTAATTGTGACATGGATAAATATTTTATTCTTTAAACGACATTCTTAAACTGACGTAACATTATACAAAGCTAACTGTAGTGTAATCTTACATTTTTATCAGGTAAAATCACTACTAAAATATAAAGGGCACGGCAAGTATCACGCTACCGCTTTTGTTTTGGCGCAATTTTTTTTTTGGTATATATTTAATTTTTTCACTTATCCACCATAGAGTAACTGGTGATGATATAGATCAAAATCAGAGGATTTAGTCAATAAATGTGTTGGCAAATGTTAATCATTAAAAAGATACAAGGTTTTGTTTAGAAGTATACCATCCAAAAGGTCCAATAAATCATTTTCTAAAAACTGCACTCATTACCATCGAATGAAGATGAAATAATTAAGCAAATCAAGCGTCTTAAAAATAACAAAACGTCTGATGAAGATGGAATCACTGCTGAACTTTTGAAATCCGCTGGTCCAGGTACAATCATGGAAATAATCAAAATTCTACAAGCAGTTTGGCGAACCGAACGGATTCCGGAAGATTGAAAAGATGCTCTAATCCATCCACTACACAAGACAGGAGATAGAACGGCTGTAAACAACTACAGATGGATATTTCTTCTCCTAGTTTGTTACAAGATTCTATCTCAATGTCTACTAGACAGAGCACACAGACAGTTAGAACCTAAAATTGGTGAATATCAGGCAGGTTTTCGACCGGACAGATCCTGAATCTAAAGTTGATCCTAAGACATCAAAAACTGTACAATAAAAATCTCGTCTGTACATTTGTGGATTTCAAAAAAGCATATGATTCTATTGACCTCGAATCTTTATTCCAAATCTTGAAAGAACAAGGACAAGATCTGAAAACGCTGGCAATTATTAAAGCAACATTAACTAACACAAGGTCAAAAGTTAAATTCATGGGTGACATCTCAGAGTCCTTCGAAATTAAAACTGGAGTGAGACAAGGGGATTAACTTTCGCCACTCTTATTTAACTGTGTTCTAGAAAAAGTAATACAGGAGTGGCGGGAAAAAAAGTCGACCCTGAGTATTGATCAGCCCATTAAATTGTGGAGAACCAACGTCAAAATGGATTGTCTGGCGTTTGCTGATGATCTAGCAATTTTAGCTCAAGATATATTAACGGCACATCGCACGGCATGGCACATCGCACGCAACAGCACATTGAAATCCTAAAAGAAACAGCAGAAAAGGTAGGATTCCAAATTTCCTTTGAAAAGATACAATACATGACTTGAAACAGACTAAGAACACCATTTCTAAAAACAAAATATGGTAACATCAGACGAGTCTCTCAATTCAAGTATTTGGGTGAAATAATCATGGAAAATGGGTTGGAAAAAGCGGCCAATAAGGGTAGATGTCAAAAAATGGAAACGGCATTGAGACTTACACAAAATATTTACATCAAAAAATGCATATCTAAAAATACAAAACTGAGACATTACAACACAGTTATTAAGCCAGAATGTCTATATAGGGCAGAAACGCTCATTTTAAATAGAAAGAGAGACATCAAAGATATTGAAAAGAAGGAAAGAAAAATCATAAGAAAAATCTTAGGCCCCAAACAAATAAATAGCACAACATACCGACTTCGAGAAAACCAAGAAATCAAACAATACACGGATATAGATAGTGATATGAGAAAAAGAAGACTTAAGTTTTACGGACACATAAAACGGATGAATCCGAATAGGCTAACTAGACAAATAGTCGAATTTTATGAAAATAGGAGTAGAGCTAAAGTAGAAATAATTAAATGGATTGCTGCAATTAAGGAGGACCTAAAATCAAGAAATATTACACAAAGTAAAATTCAGGATAGAGGCTGTTTCAGACACAAGGTTAACGTTTGGATATATATATATATATATCTATATATATATATATATATATATATATATATATATATATATATATATATATATATATATATATATATATATATATATATATGTGTGTGTGTGTGTGTGTGTGTGTGTGTGTGTGTGTGCGCGTATTAGTTACAAACAGTATTGCCACTATTACGTTTCATGGTTCTGACACTCTTAAGGAAAACTTTTAATTTGCGTTCTACGGCCTGTTCAATCTGTTCTCATATGTTTGAAAGAGTTAAATTCATTTGCTAATAGTATTTAATAGAAAAGCCACAAATAAACACTATAAATTCCGTTCTCGCTCTATGATTCAATGTCAATGTTGATAGACCAGATCGACCAAGCGCTTATTACACCGACATCGACTATAATTACGTTACATAACCTCGAATTGTTTGATTGGGCAAACATTTGTTGTTTGTCCGTTCAATCGTCATGGCTTCGCCGCTAAAACATACGATATTTTCGTAATATTTATTCAGATAAATGTAATAAAAATCAAAGAAATGAGTATTTTTAGCCTTTTTTCTCGAGAAAAAAAATTGGCATCGTGGAAATTGACGTTTAACTTGAAAATAATATATTTATTGTAGGGAGTATTTTAAACTCCCATCATTAAAAGTAAAAAAAAAATCACGACCATATAAACGATGATTTTTAGTGTATCCCAATGTTCAATAAGGGTGGAGCAACGCTTGGAAATTGTCGAAATTTATTATCAAAATCACTGTTCTATGCGCCAAATTTAAAGATTCTTTTATGATGAGCATAATAACCCAACCGAGCCACATTATCGTCAAATTCCGAACGCATTTCACGCTGCTCGATATTGAAACAAAAACAACACAAAAAACTGTGGGTTCCGAAGAAAATATCGTCGCTGTTGCTGACAGTGTTGATGAAGATCCAAATTTGTCGATTCGTTATAGAGCGTTGATCATTGATTGATCTAATTCCGAAAACACATAAAATAAATGGTTTCAAGGCAGCTAAAATTTTGCTCCCGCCGTTTTTTTTTTCAAAATTTAAAACTATTGAAAGTTGGTTGGAAAAACTGGTCATCTTTTGAAGCGATCTACGAATCGATCCATTTTTGACATTTTCATAAGAACGGAAGTGCTGGTCAGCCAGGCCGTGTGCCATCGATCGAAACAGGTGATAGTTAGAGGGAGCAACATCTGGAGAATACGGCGGGTAGGGTAGGACTTCCCATTTCAGTTGTCATTTCATTGCCGCCGTTTGTCTTTCAATGATTCCTTGTGATCGTTTCAGATGGTTTTAACAGCTCATAATATACTACACCGAGCTGGTCTCACTAAATACAGAGCATGGCCTTGGAGCCGTGAATATTCGGTTTGGTCGTCGGCGTGGAAGCGTGGCTGTGTTAGCCCCACGATTTTCGACGCTTAGGGCTATGTAATAAACCCAATTTTCGTCCCCAGTCACAATGCGATGCAGAAATTCCATCTCTCGGTTTCAACTCGTATGGAACCCAATATTTGGGCTATTCCCAGGCCTTTGAGGCATTTTTAAATTGCTTGTTGAGTCACACTCAATGATCTGGCCAACTCTTCTTGAGTTTGACACGAGTCTTCATTAATCAATGCCTCTAATTATTTATGTTCAAAAACTTTCGCTCTTTCACCCCTATGCCCGGTCTTCGACATGAAAACCACCGCTCTTGAATCACCGTGACGATGTGTTTTGAATGAAATGCTCTTCGAGTAGCAACAAAACTTTCCAAACGTTGTGGCAGCGAACATGGTGAAGTGACTTCATGGTGAAGTGACAGCAAATGTCAAGAATTGGATATCAAATAGGGAAGTCAAATTCCTATCATCCCTATCGAGAAGCACTTTACATGGAAATATTCATTGGAAAGTTGGAAATATTTTTAAAAAATATCAAAATAAAACAATAATTTACCAAACATAAGAATAAAATTATAGAACAGCACTAAAATTAAAAAACAACAATTTCAAAATGATGTTTTAATTCGATTTAACTATTTTTTTACCATTTAAGTACCAATTTGTTTAAAACAATTTCATTTTATCGTAAAACATTAACGTAAGTTTTAAAAATCATAAAAGTCATATCTGAAAAAAAAATTACCATAACCAACCATTAAATTAATGGTTTTTGTTGAATATTCATATGGTTCTCGTATACATAACGCATAAAAATCAACTTAGTAGTTTTATAAGCAAACTATAACCGATTGATTATAGCGAAAATATTCACATTGTTTATGGTAGTTTATCGTAATATGTGTTGCAATACATGATAATTTAAAATTTTGTTCCACAAACTAAAGTTTATTATTGTTTGTTTCACGAAATTTCTCCATTATCATCAACATTAAACATTTGACACGCTGCAGAACAAGACAAAACTGCGAAAACTCCTTTCGTTTTCTCACAAACATTTAAATCGAGTGTATGTGTGCGTTTTTTTTTCTAAGAATTTTGTTTAATGTTTAAAACCATACAAATTTTGAACGTTGGAAATGTTTTATTCAGAACTATTAAAAAAATTAGCGTTCTAAATAAAAAACGAAAGAAAATATATTAATATTTAATAATATTAAAAATGTTACACTGAGAATTTAGTTTTGACTTTGTTAATTAATTAAAAAAAATACTAGTCTATCTCCGTTCATTAATAAATAAATTATTGACAATTATTGACTATAAATAAATTATTAACATTTTTAATACTTTAATTTTTAATAATATTTAATATATTTTACTCGGAATTTATATCAAAATACTTTGTTAATTAATTTAAAACTAGGACTAGTCTATATCAGTTTATAAATAAATAAATTATTGACAATTATTGACAATAAATAAGTTATTAATATTTTTAATAAATTAATTATGTTAACAATGTTACTTTTAGAATTTATGTGAAAATACTTTGGTAAGGACTAGTCGATTTCCGTTCATTAATAAATAAATTATTAACATTTTTAATACTTTAATTTTTAATAATATTTAATATATTTTACTCGGAATTTATGTCAAAATACTTAATATATAAGACGATAAAAAAGGACTAGTCTATATCAGTTCATAAATAAATAAATTATTGACAATTATTGACAATAAATAAATTATTAACATTTTTCATAAATTGATTTTTGATATTATTAAAAATATTACACTGGGAATTTATGTGAAAAATAGTTTGTTAATTAATTAAAAAAGACTTGTCTATCTTTATTCATTAATGATTCACTATGCGAGGGCAGTCTTAAAAGTTTCCGGACATATCTTTGGCCGAGCTCAAAAATTTCAAACTTTTTTCAATAAAAATAATGATTTTTGCCGAAAAACAATAATATTAAAGTTTTTTTATTTAAAAAAAATTATTTCATTGAAGATAAATTTAATTTTCCTTACATACGCTCGAATCCAGAATATCGGTTGAAATATGTTCTTTTCTGTGTATAATTGTCCATTTTCTAAATTAAAAAAAAACATACGAATTCCAGACGGGATTTACGAAAACTCCTTTCACTTTTCCACAAACGCCCAATTGCGTGTGCCATTTTTTTTCCTGGCCCATTGACTGTTCCAGAATAAAAATTCGACTCGCGGTCGTCTAACTGGCCACTTAGAAAAAATTCTAAATTTAATTTAGACGAGGTCATTTGACCGAACGCAATATTTTCCACTTTCGAAAAGTTACGTGGCGAAAATGTATAAACGTTCGAAACAGTTTTTGTCGATCGATTTTTCGTTTTGTATTTAGAGAAACCGGGTTCGCTGCGTTTGTTTGTGGCTCGTAGTTTCGTTCGTTATGTGGAACGTGTATTGAAATCGTTAATTAACAATAAACAAGAGGATGTGGGGAATGTTATTTGTCAGGCATTGCGAATTACGTTGGTGGAATGTTTTGGAAAACTGCCATAAATACAACAGTACAATGTTTTTGGAAAAAAATAAACGGTTTATATTATCAATATACATGACAGGCCAAAAATTTTAAGACCACTACAATTGTTTTCCAAAAAAATTCTCGATATTTTTGTTTCCTAAGCCGCTTATCAACTGAACAATCAAGTGACCAAACACATTTTAAAAAACATTATTCGTTCCTTTCGTGGTCAGTTTGAGTTTCGAATCCAGAAAATAGTCACACGGAGATAAATCAGGAAAATACGGAGGATGTTGGAGCACCAGGCCTGTTTTTTCACCAAGTATCTTGGTCCTCGTTGAAAGCGTGGGAAACAAATAGAGCACGTACAATTAATTGTCAAAATATCGTAAATCATATCCTTGGTCGTATTTAATTCTTCCGCTATATATCTCACTCATCGCAATTTTTGTGTTTTGGCCGGCCTGGCTTTGGGTCCTCTTCCAAAGCATCACGACTGTTGATCACTCGAACACGGGATAAGCAATCATCACCATAAACTTTTTCATCAATTCAAACGTTTCTGTATCTTATATATATATATATATATATATATATATATATATATATATATATATATATATATATATATATATATATATATATATATATATATATATATATATATATATATTATTATCTTATTATATTATATATTCTGTATCTGTAGTCTTATAGAGCTTGAAACAAAATTTAATATTAGCTCTTTGTTTCATTGTGTTTTTATGATAAGGTGACAAAAGGTACTGTCACTTTAAGCGCATAACTTAACTTTGCGCTCGTTGACCGATTCTTATCATTACGGTCTCGTTTTATAGAGAAAATATACAGCTTTCAGATTAGATATGACCATGAAGAGTGGTTAATGATTAATACGTTGGTAGAGTGAAAAGTTCATCCTTTAAGCTTGATACGCTTCCCCCAATGGTTTCCCAACATTTTTTATGCATTCCAAAAAGTAGAACTTCCATTGATTTATGTTTGGAAAGAGAAATAATTCGGAAGGGGCCGAGTCCGGAGAATAAGGTGGATGTGGTGGATCAATTTGTAGCGAATTGACCAATTTGACTATTAAAACTGTACACGAATGATGGACGCGTTGACGTGGCGAAGTACCACTTTTTCTTCCTAAAAGAATGCCGTTTTTTTACCGTTGTTTTAAATTTGAGTCGTGTTTCCCTTTTCCAAACAGTCAATGAAGGTAATCAAGAGAGCTTCAATCATTTATAAACCACGAAATGTGAAGGAGTGTAGTCACCAGAATGCCTTTTCAACTTTTTTTGGGTTTTCTAATTTGGGTAATTGGAATTCTTTCTGGATAATTTGGAAAATATTAAGCTGTTAGCAATCATAGGATAATTTCCGGCAAGACCTTTTGCATATCCTCCTAACTCTGGATCCTTCAATTTAATCGACTACGGAACCTATTCGATTCAAAATTTTTCCCACCGTAGCTTTCAGCTTTAAAACGATATATAATAAGCGAGCTTACTGTGAATATAACCTGAAACATTTTCCCGCGAGCCAGTGGAGTAGTATTTCGAAGAAATATATTTGTAACGTTGAATATTAACAAATAAGTTTTGATCCAATGTCACGCCGGTAACCAGGCCTAATGAAGCCGGACGCTTCCAGTGGTAATCGAATGCAATAATTTTAACCACCGCTTGTGTGCTGGTCCACCATTCTAACCTTAATTACAGTATTATGTTCTGAACTATATAAACAGTGACGAAGTTATGGCTTAAAGTCAGATTAATATTCGTCACACCTAATGAGTTTGTGAATTGTCCCTAACAGACAGAAACCAACAAAGAGCTGAAAATGTGACCAGGTGAACTAATCACTCGTCTGTCAGTTGTTGGATGTTTGGCGGAAGAACTTAAAAATTGACTGGATTATATAACCCTAATAAACTGGTGAAATTGCCCTTGAAAATGGACAGAAGCCAATAAATATAATTTAACATCACCTCGTTCTAAAAGCAACATTGAAGAACGGCTTTCTTTTTGCCTTTCAACTGAAAAAAATGCTGCAGAATCTCAGGACATGGTAAGTGCGACTTCGAGAGATAATACTGTTTCGTACAGTAGTGGTTCCAGCAATTCCTGTGTGGACATTTTTGATCTCAGTTGTAAATTCACAGGGGATCGAATAAACCTCTTTTTGAATTCTTAGCTTGAGGTCTTTCTTTGAATTCCTGTCCGAACTCTAGTAGTGTAAAAGCATTTTCTTTAACCAGGAACTTATTCCCATCGTCCAAAAAATTGGAATTAGTCCCTGCTGGAAGAAAATGCTTTTACACTACTAGAGTTCGGACAGGAACTCAAAAAAAAACACCTCAAGCTAAGAATTCAAAAGGAGGCTTATTCGATCCCCTATGAACTTACAACTGACATCAAGAATTGAAGCTTTAACGTTATGTTGTTCCGACTTTGGCCCCTTTGAATTTTCATATCTTCCGGCGCGTACAACATCACCAGGTTAATAGCAGCTTCACCTTTGTTGAGGAAGTCGAAGAAAAACCAAAATCAGTAGCTTTATTACCTCAAAAAGATGTAATTATATTACGTATCGTAAATATAATTGGGAAGTTTAAAAAATTGGACGTGATGACGTTTTTTATTTGCTACTGAAACGGCCAGATAAACTCTGACTCAATTTAAAAAATTTCCGATTTGAAGCTGTCAGACTGAGTTTTTTTGGACATATATACGAACACTCCCACATTCCGTGACCTTATAAGCTAAACAAATACCAAGCGTATTCAGCACGGTTATTTATAGTGGCGATTAAATTACAGACCGTTCAAATCAAAACTGTTTCCTTTCAGTTTTAAACAACACCACTACAGACTAACGCACCACCTAGCCCGACAACACAAACTTCCGACTATTTCGAAAATAAGAAACTATGTGTGTAATGCGTAGCGAGTATTTTCCCGGCGTTGATCTCTCCTCGTCTATATAACCGGACTGACTGTCCACCGCGATGCTCCACTAGGACGTGGTGATCTCCTCGCGCACTCTCGCTCGGATCGGAGCCAAAAAAAGACCGTCTCTCGCGGCGTCGGTGGATATGCATGTAATTTTTCGAAAACCGTTTGATCTCATGACGAAATGACGGAGATTCGACGTTATTTATATGAATGAAATGTACATGGTGGTGAATTTTTCGCCAGTTCACGAGATATGTCTAAAATTGGGTTGGTATCGGTAAAAAAAATTATCAGGATGACTGTTGAGTTCCCACGAGCTGTTATACGTGGGGGGTCGTTCAATCAGTCCTTGGAAAAAGAAAAAAAAACAAACTATTTAAAGTAGATTTTTAATTTTTCAACATAACCTTTTAGATTTTTGATTGATTTGTCCGTTACTTTGTGATAGTTCATTTTTTTTTAATGAATAAAACTATTTTTAGTTTGTTATCTATCACTTTTATTTTTAAACAAAATTTGTGTGACTATTGTTTCGTAAATCGATTTTACATTCTCAAACACTACTTTAAAATTAAGGTTTTACAGTTGTTTATCTATTCTATGTACCTAATTTTATATTTTTATTGGGGTTATTTTAAATAGTGGGGAATTTCGGAGATCCGTCTGATCGTTCAATAGCTGTCTAGATGGATCTTTATTATATTGATAAATTTCAGTAACTACTAAAATGTTTAATTTTTTGCTTTTGGGCGCTGTATGTAAAATTTTCAAATTTGTAATCTGGGGAAATATATGTTCGGTATCTATGAAATGGTTCGCAAAATTAGAGTGTTGTTTCTTTAATATGTATGCAGATTTATGTTCTTTGTATCTGGTCTGAAAATCTTTGGCATTAAAAATTAATTTACTGGTTGACTGGGTGGTTTTAAACGCTATTTGCAAATTATGTTTCCTCAAAGAGCGAGCTATTTGTTCTGAAATTGGACCGAACAAATCCAAACAAAATAATAAACTAGAATTTAATATCTATAGAAAACCCACATACTCAGATATAACAATTACAAAACAATCAATCCACCCCATTACACATAAAAAAGCTGCATATAAGTCAATGATCCACCGAGCTTTCACAAATCCACTATCTGAAATTAATAGAAAAATAGAACTGCCAAAAATAAAACTAATAGCACAAAATAACGGTTTCAAAGAAAAATAAATTAGTTACTTAATAAATAAAAAACGGAAACAATTACTAAATATTAAACAATTACTTATTAATTTATCAAGTATATCCAAAAGTAAAATAAACAAATGATATAAAGTACTGTAAAATTTTATATTTCGGTCCAATTTCAGAACAGGTAGCTCGCTCACCACTCGAAACTAACTTTTTTCCATTTTTCTAAATAAACAAACGTTTCTTGCTTCAATCGACAATAAAAATGAAACCATCTGATGAATATAACTAAGACTTTAACAGCTATCTGGTGAATAATGATGCTTACTAAAAACAAACCATTTCTAAGTGGATTTTCTAAGGACTTATTGAACGTCCCTCGTAATTATAAATACGCTGTAATTTCAAACCTAGCAAGCGAAAATATGTTAAACGTCACATGGAAAGGGCAATCATAACTAAAGATCGGTTTATATGCAACCAAAAACTTTAAGAATATCCGCATATATATGTACATACTTTTTTTAATTTATGCAGGATATATGCAAAAAATCCGTAAATATGCAGTGAATATGCAACTAAATTTTGATTTCCTAAATTACATTTTCATTTAATTAGGTGATTGAGTATTGAATAAAGATAAATTCAAGTTATAATATACTTTATTAATTCAGTTAACACCGAATACAATGTTTTATATGAAACTTATACTAAATATTAATATTAACACGAAAAATTATAAAACGCACTAGTTATAATGTGTGCTTTAAGGTTCTGAACTAGAAAATTGTGGCGTCTATCACTAAGGAAATGTTTATACAAAGAAAACGATCTTTCTACATCTACTGATGTTATAGGGCAACATTTTAATTTCGGAACTAAGGCAGGCTCAATAGCTAAATTATTTACAGTTTTCCCTGGCATTATGTCTACGACCTGCCTTAAAATCTTGAAACCTGTGTTTTTTTCTATCAAATTTTCTAATTTTGCCACTACTGTTTTCCCTACCTCACCTCGTATATTTTTGCAATTTTGTACACATGTCTCTATTATATCCATCGACTCTGGTAAACTTGTACACGATTCCTCTAGTTGCAAAATACTGTCTGCTATAAATACATAGTTACACTTAATATGCATTAACTGTTGTTCCACTACAGTACTTTGAAATATTTCTTTCGATTTTTGGATGCACTGTGAATCATCACCAGACATTTGTGAGATTAAGTCCTTCAATTTTTGAAAATTGTCTGCATAAAATAATGCCGCACGAATCCAGGTGCCCCATCTGGTCACGACAGGCCAGGTGGTAATGGTACTCCGGGCAAATTCTCTTTGTAAAACTGCACTCTCAATGGGGCCTTTATGAATATCTTTTTGACATTTGCTATTAGGTCATTGACCAACGGAAAAGAAACTCTAATAGTTTCCGTATCCCTATTTAATCCGTGAACTAGACAAGTTACATGAATCAAATTTTCATAAAATATTTTTAAATTATTTCCTACCTTTATCATATACGCTGCGCTGTATATGATAAAGCCCTTCACACGCTAGTGCGGTCAATGAAGAATCTCAACAGCAGATTTTAAGAATGCATTCGTACAGGAGGACGGCATCTAAGGGACGTAATTAAAAATGATAAATTCCATTAATGTTTTGTTAAATGGTCAGGCAGTTTCACGAATGGCAGTTTCCATCAATTTGTTTGTCATTTTTGTGGGTAAATTGTTCTTAATTGTGACTTCACGGATGTTTCTGTCTAGAATGTGCCTTAAATTTTCTGAGGGATTAAGGTCCGGTGACTGGGGTGGTGTGTTCAACTTTCTAGGTGCGTCATAGAGTAGGCCCTGATTAGTTATGTTAACTGTGTGTTTAGAGTCATTATCAAGTTCAAATTGTGGCCCTTCCAGCCCTAATTTTACTGCACTATCTCGCAACACTTCCGCATAGGACCGGGCTGTCATGTTACCGTTTGTAATGTAAAGATTTCCTACATTACTGTCAGACATGCACCCTCCAAACCATAACATTATCACCACCATGTTTAACTCTATTAAATGTGTTCTCTCTATTAATCTTCGTATTCTTTCTCGATAATGTAAAGATTTCCTACATTACTGTAAGACATGCACCCCCCAAACCATAACATTATCACCACCATGTTTAACTCTATTAAATGTGTTCTCTCTATTAATCTTCGTATTCTTTCTTGATAATGTAAAGATTTCCTACATTACTGTAAGACATGCACCCCCCAAACCATAACATTATCACCACCATGTTTAACTCTATTAAATATGTTCTCTCTATTAATCTTAGTATTCTTTCTCGATAATGTTAAAATGTTGGCTGGTTTAAAAATTTCAAATTGGGAAAATAATTCGCATTTTAAAAATCTAGAGATTTGTCTTGTATGTTTTTATGGGAAATATAGTCTTTTTCGTCTAAAATTACATTGAGTAAGGGCTTTACAGGTCGCCTACCACGAACACCGTTGTAATGTCTAAGATGTAACCTTCTAAATAAAAAACCAAGATTAATATCTAAATTTCCACTATATTTAAAACTTGTACGTATGACAATTGTTTCGACACACAGTGTCTTTTTCAAATACATACTAAATTCAACTAACAGTAAGAAAAGCAGTTACTACCTAAACTAATCTAATAAAACCATAAATGATGATAGTGAGAGTCCCGCGTCTCAATGTGTAGAGTAATACAAGTTAAGTACAAGGGTGAACCATTCAAGTCTACCTGATCATTAAGAAAAATACCCAATTTTTTCTTTTATTAATTTCTAGGCTCTCTAAAAGATTTAGTTTTTTAGATTTATTTTCGTTATGCAACATTTTGAAATTATCGTTGAAAGTGTTGATTTTCTAACATTAAGTGATTGGCATAATGAGAATTATTCTGTTCTTTAATATAACTTCTTTTATGTTCATTAAGCCTGGTGGAAAAGGATCTTCCTGTTTGTCCAACATAGACTTTTGGACAAGAACCGCACTCAATTAAATAAACTCCTGATTTATGAAGTTTATTTGTTTGACTTTTATTGTTTTATATTAGGCGTCCAAGACTATGGTTTGTTCTGAATGCAATATTTATATCGCTTGTTTTTGACAAATGTTTAGAAATTAATTTGGTGACTTTTCCTGTATATGTAATTGTTTTGTATGCGGTGTTCTTGACTTTATTGACAGGATATATTAAATTAATGGTATTATTATAACATTTTTTATTACTTATTTTATTTATAATGTTTGGGTCATAACCATTATTCACTGCGATCTGTTTAATGACATTCAATTCTTTGTTATAGTTATCTATTGACATTGGGGTATTTATTAATCTGTGTATGAATGAATTAAAATGCTGCCGTTTTTTGAGAATAAGGATGACAAGACTTCTTATGTATAACTAAATCTGTGTGAGATGGCTTATGATAAATTACCAAAATCATGTTTATTCTCTTTTCTTGTAACTGTTAAATCTAAAAAGTTAATACTATTGTTTTGTTCTTCTTCAACTGTAAAATGAATGTTCTTCTGTTCAAATGAATGAATTCATTATGCCAATCACTTAATGTTAGAAAATCACACTCTCAACGATAATTTCAAAATGTTGCATAACGAAAATAAATCTAAAAAACTAAATCTTTTAGAGGGCCTAGAAATTAATAAAAGAAAACATTTGGGTATTTCACTTAATGATCAGGTAGACTTGATTGGTTCACCCTTGTGAAACTTATATTACTCTAGACATTGAGACGCGGGACTCCCACTATCATCATTTATGGTTTTATTAGATTAGTTTAGGTAGTAACTGCTTTTCTTACTGTTAGTTTAATTTAGTGTGTATTTGAAAAAGACACTGTGTGTCGAAACAATTGTCATAGGTACAAGTTTTAAATATAGTGGAAATTTAGATATTAATCTTGGTTTTTTATTTAAAATGAATTTCCATCAAGTATCGGCTACCTCAGTTAAATATGTAACCTTCATCCCCGATAGTGTTTCAAAGTCATTAATAATGTATTGGGCTGTCTATGTAGGTTTTTTTAATGTTGTTTTATATGTAGGTTATTTAATTTAAAAAGTATCTTACTTTTCACTATAGTTTCTAGCAAAAGTAAACTGTTTTTTTTAAACAAAAAGCTATAGAAATTTGCTTTAGCCCAACATATGAGTGAATCACAAAGTAAATGATGCAGTGTCGGTTGCTCATTTGCCAGTGTTTTAGCGGTTTATTCTTGCATTCGCGTATTTATAGGCGGATTTCGTCGCGTTTGTACCAGAAAAAGGCGCATCTGACGGTCGTTTTCACGTTTGAACTAAATATTCGCTGTTGGGAAATTAAAAATAGGCGATGATGTAACGACAGAGGCGCCCCTCATGACCTTTTACCAAAAACATGCACACATACACGGACTTGCTTCAGTAATGTTAATTACTATAATGCAACGTTGCCGGCTATATCATTTAATATATCATTAATATATATATCTATATATATATGTATATATATATATATATATATATATATATATATATATATATATATATATATATATATATATATATATATATATATCTGGTGGAGCGTCAAATAAATTTTCCAATTTTACAATGAACTAAACAGTGTAAACCCTAAGTAAGACGAAACTAATATAATAAAAAAAAACTATTATAAAGCACATTACTTCTTTTCTTATTATGGTAAATATTTTCATTTATAAAGCATATGACAAAACTTTAAAAAACAGTTTATTTGTGGCAAAATGTAGTTTGTTAAATTGGTATAAAAAATTGATTCTTAATCGTATTAACCGTGAAATCCTAATCATTAATCATTAGGTTAGATTATAAATTAAGTATAAAATATTATAGAACTATTTACTTTAATTTTATTATATAAGTTTTTATAATAGAAAAAAATAAACGATAGTGAAAAATAAGAATTTTGTCCCCCCCAGTCTTGCAGCCCCCAGTCTTGGATGCCCCTTGCATTATCCGTAAAATAAACCGTTTTAAAATCGTTGTAAAAGTTTTTTTTTAGGAAAAAAAAAATAAAACGACCAACTTGAAATTTTTAAAAACTGATAATTTTCATAAAACTTGTCATCTGAAATTTTGTTGTATTTTTTTTCTGAAAAGTACATTCAAAAACAAAAAATTCAAAAATAACGTCCCGTTTGGTCAATTTTTGAAAAAGTTATGGGTATTTGAAAAATTGGTAACTTTTTTCGGTTGGGTAAAAAAAATTGAAATGAAAAGATCTGAGAAATATTTTTAGTGGGGGTAGAAAAAGACTCGGCCAAATCGAAAGGGGTTGTATATATATAGGGGGGTAATCAAAAAAATTAAAAAATAACGTCTCGTTTAGTTAATTTTTGTAAAAGTTATTATTATTATTATTATTCACGTATGGGCCCTGGTGGACCACGCGAAGTACAATTAGAGGCGTTTGTTGTTGTTAGTCTTCCTTTGCGCCCATACTAATTTCATTCTTTCGCTATGAGCTTTTTTCCTTTCGTAAGACCAAGTTTCAGTCTTCCTACATTTTTCTCTCTGGCCAACCTTCCAAACGTTAACCTTGTGTCTGAAACAGCCTCTACCCTGAATTTCACTTTGTGTAATATTTGCTGATCTTAGGTCCTCTTTAATTGCAGCAATCCATTGAATTATTTCTACTTTAGCTCTACTCCTATTTTCATAAAATTCGACTATTTGTCTAGTTAGCCTATTCGAATTCATCCGTTTTATGTGTCCGTAAAACTTAAGCCTTCTTTTTCTCATATCGCTATGTATATCTGTGTATTGTTTGATTTCTTGGATTTCTCGAAGTCGGTATGTTGTGCTATTTATTTGTTTGGGGCCTAGGATTTTTCTTATGATTTTTCTTTCCTTCTTTTCAATGTCCTCTATATCCCTCTTTCTATTCAAAATGAGCGTTTCTGCAGCATATAGACATTCTGGCTTAATAACTGTGTTGTAATGTCTCAGTTTTGTGATTTTAGATAGGCATTTTTTATTATAAATATTTTGTGTAAGTCTCAATGCCGTTTCCATTTTTTGACATCTACCCTTATTGGCCGCTTTTTCCAACCCATTTTCCATGATTATTTCACCCAAATATTTGAATTGAGAGACTCGTCTAATGTTAACATATTTTGTTTTTAGAAATAGTGTTCTTAGTCTGTTGCAGGTCATGTATTGTGTCTTTTCAAAGGAAATTTGGAGTCCTACTTTTTCTGCTGTTTCTTTTAGGATTTCAATCTGTTTCTGTACCGTTAATATATCTTGAGCTAAAATTGCTAGATCATCAGCAAATGCCAGACAATCAATTTTGATGTTGGTTCTCCCCAGTTTAATGGGCTGGTCTATATTCAGGGCCAACTTTTTTTCACGCCACTCCTGTATTACTTTTTCTAGAGCACAGTATAAGAGTGGCGAGAGTCCATCCCCTTGTCTCACTCCAGTTTTAATTTCGAAGGGCTCTGAGATGTCACCCATGAATTTAACTTTTGACCTTGTGTTAGTTAACGTTGCTTTAATAATTGCCAGCGTTTTTAGATCTAGTCCTTGTTCTTTCAAGATTCGGAATAAAGATTCGCGGTCAATAGAATCATATACTTTTTTGAAATCCACGAATGTACACACGAGATTTTTATTGTACAGTTTTTGATGTCTTAGAATCAACTTTAGATTCAGAATCTTTTCAGGGCAGGATCTGCCAGGTCGAAAACCTGCTTGATATTCACCAATGTTAGGTTCTAACTGTCCCTGTGCTCTGTCTAGTAGACATTGAGATAGAATCTTATAACAAACTGGGAGAAGAGATATCCCTCTGTAGTTGTTTACATCCGTTCTATCTCCTTTCTTATGTAGTGGATGGATTAGAGCATCTTTATATATATATATATATATATATATATATATATATATATATATATATATATATATATATATATATATATATATATATATATATATAAATAAAAAATGTTAGATTTTCCTGGACAGCGTCCAATGAGACAACAGTAGCTGAACTCAACCGCTGGATTCTACATTCTCATGTGGAACATACAGCAACCTGCGTCTCCGCCTAAATGAACATTTTGTAAGGTGTTTGACTGGGGACAAGCCCCACCCATCCCTATATATATATGGAATTTTTTTACTTCTTTGAACTGCGTCCAACGAGACAACAGTAGCCAGGACAACAGTAGTCCAAAGAAGTCACAAGCCTCCATTTATAAGCCATCCGACGAGAAGTCAGCGAAAATATGGGTTGTTTGATTGTGGAGAGGGACTCCCTATTCTTGGCGAGAGGGCATATATCGGTACCCTGATGAGTCTAACCACCAACAGACGAAACATGTGCCCTCCAATGTAAGGGATGGGTGGGGCTTCCTAATTGATTCAAATTAAAATGGAATTAATTCTTTCGCCGTTTCTTTGTGGTCTAATTTTTCTGAAATCGACGATTACTTAGTACTGTTACTTTGTAGCATGGGGACTCACCACTAGAACACGCGTTTCAAGCAGCAACTCGTTTTTTTTTGGATATTATATAAAAGGTACAATTCGTATAACTTATAATACGTAATATTTCATAGACACTTCAGTAAAAACCACTTAACGATCCAAAAGGAGAATGGAAACTAACATTTCTATAATTAGAAGGAAAAAGAAGTAATATCTGTATAAGGGCCGGTTCTATAATGCCGTTCTAGACGTAGTAACGTAGATGTAGACGGCCCGTTCTGTAGGACGGGCGTTTCAAATTTTATTCGAAATACAGTTTACACCTGGTATATTTTTGAACTGTAGAACCGGCCCTAACTCATATTCATATCACGCACATACCGTAATAAAAAATCTAAAAACCCAGAGTCCATTTAATTATTTTACCTGAATTATACAGAGAGAATTTCCAGTAATTTAGTTTTACAGCCGTTATTTCCACAACTATAGAAAATTGAGGTTGCTTAATATTTCGCACTCTATGACATTTTTATAGCATACCTACGATTATTGAAATATACAGGGTGCAGCAGAAACGGACGACCAGAACGGAGCAAAAACGGTTCGACAATAGTATTTACCGTAGTATCTGTATAAGAGCCGGTTCTATAATGCTAGAATATACCAGGTATAAGCTATACTTGGAAAAAAAATTGAGATGGCTCATTCTGTAGAACGTAGATGTGGACGGCCCGTTCTGTAGGACGGGCGTTTCAAATTTTATTCGAACTACAGTTTATACCTGGTATATTCTTGAATTGTGGAACCGGCCCTAACTCATATTCATATCACGCACATACCGGAATAAAAAATCTAAAAACCCAGAGTCCATTTAATTATTTTACCTGAATTATACAGTGAGAATTTCCAGTAATTTAGTTTTACAGCCGTTATTTCCACAACTATAGAAAATTGAGGTTGCTTAATATTTCGCACTCTATGACATTTTTATAGCATACCTACGATTATTGAAATATACAGGGTGCAGCAGAAACGGACGACCAGAACGGAGCAAAAACGGTTCGACAATAGTATTTACCGTAGTATCTGTATAAAAGCCGGTTCTATAATGCTAGAATATACCAGGTATAAGCTATACTTGGAAAAAAATTTGAGATGGCTCATTCTGTAGAACGTAGATGTGGACGGCCCGTTCTGTAGGACGGGCGTTTCAAATTTTATTCGAACTACAGTTTATACCTGGTATATTCTTGAATTGTGGAACCGGCCCTAACTCATATTCATATCACGCACATACCGGAATAAAAAATCTAAAAACCCAGAGTCCCATTAATTATTTTACCTGAATTATACAGTGAGAATTTCCAGTAATTTAGTTTTACAGCCGCTATTTCCACAACTATAGAAAATTGAGGTTGCTTAATATTTCGCACTCTATGACATTTTTATAGCATACCTACGATTATTGAAATATACAGGGTGCAGCAGAAACGGACGACCAGAACGGAGCAAAAACGGTTCGACAATAGTATTTACCGTAGTATCTGTATAAGAGCCGGTTCTATAATGCTAGAATATACCAGGTATAAGCTATACTTGGAAAAAAATTTGAGATGGCTCATTCTGTAGAACGTAGATGTGGACGGCCCGTTCTGTAGGACGGGCGTTTCAAATTTTATTCGAACTACAGTTTATACCTGGTATATTCTTGAATTGTGGAACCGGCCCTAACTCATATTCATATCACGCACATACCGGAATAAAAAATCTAAAAACCCAGAGTCCATTTAATTATTTTACCTGAATTATACAGTGAGAATTTCCAGTAATTTAGTTTTACAACCGTTATTTCCACAACTATAGAAGATAGAGCTTGGTTAATATTTCGCATTCTATGACATTTTTATAGCATACCTATGATTATTGAAATATATAGGGAAAAACGGTTCGCCAATAGTTTCGTGTGGTAAACATGTCGAATTTTATGCCTGGAAACTACGATTTGCGGACAGCATTGATTTTCTGTTACCATTTGAAGAAAGCTGCAGAATCGCATCTAATGCTTATCGAAGCTTACGGTGGATTTGCCCTTGGTAAATCGCAGTACTTTCAGTGGTTTAAAAATTCAAAAGGGCGATTTTGGCGTGAAAGACTACCGAAAAAGTGGAATGAGTTGAATGAGGATGACGCTCAAACCCAACAACTCCCGGATCAATTAAATTTGACACTAGAAGCAGGCCAACTGATCCAGTGGATGGGAAAATGGATTCCACATGAACTGAATGAAAGACCATCCGTCCGTCCTCTATCGAATTATGACTAGCGATGAAAAGTGGATATATTTTGAGAATAATAAGCGTAAAATATCATGGGTAACTCCAGGCGAATCATCGACATCGACTGCAAGGCCAAATCGCTATGGACGGAAGACAATGCTCTATGTTTGGTGGGATCAGAAGGGTGTGATCTCTCATGAGCTGCTAAAAACCTGCCGAAACTGTTAGTAGTGAACGCTACCGACAACAAATGATCGATTTCAATTAAGCTTTGCGTGAAAAAAGACCAGAATATCAAAAAAGGCCACACAAAGTAATTTTGCTTCATGATAATGCTTAAACCGATCAAGGAAACGATTGAGGTGTTGAGGTGGGATATACTTTCGCATGCGGCTTACTCACCAGACTTGGCTCCGTCCGATTACTACTTATTTGTATCGATGGGACGCGCACTGGCTCCATGACTGGTTTGCCTTAAAAGAGGAACAGGTTTTTGACGTCCACAAATTGTTAGACAGGTGGGAAAAATGTGTAGCTTGTGATGATCGATACTTCAAATATAATACTTTTTATCATTTTTATTTACAATAACTATCCTGGTAAACATTACCTGGATAGTTATTGTAAATATTTCATTATTGAAAAATATTATTTTTTTCTTTAACATAGTATATTTCAAATATTTTAAATAAAGTATTTCTAATGGTCACGTCGTACGTTTCTCAACCGCACCCTGCATTATTTCTTTCAATAATGTTGGCAAATACTTATAGGCTTTAATATGTGAAAAAACGGATAAATACTGTTGAGTTGGTACGTAACTGGTGGGTAAATAATGTTTTTTTTTAAGTTTTAAAAACATTGTCCTCTACTAACAATAATTTAACTTAATATAACATAACCTTTTCTTCTTCCTATGGTACTGTAGTCTTGGCCCTGATCTCCTCTAACCTTCGCCTCCAACCGAATCGATATATTGAATGAATCAACAGTAAACAAAGCAGAACTGGCTCCATTCCTCTTTGAAAGGAAGACCGGCCATCATCTGATGCG
Organism: Cosmopolites sordidus; assembly: GCA_031761425.1. Taxonomy (NCBI): domain Eukaryota; kingdom Metazoa; phylum Arthropoda; class Insecta; order Coleoptera; family Curculionidae; genus Cosmopolites; species Cosmopolites sordidus. Next base: position 663,848 of record JARFXV010000269.1, on the reverse strand, counting down.
TCTTCAGTAAGAGTTTGAATTCCTGCTTTACTTGCTGATTCGTAGCAATTCTTTTTGTTAACCGAATTTTTCTGGACACAGAGAAGATAAAAATGGTCGGGAATGAGTTGAATTTGACTTAAACGACCATTCATCTGGACTTGAACAACGAATTGAATATGAAGAAAATCTACGCGAAATTGGTTCCGAAAAATCTTTCGCAGAATCAAAAAGACATGTGACACGTAAATTTTGCGTTTTTAGATTGTCCCTTATTGGTAACGAGTCTTAGACTTTTCAATACGACCCGGACACGCAGCGCCAGAGCCAGCAATGGCACAATCCAACTTTACCACGGCCAAAAAAGCCAGAATAAACAAATCAAAATTTGCACCTGCAATTTGCAGCAAATTGAAGTGTATGAAAACTGTTTCAGCTTCCCAACTCTGCTCTGACTGAAACAATGAATTGCAATTTCAAATGAATTAAAAAATTATAAAAAATCAGTCTCATTGCTTTATCTATAACACACCTTTCATCAGGTTTCGTAGCAGCAATTGTTTTCTGGGTTTCACCCAAAACATAACCTATATTCTAGTTAAATATATTGATATTTGGTGTGATAGTTGTAGAAAAGCATTGAATAGCAAAGGGTGGATAAGTTCCATATTAGACGTTTCAATCTTTATGAGTCTCGAAAGTGTAACAATGCTTTTAATGCTGTTTATCATGAAATATATAGATTGATAATAATTTGAATGACTTTTCAGAAAATATTTCAGATAGTTCTCGTAGGAATTTACTTCTAATTAGGCAATTAGTATATGAAAAAAATCAAATACGTATTGATTTGTAATTGTTATTGTTTGGTTGCTAGGCAATTTTTCTAGAACATTGACAAAATTTTAAAAATATTTGTAACAAAGTAAGTACTTATCAAGACGTTCATTCATGAACTGATTTTAAACATAGACTTTGACTTCCTACCACAACCGCACCGTTTCAATCCACTACTACGCAACCGACAATTACAACATCGTTACCGCACACGAGATACCTCGATAATAATCCTTCTTCGACGGTTAGCGCGTTCCCTCCGGTGGGAAAGTCGACGGAAAAGCCTTCGGCGCGACCCATAACCACAGCCAATACTAGGCCATCGATCCAGCTGGAAAAGCGGACCGTAGCTAACTTCTCGCGGCAGGGGATATCGGGAGGGTGTGGGTGCGCGCGAGTAATTGGTGCAAGCTGATGGAGGCCAGGCGGTCGGTGCAGTAGGAACTGGGAAATGGATATCGAAAGGAAGAAGACTTTGCGAATATACTCTGCAGCAAAACAGTGTGTGTTTCAAAAGAAAGAATGTTTCAACTTCTGTTTTTGCCATTTCGTATAGTCACCGAAAATATGTTGTAGGAAACCAGATCGGGGAAATAGTCAATTGTTAGTTTCAAATTTGATGAGTAAAGAAAGACATATTCATCATACAGGACGTCGTCTGCCATAGAACAACTGGTGATAACTGAACTAAGCACTAGGCGTTTGGAGGCATCTACAGGAATTAGCAAATATGCCGTTTCAAGAGTTCTCCATTTTTTTTTTATTTATAAAACATCCCTGAGGAAGTTTTCCAAAATTACAATCTGACCAAAGTTGATCAATGAGTAATGTTGTACAAACCTAAGTTACTACAAAAGAAATGGTGATTTTAAGAACTTACTCACTAGTATCCCTTAAATTAAATCCAATAACACTTAATTACACCAATATTAACGTATACACCAGCACTATGCTCTGCTTTTTTACTAACAAACGTTCAAACCAACTCAAAGGGTTTGGTCCTCTTAAGTCTTCTGATTTGACTTGCATTATCAAGGAGCTGGATGGCCCTCGACATTGACGTGCTGAAGAAGTCGCTGCTCGTGACTCTGGGCAAATCTGCTAATGGTCTGGGTAACGGTGTCCATTTCCAAGTCCCTATGGAGGTCACTGTTTCTGAAATACCAAGGGGCATTTGCAATGTTCCTTAGTACTTTGTTTTGGAATCGCTGGATTATTTCCAAGTTGTTCTTTTTGGCACAACCCCACAGCTGGATGCCATATGTCCATACGGGCTTTAGAATTTGTTTGTACAAGAGTACTTTGTTGTATACTGATAGAGGGGAATTTCGTCCAAGCAGCCAATACATTTTTCTAAATTTGATGTCAAGTTCTTCTTTTTTCTTTTTGACATGAGCCCTCCAGCGTAGCTTGGCATCTAATGTTATACCCAAATATTTTGCTGTATTAGCATATGGTACTTGGATATTATTTATACTAACGGGGATATGTTGATTTCTTTTGTTCGTGAAATTAATATGGGCGGATTTAGACCCATTTAATTTGATTCGCCATTGCTTAGTCCAGTTGTTAATTTTATTAACTGAGGTTTGCAGGTTTATTGCCGCTTCTTCGTGGTCTACGCCTACAGCCGTAATAGCAGTATCGTCAGCAAATGTTGCTATCGTGTTTGGGTCTAATTCAGGAATATCACTGGTATATAATAGGTAAAGGACTGGTCCCAATACACTACCTTGCGGTACTCCTGCTTTAATATTTTTTAGTTCAGAGTATGCATCTTCCTGTTTAACTCTGAAATATCTATCTGAGATATAAGACTTTAATAATTGCGCAAACTGTTTAGGCAAAAGCTTGTTTAATTTGTAGTTGAGGCCCTCATGCCACACTTTATCGAAGGCTTGGGCCACATCGAGAAATACGGTAGAACAATTTTTTTTTTCTTCCAGTGACTTTTCAATTATATTTGTTATCCTATGGACCTGGTCTATAGTTGAGTGGCTTTCTCTAAATCCAAACTGATGGTCTGGAATTATGTTTTTATCTTCAATGATTGGCTTCAATCTTTTAAGGAATATTTTTTCAAACAGTTTTGAAATAACAGGTAGCAAGGAGATTGGCCTGTAAGATGAAACTTCATTCGGTGGTTTTCCGGGTTTTGGGATCATTATCATTTCTGCTACTTTCCATATCTTAGGTACATACTTTAATCTAAAAGATGCATTTATAAGATATGTAAGTTTTACTATAGCTTTACGAGGAAGCTGTTTCATGACTTCTCCCGTCATTAAGTCAAACCCTGGGGCTTTTTTTGTGTTGATGTTTTCTTCAATTTCTGATGCAATTTCTTTTGGGGTAACAGGTCTTATGTCACTTTCTTCTTGGGCAAGATTTTCCCAGTCAAGTATGTTTTCACCTTCATTTGGCTGGAAAGTCCCTTCTAAATATTCAGAATATCTGTTAGCTTTTTGTAAATTGCTTTTTGCCCATGTTCCATCTGCATTTTTAATTGGTGGATTCTGCAGGATTGGTCTTTTTAGTGTTTTGGTAGCTTTCCATTAGTGAATAGTCAGTTTTACTGTCATTTGACAGTTCACTTAGGTAGTTACTTATAGTATAATTTTTATTTTTTTGTATATCCCTTTTCAGTTGCTTTGTTGCATTATTTAATCTAGTTTTATCTGCTGGCGATCTAGATTGATGCCATATTCTTCTAAGCCTTCTTTTTTCGGTTATGAGTTCTTTTATTTCTCTGGGGTAGTTATTGCCTTTGGTTCTAGGAGTAATATTAGGTGTGTTATCCCATGCAGCCCTTTGGATAACGTTTAAAAATGTTTCCGCTTCATTGTCCAGTTGTTCTTCATTTCTTAAGTGGACTCTCAAGTCTACCGTTTCTTCAAGTTGAAGTTTAAAACTCTGCCAGTCAGTCAGTCGATTTGTCAATATAGGAGGAGTTTCCTTCTGTATGATGCTATCACTTAAGATCAGAAGAATGGGAGAGTGATCAGAGTTCATATCCCATGCCTCGTCCACATGCATATAGCTTACAGACACATTTCTAGTTATGAAAAAATCAAGTAGATCTGGTATTTTATTGGGGTCTGTAGGCCAATATGTTGGCTTGCCAGTTGACATTGTTTCACATTTTAGTTGGTTAATTACTTGTAGTAGTTCTTTTCCTTTTGTATTGGTTAACCTGGATCCCCACTGAACGTGTTTGGCATTGATATCACCTCCAATGATAAACCTATATCCGTGACTATTTAGAAAGTCTAAATATTGTTGTTTTTTCAGAGCATGTCTAGGCGGACAGTAAACTGCGGAGACTATGATCTCATATGTTTTAGTTTTAATGTTTACAGAGGCAGCTTGAAACTGTTCTGTTTTATATCCCATTTCTTGGTGATGCTTGATTGATTCCTTAATTACGATGGCGCTTCCACCTTTGGCGGTATTATCGGGATGTATGGTATGGTATACTTTATATCCCTTGAGTTTAATGTATGATTCATTAGTAAAATGAGTCTCAGAAATGAGGCATATATCAATCTTTTCCATATCTAGGACTACTTGCAGTTCTTGTTGGTGTTGCAAGAGTCCATTGGCATTCCATTCCATAATTCTAAGGTTATCTGCCATTTGAATATTTAGGAATAGCTCCTTTAGCGCTATTTTCGAGTCTGCTAATACGTTCGTCCATTTGTGTTAATTTCTCCATTATTTGTTGAAGAGAGTCTTGAATAGAAATGTTTTGATTTTGTTCTTGGGTAGGGCTTTTAGGCTTACCAGTAACTGTTTCGCTAAAAGATTTTTTCCTGCACTTGCGATGTCGGCTGGCGCTTGTTGATTATTTCTTTGTGGCTGTTTAGGAAGAATTGGTTTCTTGGTACGTTTATCCTTTAATTTTTGCATTTCTTTGGCAACTATGCATCCTCTGTAGTTGACTGGATGTCCTTCTCCACAGAGTTCTCCATAAAGAAAAATTATTTCCCTAGCATTTTTCGTCTGTTCAGAATGTATTACCTCAAAATTTGCTAGATCAGAATTTTGTCAAAATCTACTACATAAAAAAACGAATACACTATGTCCCTGAAAAAGATATATATTGTTTACTGACGAGGCAACATCTACCAAGAGAGCGACATCGACATTATCGACAATTTTTTAATCGGCCAATTTAACCAACATTTAATCTTCGTCGTCTATCTCATCTTCTTCGATGATAGTTTCGATTGGCCGCAAATCAATCAATCGTTCATGAGCCCCATGTACTTATTAGCATTGTTGTAAGGTCTGATAGATTTTAAAAATGCATTTGATTTTACATGTGTTCCATGGAGTAGCGATTTTAATCGCTCTGAAAGTTGTCGCAAAGGTTCTAGTTTTATTTTGCCAGCTGAACATCATAAAGCTTCACATTCACCAATCCCCTTTAATGCTTTACAATAACTACAAATTTTTGTCATTGAACTAAATTTTGATTCTTGTTTATAATCAACTATAGGATCATACGAAAAACCACAATTTATTTTTACTTTCCAACGAATTTTTAATTTCATACGTCGTAAATCTTCTTTCCTTTTTTGTTCTTTTTCTAATCTATTTTCCGTTTCATCTTGACTTTCACATGCACGCTTAGCTTTCATATACTTTGATTTAGACGTTACCAAATTTAATTTGGACTTTCCTTTTTTAGGCATTTATGACTACAACAAATAATTGGAAATGATTAAAAACTATTTTAAGATTGACAACCGAAAAATCAATATAAAAAGTTCAAATAAATATCTTACTAAGTTAATGTTGGGAAACTAATTTTTCATTTTAATCTAATTATTCCATGCTTCCTTCTTTTCTTCTTAATTAATAAATATAAACATATATAAATATAAACATATACATATAGATATATATGTTTTTAATATCTTTTTAAATCAGTCAATTGACATTTAGTAAAAATTTGTTTAGGTTAGAAAAAAACAAAGTTTTAATGCTACAGAAAAATATTAATTTAATAGTTTAATTAATAATTAATTTATTAAAATTAATAATAATAGTAGTTAATGTACATGATAAGAATAATAATCAATAATAAGTTGATAAAAGCTGAAATTTTAAATTTAGCGTTTTTGATCATTAGCGCCCTCACAACCGCTTTAGGACTTTGAACTCCGTTGCAGACGTTCTTAATAAAGTCTTAATATAGCCCAAGAAAGAAAAAATTCATTTCAAATTTTTATTTTAATAATAAGTTTATAAAAGCTATAAAATCAAATAATTAGCGATTCTCATCATTAACGCCCACGCAACTGGTGTAGGGAGTCCAACACTCATATAAATATTAGCCTATCCATTAAGTACATGTATTTTCTACATGGATACCAAGTTTCAAGTCAATCGGATGCATGGTTCAGTAGTGTTGTGTTCAGCAATGTAATGGAACATCCGTAAAAAACACTGTAGATTTATATATTAGTATAGATTACGCCTTTTGGACCGTGTACCCCTGAACTAAATACAAGACATGTGGTTCATGCAAAATGGGGCGCCATTTTACTGTTGCAGTGCGAAATCTGCAACTGCAACTGATTTTTTCAGAAAAATCGAAATCTCTTGACATGCCAGAGATATCGATTTCGGGTTTTCACTGGATGATTCCTGTTTAAATTACCTTTCTAGCCATGTAATAAAAGATGTACCATACCATTTGAAAAAACTGTACAAAACTTCAAAAAAACTATTGTTAAATGTAATGCCACCTCGCGGTTTCATTTATAAACTAAATAATTATCTCTCAGATTATCTGATTGTCCCAGCAACTGCCTTTTAAATGAATCCAAATTGAGGAAAATCGGTTTAGGCAAACGGACATTAGACGACTTTTTATCTAAATAGGTAAAAACTCCCCCTCCCCCCCCCCCCCTCTTTATTCGCGAAGTTACGACAAAATGTCATAAAACAAAGTTGTAGGAGACAGTTTGCTAATTATAACTGAGAATTTTTCTTACTCGGCTAACACTTGAAAATACACACAAAAATGATTTTTAAAAATGTTTAGCTCGTCACGCCCTCTTGCGGTAGTTTTAGAAGCTTAAAAATATTTTTGGTGAATTTCTCATGATCATTTTTAGTACAATTTTTTTTCCCCCAAAGCTGTGGGATAAATAGTTTTCAAGATACGGCCGCGATCCATCCTTAATGGGACACCTGGAATAACAATATAACCTTCATGAAATCATTAACAAGAGTCATCAACATCATAAAAACGTAAACAAGAAAGATTACACACACAAAGGAAAGAGAAATAACAAGCAAAAGCAAAAGACATGAAAATTGTTACGGTGTTGTTGGCCGTCCCAGTTGTTCCTCGACCACATTTCCTACCGTCATTTAAATTTGAAATACACCAGCCATTAACCAGGCCGGAATGATGGCAACACGCCGCCACGATTCTGCACAAAATGACTCTGACTTTGTTTGTTCATGCATATCGGATGCCCGCAAGTCTGGCAAAGAGTCGCCCCATTGTCGCCGATTGCCCAAGGGGGAATCTTGTTTGTTCTTCGTTTTTCCTTTGGTTCGGATATTTTTATTGCCACGATGTTCTGGGCCATTCGGGAGAAAATAGGTTTAGCCAATCGATATAGAAGAGAAAAACTTAATAATTGAATAAATGAGACTCCAGTTACAAGGTCTTTATGCAAAAATAACGCAATGTAAAAATCAATACAATTTTACAGTTAGATTATGGAATAAGGAAATTGTACCTCCCAGAAATACCTTTCGAATTTATAAACAAATTACCTATCACTCGATTAACCATAAAATGGATCTAGTTTACATTTAAAACACAAAAAACCGGCTAATCGTTAGTAAAATAATGAAAAAATGCCAGTACAAAGTTTTTGGAAAAAGTACAACTAAATAACAATACTAATAGAGGTATTTCTCATTAAATTGTTAAACAACTTCAATATTTGAAATATAATTATGCACATAGTCACTGATCGCACTAAAATTAGGAATGTACAATGTTTTTGGAAAAATATAGTTTTGAATAGATTCTTGCTATTGATATATGCAGAATTTATTAGTCTGGATCCGCTTTACTCAAAAGTTGTGATAATTAGATCATGACCTATTTAATGATTGTATTTTTTAATTCTGGGTTTAATTACACACTAATAGACGATATAGTACCTTATGACTGAAAATAGGAACGTTTTAAAAATGTGTCATGTGATATAACATTAGGGTCCATTAAACTATCAATTTAGTGAGATTTTGTAAAATCATATATCTGCGGTAATTACTGAGGTACTTCATTATTGTAGTTTTTTCCAAAACGTTGTATTTTTTACAATGTACCACATTATAATGAAATTCTGAATTCAAAATGGTAAACAATCACTGTTAAATTATTGAAATTGTACTTTTTTTCCAGAAAATTGTATTTTTTCAGAATATATGATGAAATAAAAAATTTGGAAACATAAATAAGCGGAAATAATATATGTATATATATATATATATATATATATATATATATATATATATATATATATATATATATATATATATATATATATATATATAGCGTTGTAGTAATTATTATTAAAAATTCAATATTAAAGAACTGATAAAAAAGTTTGTCTCAAAATCACATATCATGCTCTTTAAGGGTAATCCTAATAATAATCCAAAAAGTTAGTACATTCATCATGCATTTCATTAGATTCCAGATATTGTAATTTTTGTTTTAAAAATGTACAACCAAGAATGTTTATTTATTTTAAAACTAAGAATTTAGAGTATGATTTGTACCTCGTTATGCTGAATCCCAATTCGATCCAAATTTAAAATAAATAATTAACTCACCAAAAATCTAAAGTATTCTAGATCGTTTAAAAAAAATAGAAAGAATAACTTAAGTTTATGTTTAAAAAGTAAAAAATAGAATTATTTATCAGAAAAATAATTAAAAGATTGCAATACAATGGTTTTGGAAAAAGTCATATATATATATATATATATATATATATATATATATATATATATATATATATATATATATATATATATATATATATATTAGGTGCGTATAGACCCGGTTGGATCACGCAAAGCATTCTGATTCATTTTCGAGTGTTCTTTCTGATCCTCCACACTTCTCTCATTCTTTTTCTCTCCTCCGTCCACTTTGTTCCCGATCTCCTCGAAACTTCGCTCTCTGATGCAACGTTCCACATATGTATTTTGTTTCTGTACGTTCTTCTATCCTCAATCTCTATCGGACCCATTTGTGCTTTTCCCAGATCAGCTCTGACTTGTGTGATTCATGGTACTGTTGACTTGACTCCTTGTATATATGTAAGAATTCTATTGGTGAGTCTTGTCGCTGGGAGTCTACTGATATGTCCATAGAATTTCAACCTTCTTTTCTGGTCTTATGTCCGCCGCTACGTTGGACATTCTGTGGTTTTTCTAGAATGTAGTCTGTATCCTTCCTCTGTCAGTGTTGGGCCGAGAATTTTCCTCATAATTTTGCGTTATTTTAGTATGTTTTCTATGCCGCTTTTTGTACGAAATGTAAGTGTTTCGCTTGCGTATAATACCTCTGGTTTGATTACTGTGTTGTAGTGTCTTATTTTTGCGTGTGTGGATAGGCATTTTTTATTGTAGATATTGTGTCTTGCCGTATGCCCTCTTCATCATCTGTAATCGAGTCTTCTGTGCTATCTTCTCTCCTCCTGTGGGTTCGAGGATCTCGCCCAAGTATTTGAAGTAAGTGACCCTATTTATTTTGCCGTATTTGGTGTTCAAATTTTGGACATTATATTTGGGGATAACCGATCTCCTTGGCGTACTCCAGTTTTAATCAGGAAAGGTTCAGAAATTTCTCTCATAAATTTCACTTTAGAGGTTATGTCAGTCAATGTCTGCTTGATCAATCGTAGTGTTTTGGGGTCCAGTCCTTGTTCTTCTAGGATGTTGAACAGAGATTTTCGATCGATGCAATCGTATGCTTTCTTGAAGCCCACGAACGTGCAGATGATTGGGACGTTTCTGATAGCTTTGTATTTCAGTATTGTTTTTAAGTTAAATATTTGTTCAGTGCATGAGCGACCAGGGCGAAAGCTTGCCTGGTACTCGCCAATTTTGTGTTTTAATTGTTCTTGTGTTCTCTGGAGAAGGCATACTGAGAGAATTTTGTAAGTGACTTGTAGTAAGGAGATTCCTCTGTAGTTGTTCACATCTGTTCTGTCTCCCTTCTTGTGCAGAGGGTGGATAAGAGCACATTTTCATTCATCTGGTAATTTTTCTGTTTACCAAATGTTCGTGATAATTTGCGTAAGTTCCTGCAGTGAATTTGATCCGAGGTTTTTCAATAGTTCCGCGGTGATACCATCTTCACCGGATGACCTGTTATTCTTTATTTTGCGCATGTGCCTGTGGATTTCTTCTTTATATATATATATATATATATATATATATATATATATATATATATATATATATATATATATATATATATATATCCACTTACTTTGCTCAAAGATACTTAAAGAATCCATATATGGAAACATGTACATGATATTTTTATAAAGAAAGCAAAATAAAAACTACTTTGTTCCTCAACAGTTGTATGCTATAATAAATATCGAAGTTTATTTTGACCTTTTTCTCGAAAAATGGCGAGGAAATAGACGGTTTAGTACGTCAACCAAGGAAAAATAGGTTAATTTCCGTTACATTACTTCAACGTTAACATTTTACCATCGCCATAAAACCGTTCTATGTCTGCGTCGTCATTAAAATTCAATTCTTAACATCAGCGTAACATTTTCTCAAGATGCCCGTTGCAATAACTTTAATCTGACACTTTAATTGTGTAAAATAATTATCTGGCATTTATATTTTAACGCGTCGTAACTAATTGGAAGTTTATAATTTAATATCACGCGTAGATAAATCTGATTAGTATTCAGGCTCCTGTAGTATTAATTAACGTTACTCTTCGGTGCGTTAGTGGTCGGTTCTTTTTAAACGTGCATCAATTGTAATCAATATTTTAGGGAAATATTAAATTTCACTGAATGTTATAAATTTTCCTGATTTTTAAATAAATTGTTCACTTGGTTCGTTCAGTTTTTCCATATACTGTCTCATATCATGAAAAATACAATCTTTTGGAAAATAGTACAGTTTTAATAATGCAATTCATTTTACAGTGTCGTAAACGGTAAATGGTAGAACGTTTTAGGAAAAACTACAATGAGCTACCTTCCGAGAAATACAATCTTTTGGAAAAAAATACAATTTTTACAATTGCATTAACCTAACCTCAGTTTCTAATGGGAATTTGAATTTGTTCATTGTAATGTTAAAAATATAACAGTGAAGTAACTCAATAAATGTCATAGGTATAATTATTGGGACATTTTCATTGTGTACGTCTTCAAGACCAGCCGAGAAAAGAATAGGCGATATTGCGTCACCCTGCCGTACACCTCGTTCTACATTAATTCCCACTTCAAGATCATCAAGGTGAATTGTGGCTGTAGCTCCATCATATATGGATCCTAATAGGTTTACATGTGCTTTATCTAGCCCTTAGCTAAGCAGTGCATCCATTATTGCATGCTTTGAGATGGAGTCAGATGTTTTTTCGTAGGCGATAAAAGCCAAGCACAGTGGCATGGTGTATTCGTTGTGCCTTTCTATGGCCTGCTGTACAACCTGGATGTGATCCATTGCACTGAATCCACTTCTGAATCCTGCTTGTTCTCTTGGTTCTAACTATTCTTTGAGAAATTATCTTAATAAAAACTTTGTACATTACTGATAGGAGACTTATTGGACGGTAGTTCTTTAAATCTTCCTGTGCTCCCTTTTTATGTAAAAGGATCACTTCTGCATTTTTCCATAAGCCAGGTACTTTTTGTTCTTTGGGGCAGTTTGAGTATAATTTTGCCAGTGTTTTATGTAACGTCCGACCACCAGCTTTTAGCATTTCGACAGTTACACTGTCCTTTCCTGGAGCCTTGCCGTTTTTCATCGACTCTTTAGCATTTGTTACTTCCTCCACTAGGATATCTGGCAATTGTTCTTCCATGGGGTATTATTGTCTTTGTTTGGTTCTGATCTTCATATAACTGGGAATATAATTTTCTGACAACCTCTAACATTTGCATACGCGCCCGGCACACTGTGCCATCCTCACGCCTTAAGGCATAAATTTGCGTTCTTTTGTTTTTCAGCTTCTGTTTAGCCTTGTTAATTCCTTTGTTTTCTTCCAGGGTTTCTTCTCTTTGATACGTTTTCTAATAGCTTTGTAGAGCTCAGTGTACTCGATCCTGTCAAAAGGACTACCTGCATTTCTCATTGTCCGTCGTTTCTTGTTTGAGACATTTTCGTGTGTTTTCTCGGCTTGCCTTGAGGACCTATTCCGTAAATTGGATTGGGAATAAGATGGTGTAAAGATCAATGGTTCAAACTTAAACTCTTAGATTTGCAGAGATGATATCGTTCTCCTTTCACAAGACCCAGAGGAGCTGCAAAGACGCATACAAGAACTGCAAACGGCTCGTGAACCATTTGGCTTAAAAATAAACCTAAAAAAGAGTCAGGTTATGTTCAATAAATTCGCTGAGGGCAGGAGAATTTCAGTTCTAGGAATGGATTTGGAAATTGTAGAACCATTTTATATGTCTTGATCAGAGGATTTCAATGGAGGGGGATACAGCTCGGGCTGGCAGGCATTTAGCAGGCTCAAGATAGTGTTTAAGAGCAGACTTCCACTTTGCCTGAAAAGAAAAGTCTTCGATCAGTGCGTTCTGCCCGTTATGACATACGGAAGTGAAACCTGAACACTCACATCGCAATCAATTCAAAAACTTCGGGTTTGGTAAGATGTATACTTGGCATTTCAAGACGAGACAGAAAGCCCTGCGTATGGATCAGGGAACAAACGAAAATGTGTGACATCATTAGAAGAGTAAAGCAATTGCAATGGAGATGGGCAGGCCATGTAGCGAGGCGATGGGACGACAGATGGACCAGGGCGATCCTGGAGTGGATACCACTTGATCGTAAACGTCCGCGAAGAAGACCGAAAGCTCAATGGACTGATGACATCGTTAAGTATATAAGACCCTAGTGGCAGAGGAAATCCCAGGACCGTGAAAGTTGGAAGCATGCTGAAGAGGCCTTCGTCCTGCAGTGGATCGACATGGGCTGATGATGATGATGATGATCATCATCAAAAAAATCTAATCTCAATCACTTTCGAATGGCAATTAGAATTTTCATTAGGATATAGTAAATTGTAAAAAGTACAAACGGTTTGGAAAAAACTAAATAAAATTGTACAAGTTTTTATGGCAAAGTAACTAAACATTGAAAACACTTTACATTTTAATAATATTAAAATTAATTTTAATAAAATAACTAAATAAAAAAAAGTATAACATATTGCCTTATAAAAGGTTATGAGTTTTCAAAAAAAAATAGATTTTCGAACGTATGTCAGAAAATTGAAAGTGAAATTGGATTTGGAGCAGGCCAGATGGCTAGGAAATTCAATTTTTATATAAATCCACTTTCCTATATAGGCTATCGCATTTTTGAGTATTTTTAGTCCGAAAACCAAACATGTGTCCGTTCAAACGCTTGAAATTGTAGAGTTTAAAATACATTTATTTCTTGTCTAAACATATTATTTATCTGTAAAATGTAAATGATACGCCTTTACTGTTAGATACATTATTTGTATTGGTGTAATAACGATTACAACAGCACTAGTTTATTATAAAGTTTAAAAACTAATAATTTCGTAAGAATCCCAACATGGAAGAACGCCAAGCGATTCTGACAATATGTTTGGTATTGAAAGATACTAAATGACAATATCGTATTACAGTCACATCTGTTCAGAAAATCTTGAACAAGTAGTATGACTAGATCTTAACTTTGGATTGGTTTGACACAATTTAATTTTTATATTGATAGTTACCAGAATATTTTATATTTTTCCAAAATATTGTCTCTAATCACGTCTCTGTGTGTAGTAGTGCCGTTCTACCGAGGTCAAATCCTTCTCACAGTGACATTTGTCGATGTAATAACAGTTTGAAGTCACTTAAAAGATTGTTAGGATTGAAAATATACAATTTTCAAATATTTTCTGCATGCAACACTCAATCATTGTAATTAATATAGTACAATTATATTCTAACCGAACCATGATGGTTTGGTGGAAAATCATTTTCAGTGTATATATATATATATATATATATATATATATATATATATATATATATATATATATATATATATATATATATATATATATATATATGCTTTAAAGCGTGAGGATGGCACAGTGTGCAGGACGCGTACCCAAATGTTAGAGATTGTCAGAAGGTTTTATTCCCAGTTATATGAAGATCAGAGCCAGTCAGGGACAGCAATACCCACGGAAGAACAATATATAATGCCAGATATCCTAATGGAGGAAGTAACAAATGCTATAGAATTGATGACGAACGGCAAGGCTCCAGGAAAGGATAGTGTAACTGTCGAAATGCTAAAAGCTGGTGGTCGGACGTTACATAAAACACTGGCAAAATTATACTCAAAATGCCTCAAAGAACAAAAAGTACCGGACTTATGGAAAAATGCAGAAGTGATCCTTTTACATAAAAAAGGAGCACAGGAAGATTTAAAGAACTACCGTCCAATAAGCCTCCTATCAGTGATGTACAAAGTTTTCACTAAGATAATTTCTAAAAGAATATTAAAAAAACTGAATGACGCACAACCAAGAGAACAAGCAGGATTCAGAAGTGGATTCAGTACAATGGATCACATCCAGGTTGTACAGCAGGTCATAGAAAGGCACAACGAATACACCATGCCACTGTGCTTGGCTTTTATCGACTACGAAAAAGCATTTGCTTCCATCTCAAAGCATGCGATAATGGATGCACTGCTTAGCCAAGATGTAGAGAGAGCCTATGTAAACCTATTAGAATCGATATATGATGGAGCTACAGCCACAATTCACCTTGATGATCTTGAAGTGGGAATTAATATAGAACGAGGTGTACGGCAGGGTGACGCAATATCGCCTATTCTTTTCTCGGCTGGCCTTGAAGAAGTATTCCGTAAACTGAATTGGGAACAGGATGGTGTAAAGATCAATGGTGCAAACTTAAACCATCTTAGATTTGCAGATGATATTATTCTCATTTCACAAGACCCAGAGGAGCTGCAAAGACGCATACAACAACTGCAAAGGGCTGGCGAACCATTTGGCTTGAAAATAAACCTGAGAAAGAGTCAGGTTATGTTCAATAACTTCGCTCAGGACAGAAGAATTTCAGTTCTAGGAAGGGATTTAGAGATTGTGCACAGCTTTATATATCTTGGGCAGAGGATTTCCATGGAGGGGAATACCGCCCGGGAGGTGGAACGGCGTGTTAAATGTGGCTGGCAGGCATTTGGTAGGCTCAACATAGTGTTTAAGAGCAGACTCCCACTTTGCCTGAAAAGAAAAGTATTCGATCAGTGCGTTCTACCCGTTATGACATACGGAAGTGAAACCTGGACACTCACATCGCAATCAATTCAAAAACTTCGGGTGGCACAGAGGGGAATGGAAAGATGTATGCTTGGCATTACAAGACGAGACAGAAAGTCCTGCGCATAGATCAGGGAACAAACAAAAGTCTGTGACATCATTGGAAGAATAAAACAGTTGAAATGGAGATGGGCAGGCCATATAGCGAGGCGATGGGACGACAGATGGACCAAGGCAATCCTGGAGTGGATACCGCTTGATCGCAAACGTCCGCGAAGAAGACCGAAAGCACGATGGATTGATGACATCGTTAAGTATATTGGACCCGAGTGGCAGAGGAAAGCCCAGGACCGTGAAGGTTGGAAGCATGCTGAAGAGGCCTTCATCCTGCAGTGGATCGATGCGGGCTGATGATGAATGATGATGAATATATATATATATATATATATATATATATATATATATATATATATATATATATATATATATATATATATATATACATATATACATATAGTGTGTCGCATTTAAGATAAGGACACCCCCATATGTTCGCTTTTTGAAAGAATACAGATTTGAATTTTTACACATTCGTACAGATTGATAGGTCACATTTTTTAAGATACTCAACTGAAATCTGAACCTTAAACTCAGTCTACTACGAATTCACAAACAGAGTTCACATTCACAAACCATAAACTCAGTTTCATGACAAAATTTTTTTTGGGCAGGGCAATTTTTTACATGACAAGCTCATTTCCCGAAGAAGATTATGTTTACTAATGAGGCTACATTCGCCGCTAGTGGGGTTGTATCGTCTCAATGGGGACCCCCTCCCTAAACCGAATAATTAGTCCTTTTTTCTTCAATGAATCATTGAATGCTGGTGGTTTACATAACTTTATCGATGGGGAATTGTGGGATGCAATTGAAAATCTTTCTCTTAATGTGCGACATGAAATGGTTTTTGCTGGTGCATTCACCAACAATTCAGCGATTATTCATCAATGGTTGAACCAAAAATTTCCTATTCGCTGGATAGAAGGAAACAGTCCTTTTGAACTGTGGCCTCCGAGGTCTCCTGATATCACACCCTTCGATTTTTATTTTTGAGAAATGGTCAAAAATAAAGTTTATAAAACAAGGCCCAGAAATCGAGATGAACTTTGTGACAGAATAAGGCAAGCCTGAAAAGAAATCGGCATCCCGGAACTTAGACGAATATCTAAACAGAATCGTAAAAGAATCGAAAAATGTATTCGAATATACACAGGACTAGTTGAGAGAGATCACATTTGATGGTTAATTATTTGTATTATGAAAATTATTGTTGTATACTTTTTCCTAAATTTAATCATTTACCAAAAATTGCTTTCCCATAATAATAACATAATGTTTCCTTTGTAAGTGCTATTTATTTTACTGAAGTATTTGAGTACATGGTACTATTAAATTGATAATCTGTCAAGTTTTTACTTTCCATGGCACACTAATTATCAAATTATAAAATATAATTGTAATAATTTTGTGTATAGGCCAAAATAACGAAAAAATTAAAAAAGGTAAATTTTGTCATCAAACTCGGTATATGGGGTTAAAATAATATTTTGAACTTTTTTCGATATCTTTAACGCGAAGTAAAATATCGAGAATTGACCCTGTTTGTGAATTCGTAGTAGGCTGAGTTTAAAGTTCAGATTTCAGTTGAGTTATCTTAAAAAATGTGACCCATCAACCTGTATGACTGTGGTAAAATTCATATCTGTATTCGTTCAAATGGCGAAAATATGGAGGTGTCTTCATCTTAAATGCGACACACTGTATAGTGTTTCCAAAACATTGTACTATTGTAATTTTCTACAATATATAAAAAATCTATTGCAAGTATGAATTGTTTGTTTTTCCATTGCTACTATTGTTCCAATTATAAGTCCATAAGTTTTCAACTGCTAGTTTATAGATTTTCCAAAACATTGTACTTTTCTAATTTGACGTTAAATAAAATATGTATAAAAGGTACATTTGTTATTACTAAATAGTTATTTAACATGTAATATAATTATTTATTTAATCTGATAGTTTGATATTGTTGATTGATATTGTCCATCATTTACCTTTTCCAAAACATTGTACTAATCTTTGTTTTCGTAGTAGTAGTAGAAATTTTCCATTACTAACTTAAACGAAAGCGAAAGCCATTAAATATTTACTGTTATTAATAGTTTCTAAACTATCGCATGATTGTCGTGTTTTCCAAAACATTGTACTTTAAAAGTATTGATAATAATAGAAAATTATGTATACAAAAAACTTATTTATGTTATTTTAACGTTAATTCGATTATTGTTTTGTGGGCATTCCATTGACCCAGTTCGTAACAGATTTTTAACTAGACTATTTATATTCACGACAAAATACCGAAAAAATAAAACATTTATAAAATAAAGTTTGTCATGTAGCTACAATGGGATTTGAATCAAATATCCAGCGCGTTTAAAATTTACGTTATATATATATATATATATATATATATATATATATATATATATATATATAAACGTTTTATATATATATATTTTATATATTTTATTTTATATATTTTATATTTTATATATATATATATATATATATATATATATATATATATATATATATATATATATATATATATATATATATATATATATATAGCGTTTTAACAGTTGTGAATTGAGAAAAGGAAAATACAAACAATCCAAATCTACATTTTTTTTATATATATTATAAAAAATTACAATAGTACAATGTTTTGGAAAAAATACAGTTATTAAATATCCAGATATAGAAAAGGTATAATTGGATTAAAGTATAATTGTATTATCTCAGTTACAATCAGTGGGTATTGTATACAGATAATATTTGAAAATGGTACATATTTGAACTGGAATCTTTTAAGTGACTTTAAACTGTTAGTACATCCTTAAAGGTCTCTGTGGGAAGGTTCAGAAAACCTTGAACATCGACAAGATTATGATTAGATCTTAACTTTATACTGAGTTGACACTATATAATTTTTATATTGATAGTTATCGGAATGTTATGCTTTTCCAAAATATTGTATCTAATCAATATCTGTGCGGCGTAGTGCCTTCCTCCCACAGAGACCTTTGAGGATGTAATAACAGTTTGAAATCACTTAAAAGATTCCAGTTCAAATATGTACCATTTCCAAATATTATCTGTATACAGTACCCACTGATTGTAATTGAAATAATGCACTTATACTTTAATCTAATTATACCTTTTCTATATCTGGATATTTAATCATTATATTTTTTCCAAAATATTGTACTATTGTAATTTTTTATAATATATATAAAAAATTGCAAATTTGAATTGTTTGCTTTTTCCTTGGTAACATCTCAAAAGTGTTAAAACGCTAATTTAGAGATATTTTACAGTGCTTTTCCAAAATATTGTACTTTTCTGATTTAACGTTAAATAAAAGGTAGTTATATTTATCACCAAAAAAAAAATTAAAACGTAATAAAAGTGTTTATTTAACTTAATAGTTATTGACATTATTGAGATCAATTATTGTTTCCAAAACATTGCAATAATCTTTGTTTTCATAGTCTTTAATCGAGACCCATAAAATATTTAGTGTTATTAATAGTTTCTGAACTGTCGCATGTGTTTTCCAAAATATTGTACTTTAAAAGTATGAATAGCAGTAAAAAATCCTGTATACATAAAAGTTATTCATGATATTTTAACTTTTACAGTAGTGTACAGAGAAATAGAGCCATTACATTAACAGAAACTGTTTGGCAAATAACAATAACTGTATAATATAAATATATAATGAGGGAAAACAAATTGAATATTTAATTTCATTCAGTATCTGATATACCCTCGTATAATTTTTAATAACCATTATAAAATTTTCACACTGACAAATACATAAAAAATCGTGACGCATAAAACTATTTGTTGTTGGGGCAAATACAAAACATTGTATTTGCCCCTAATTATCCAAACATCAAGCCAAAAACATCGATAACACAGAAAATCCTTTGTACATAAAAAAATATTCGAAACATCATAATATTTATTATATTTTTTTATGGTTAATATGCCATATAGGATTAAACGTGCAAATAGAATATTAAAATTCTTGCTAGTTAAAGCAATCGGATGAGGTTAAACGATTGAAATAATTTAATTGATCCCAATAAACATTACAAGACAATTGTACGTTCGAGGTTTCGACATGATGATTAACGAGCAGGTAACTAACTGCACGTTAGGGGGCGTGGTTGCTTTGTTGTAGGCTTTCTGTTGACCCAATTCATAGCAGAGATTTCCCGCTGAATTAGTTAAAATAAAACTTGATGAAGTAAATTTAAATATTAAAGCCGAATTTCTGTTTGTACTATTTTTCAGGGTAATCCCCTTTCTCTCATATATTGATACCCGACATTCTGCTTGTATTTCCTTGCGTAGTTTCTTGAATGGTTTCTGTGATGTGTTTTTTTCATCCAGGGAACAGTAAAAACTCACACGATGATATATCTGGTAAATATGATGTTTTTAAAATGGTATTTTTTTGAAAAATCCACGAATAATTATTGCTGTATGCGTTGATGCGGTATCGTGAATCAAAAATCTTGAATTACTCAATACAAGATCCCTGATGATGATTTTAAGCTGAGCTAGAACAAGATTTTGATGTTTTCTTCAAGGGTTGGCGTGGAAGGTCTTTCTGAACTGCTTCTCTGCCATCGTTAACGTCCTTGTACGACTAGTAAACATGTTTTTTGACATGGTTTCATCTCCGGGGCCCTTTCTTAACATTTCTTAATACACCAGCACAAGAAATTGGATTTTTAGAGAAATATTAATGTACATTCTGTCAAAAAATGAAATGGTCAATAAAACACAAAATGTTTATTATTTATCTAAATTTATTGTATCGCCGTCAAAGTAGGTCCCTTCGTAAATAATATACTTATGCAAACGGATTATCCAATTGTTAAAACAATTTTTAAACGCATTTTCCGAAATCGACTTCATTTCTCGCCGCTAATTCTCTTTTATGTCTTCTATCGACTGAAAACAGGTGCCCCGAAGTTATAATTTGAGTTTTGGAAAGAGAAAGAAGTCGGCCAGAGCCATATCAGGTGAATACGATGGTTGTTCGATGATATTTGTTGAATTTTTAGCCAGAGATTCGTTCACAATGATAGCCTTGTGAGATGGTGCGTTGTGGTCCTGCAAAATCCAAGAGTTTTCTTTCCCCAAATCTGGCCTTTATCGCGCAAAAAGCTCAGATTATATTTTTCATTTACCGTTCGACCTTCTGGCAAGAATTCCGAATGCACAACACCGCGATAGTCAAAGAAAACAGTCAACATCACCTTAACTTTTGATCGTGTTTGTCAATGTCAAACTCGTAAATCCATATCGCATAACCAGTTACAATGCGTTTTACAATGTTTATGAATATGACTCGTTCTAGCATGTCTTCAGAGACCTTTACACAATTGTAACGTCAAATTTTACGGTGTATATGTCCGATGCCAGTTCCGGATACATAAATAGCAACTTTCATACTGTGTGGTACTAGAACACTATTATCCAAAGAAAAACATTACTGATTATCTCCTGGCACTAATGTCTGAAATCGTGTCGAAACGTTTTTATGAAAGCGTCAGTTACAATTGTGGAAATAGCCAGAATTCACTCGGAGCCAAATACGGCCAATATAGAGCCAAACTCTTTGCTCAATACTTTTATCAATTTTTAAATGACAGACCCCACTTCAGGTAGACTAACCTAACCAATAGGGATTTGCTGGGATGAACGCATAGCTGAACTATGCAAGAAATTAGCTGCTGTCTGATATGCTGTTTATAGGTTGAAATGGGTTGGTACCACGGATATTGTGCATTCATTTTACAATGCAGAGTTTAACAGTCGCGCTAGGTATGGTTTGATATTTTGGGGTGGGTCGCCTCATCTGATGCGTGTTTTCAAAATACAAAAAAAGATAACTCGAATGATGGGTGGGGTGTCACTATGGGCAGTATGTCGACTAATTTTTAACTAATGCAGGATTTTGATTCTACCATCACTATATATTTTGGAGATTATCATCTTTGTTAGGCAAAATTTTGTACATTCGTGAAAAATAGTGATTTTCATCATTATGACACACGAGGCTCTGATGAACTTGTTTTACCAATATATTCATGTAAGATAGTTGAACATACTGTTTACGATAGGAGTGTGAAGCTGTATAAGTTATCACAATGATTTAAACATGTTCAGAATGACAACAAATTTAAAAATTCGTCCGCGAATTTCTTATAAGTCAAAGTTAGTTTTTATAGTTTAGAAGAATACATGTCGTATCAATAATTAGATTCAATGCTTATTTATGTATACAATGTTTATGTGTGCAAGATTATCATTTCATGTATTGTTTATCCGTTACCGTCAATCCGACTTAATCATGGATATTTTTATTGTTGTGGGGATTGAATAAATACTTTATTAAATTATTAAGTTATATACCTTATCAAGAATAAAATATTTATATATAGGTTTAAATGTTATATAATCTTTGTATGCACTTTGCCACAAGTGTGGCAAAGTGCATGCTCTTCTTTTGACATGATCCATGCATATTTGTATTGTCTTGAGGATTGAATTAATTATTATTATTATTATTAGCATCGACTTGGTGCTCAAAGAGCTGGAAACCGTAAACCGATTCCTCCTTCGCGATGTTAGAGTTCGGCTCAGAGCCTGGGGATAAATTTCATTATAACCCAGTATTCCGTTGGCATTAAGACACACATTTTCGAACTATGGGGTAGATTTGCAACAATATAGCCCGTTGTCTCACTTTTATGATATTTCTATTTAGTCCGCAGGTTGATAAACTTTTGGAGAACCTGTGGCTCACCAATCCCTCTGCGGAAATTACAAAAGATTCGATGTTGACTTTTTCAAGTTGCCAGATGTTCTTCAATTCATAAGATGAATATTGTGAGAGAGTGGTATGGCAATGTCAATAATTGTTCCCCATTTTTCTTTTTTATTTATTAAGACTATGGTCTATTGTAGTCGACAGCCCTGTCAGTTATTATCGGTCTATCTCAGTAGAGCAGCACATCGTCAGTCTCCAGAACAGCTTGAGGACTGTATTTATAAAACGGCGGTGTAGATGTTGGCAAAAGACCATGATTAAGTGCCAGTTTTTGGTGGATTATTTTAGCAAGCTGATTATGCCTTCCTAAATATGCGTTTTCTGCTAAAGTAGAACATCCACCCATTATGTGCTCAACAGTCTCCCCTATTTTGCCACACTTTCGACATACATCTTCAGTGTTTTCTTTAAGGATATATTTCTTGTAATTATTGGTTTTGATGACTTTATCCTGGATAGCAATAACAAAACCCTCAGTTTCCGGATATAGTTGATTCTCGTCTAACCAGAGCAGAGAAGCTTTCTTATCAATAGTATTGCCATTTAATAATTCTACATATCTACCATGGATTGATTTATGTTCCCAGAGATGTATGTTGTTTTGTATTGTCCTTGTTTCGATAGTGTAGTTTGCATGGCTCAGTTTTAGTGGTGTATAATTGTGATCAAACTGAGTTGCGAGTCTCATAAGTTGTTCTTCGAAAATGTTGGCGAAGCTTCTTTTCCTAGCTAAGACACAATTCTTTGGTATAAATTAGCCCTCTACCTCCATATTTTCGAGGAATGTCTAATCCCAACACAGAAGAATTGGTATGCAAACAACGGAATTATGTTAAAAGTCGTCTAGTCATGCGGTCTAGCTCTTCCAGTTCTGTGTTTGACCACTTGACCACTCCAAATGAATATGTTAACACCCATGTGTTGATTGCCTTAAATATACTCCCTCCTGAGAGTTTTGTATTAAGAAGCTTCGTTATTATTTTCTTGTATTTATCTTGGAACTCATGTTTAAGTGTCCTATGGTTTAGCATTTCATTTTGTGCTATTCCCAGATACCGAAGGTATCATCCGCTTTCAATGAGTGAATCTGACAGTATGATTCCTGATTTTATTTAACTTGTCCTTTTTGTATATTGACGATAGAACATGTATCTAAACCAAAGGACATCCTAATGTCATCGCTTATTATTATGATTAATATTATCGCATTATTATTACTTCAATATTTTCGTTTTAAATACCGTTACAAGAATAACTTTTGATTAAGATCATCAAAATCTTTTTACCGTTTAAAATATTCAAAAATTTACCTCTCGTAATGGATGGCGGAGATCGATAAAAACAGTTACGGGTGAAAGACACCATCATTCTTTCTAAAACGAACAATTTTATTTGTCTTCGGTAAAGATTATCACAAAAAAATATGCTAATGATTCAACGGTGTAAAATTCCCACTTAGATTATAGTGTTATTCCGTTAATATCTAATCGTTGTTTGTATAGTGCGTTTCAAGATATATCGCTGACCGACCTGCTGCAATAAACTCTTTACAACCCCTACCGTAACGAAATCCGGCAAAGTTGCAAGAAACGTAAACAGGTGCAAATTTTAAAAGGAAACATTTATCGCACAATACTATTAATCGATAATATTAATGGCATCGGATATTAAAGAATCCATAACAAAATACAGAAGATTAAATGAAACCGCTATAATTAATTTAAATAAAAATAACTGTATCGTTATGTCTTCGGTAGATTTAAATTCAATATGGTTCCCGTTTCTAACCTATATATATATATATATATATATATATATATATATATATATATATATATATATATATATATATATATATATATATATATATATATATATATCATCATCATCAGCCCGTGTCGATCCACTGCAGGATGAAGACCTCTTCAGCATGCTTCCTACTTTCATGATCCTGGGCTTTTCTCTGCCACTAGGGTCCTATATACTTAACGATGTCATCAGTCCATCGTGCTTTCGGTCTTCTTCGATGACGTTTGCGATTAAGCGGTATCCACTCCAGGATTGCCTTGATCCATCTGTCGACCCATTCGCTCGCTACATGGCCTGCCCATCTCCATGTCAATTTACTCTTCCCATGAAGTCGCACACTTTCGTTTGTTCTCTGACCCATGCGCAGGGCTTTCTGTCTCGTTTTGTAATGCCAAGCATACATCTTTCCATTCCCCTCTGTGCTACCCGAAGTTTTTGAATTGATTGCGATGTCCAGTATTCCAGTGTGTCCAGGTTTCACTTCCGTATGTCATAACAGGTAGGACGCACTGATCGAAGACTTTTCTTTTCAGGCAAAGTGGGAGTCTGCTCTTAAACACTATGTTGAGCCTGCCAGCCTCATTTAACACGTCATTCCATCTCCCAAGCGGTATCCCCCCCATTAAAATCCTCTGCCCAAGATATATAAAGTGGTCCACAATCACCTAATCCCCCCCGAATTTATTGAACATAACCAAACTCTTTTTCAGGTTTATTTTTAAGCCAAATGGTTCGCCAGCCCTTTGCAGTTCTTGTATGCGTCTTTGAAGGTCCTCTGGATCTTTTGAAAGGAGAACGATATCATCTGCAAATCTAAAATGGTTTAAGTTTGAATCATTGATCTTTACACCATCTTGTTCCCAATCCAGTTTACGGAATACTTCTTCAAGGCAAGCCGAGAAAAGGATAGTCGATATTGCGTCACCATGCCGTATACCTCGTTCTACATTAATTCTCATTTCAAGATCATCAAGGTGAATTGAATCAACTGGATGTGATCCATTGTAATGAATCCACTTCTGAATCCTGCTTGTTTTTTGGTTGTGCGTCATTCAGTTTTCTTAGTGAAAATCTTGCACGTTACTGATAGGAGGCTTATTGGACGGTAGTTCTTTAAATCTTCCTGTGCTCCTTTCTTATTGTAAAACGATTATTTCTATATTTTTCCATAAGTTGGATACTTTTTGTTCTTTGAGTATAATTTTGCCAGTGGTTTATATTACGTCCGACCACCAGATTTTAGCATTTGGACAGTTATGCTGTCCTTTCCTGGAGCCTTGCCGTTTTTGGTCGATTCTATAGCATTTGCTACTTCCTCCACTAGGAATTTGGCATTTGTTCTTCCGTGGGTATTGTTGTCTTTGATTGGTTCTGCTCTTCATATAACTGGCAACAAAAATTTTCTGCCAACCTCTACTACTACGTACACGCCCTGTGCGCTGTTCCATCCTCTCGCATTAAGGCATACATTTGCGTTCTTTTGTTTCTCAGCTTCTGCTTAGCCTTGTTATTTCATTTGTTTTTTTTTTAGAGTTTTTTGCATTAACTGCATGTTGAATCGGCGGGTGTCCTCTCTGATACGTTTTCTTATAGTTTTACACAGCTCAGCGTACTCGACCCTGTCAAAAGTACTCCCTGAATGTCTCGTTGTCCGTCGTTTCTCAATGGTCTCACTGGAAATTTTTGTCTGTTTCGAAACATTTTCCTTCTGGTGCTATTTCAGCAGCCGATTGAAGCACATTGTTGGTGATACTTATGGAATTCAGTTGATTATTGATTGAAGTGATTTCATATTGAACGGATATCTCCATCTCTTCCGGATCGTGTAAGCCAGCAAAGCGTTTGGACAAAGCAATCTCAAAATCGCTGCCTCTCTCAAACAATTTCCCAGAATCCACTTTCCCTTTTTTTGACCTTGCCATTCTTTCGCGCTCTCTTCGACAATTCATACTTTTGCTCGTCACTTCAAACATTAAAATTGTTAAGGACAGTACAATTGCAAAATATTGTTTTATCGTTGGTCATGATGAACGTTAACGTTCAGAGGTTTGTATTTGTTTTTAAAAGAAATTGTATTTCTTTTTTAAATAATGAGTTTTAGAGTGTATACCATCGTAAAGTTTGAAATCAACGTTCTCAATTTTTTTAAATCAATGCTGACATGTTCTGCCTTCCTAGGCAGCAAGATAAAATACATTAGTGACATTTGTGGCATTATTATGCTTTCCATATTAATAAAGCATCAAATGTCTAGTGTGGAAGGGCCAATTTTTTCAAAATTGAACAATAAGAAAATGAATGAAATGAAAATGAATAATGAAAAATGAAAATGAATAATGAAAATGAATTGAAAATATAGGTTATATGTTAAGTTAAATTAATACCAGTAGATGGCAATGGTTTTAAAATTAAAAAAAAAAAAACGACATTGCTTATGGACAGACTTGATATATCAATTTGTTTTATATAAATACCTGATGACTATAACACAATAATCATAAACTATCAAGGTTACAAAAACCCGATTGCAATAATTACATTGTAGAATCCAGTTATGTTAAACTCACCTTTCGGTTCGATTATATACGACATGGTTTGTGTCGTTTTTCAATACAGGCGAAGACATGATAAATTCTTGGTCGCAAAATGGCGGATCATCCGGCAAATCGACTTCCAGAGGTTTCGATTGTTGGAAGAACGTCACGCGTACTTTCTCACGCTCGTCTCTGAAATATAAAACAACTTTTATTATTCACTGGAAAACTTGTTCTGAGTTGTTCGAACTTGAGTCGTTTCAAAAGAGGGTTTCCTGGGGACTTTCAGTTTTCACGAACGGGTGACGCTGGTTGGTTTTTCATGTATATACGAGGATAGAGTGAAAAATCAAATACTTCTTTGTTGCATTTTTTCCAACTTTTTTGTCTTCAAGCCCGACTTGTTAAACTCTGCAAAGTTCTCTATTTCGGCAATAACCTCTTCACTGGACATAAATATATTTTCATTCTGCCACTTCTTCATGTTAGTTTTTTTAATATCGAAAGAGATTGAAGAGTGAGGAGACTATGTCCGGAGAATAAAGCGCATGTGGCATTAATTGATAAATTACGTGGGTACAAAGACAAACGAGTGACCGGGAATAATGGCGTGAGGAAACACCACCTTTTTCTTCGCCACATGAGTGATCGTCTTTCCATTATTATTATTCTGCTCATCCTTACTGTAGAATCTCAGCTCATGCTGGCCGGTATTCCAATGCCAAGATGAAAAAGCAATTCAGCTCCTCTCACCCTAGCATAATATCTTACGAACAATGTGACACGTCTGCAAGAGCACGGCACGCTGTCCCACTATGGCAATCGATCTCGAGATCCCGAGGCTCTCGAGGTTCTTTGAAAATCTCTTACTTATCAGGCCTTCGGCGGATATAACGAAGGGCACTACATCTACCTTACTCAGTTTCCACTGGTTCTTCAAGTCGTATGCCAGATTTTCATACTTTGTGGATTTTTCTATCTCAGTTTTTCTAATGTTGTGAGATAGTGGCACTGCGATGTCAATTATAAAAGCCCTCTTGTCCTTTTTGTTGATTAGAACAATATCCGGCCTATTATAATCAACCGTTCGATCAGTAGTGATTGGTCTGTCCCAGTAAAGAATGGTATCGGATGATTCAAGTACAGGAGAAGGCGAATACTTATAATATGGAGGAGGTGCATTTTCTAATAGCGAGTATTTTTTTGCAATTTGTTGATGTATGATTTTTGCCAGCTGATTATGCCGTCCTAAATAAGCATTAGGAGCAAGGGCCGGGCAACCGCCAATAAGGTGCTCAATTGTTTCCCCCAAAGTACCGCATTTCCTGCACTTATCGACTACGTCCAAATGCAGTATGTGCTTTTCATAGTTTTTTGTTCTTGTTACCCTATCTTGAATAGATATCGCGAAACCTTCTGTTTCTGGGTACAAGAGTCCATCGGTCAGCCACTTCAGAGACAATTGTTCGTCAATGGTGTCATCTTCGAGTGACTTAGGAAACCTTCCGTGCAATGTTTGTCCTTTCCATTCTCGAACACAGTCCGTGAGCGTTGTTCTGCTATCAATACGATTCCGTTTATTTAGGTTCAGTGGGGTGAAACCCCGATCCTCATTTGCAACCAATTTCATCAACGTACTGTTTGAATCAAGGAAGTGTTTTCTCATTCTATTTTCTTGATTGAGACAGAGATTTTTTACGTTTACAAGGCCTCTACCCCCCAACTTTCTTAGGATGTATAGTCTTTTCGTAGATGAGTTTGGATGCAGGCATCGGAACTTTGTCAATGTTCGGCGCGTCAACCTATCGAGCTCATCAAGGTCAGTTTCTGACCATTTAACTATGCCAAAAGAATATGTCAGAGTTGGCACCGCCCAACCGTTGATCGCTCTAATGAGGTTTCCTCCGTTCAGTTTGGTGTTTAAAAGTTTTGCAAGTCTCTTTTGGTATAGAGTGGAAAAGTCCTTCTTTAACTGGTTATGATCAAGTTTATGCTTTTGGGGTATTCCTAAATATTTGTAGGACTCTTCTGGTTCTAGTTGTTGTATGTTACAAAGTGTTGAATGTTGACTCTGAACCTTTCCCTTCTGTATACTAATGGTAGAGCATTTGTCCAGTCCGAATGACATTCTGATATCCCTACTGAATGTTTCAACCGTTTTTATCAATGAGTTTAATTTTTCTCTAGTTTCTCCATATAATTTAAGGTCATCCATATATAGTAGATGAGAGAGCTTTCTTGGATTCCTCATGTTAAGTTTATATCCAATATTGCTGTTGTTGAGTAGTGTGGACAAAGGGTTCAATGCTAAACAGAACCAAATTGGAGAAAGGGAATCTCCCTGAAAAATTCCCCTCTCGATATTTGTAGCAGCAATGCATTGTTGGCCGACAAAAAGATTCGTTTTCCACTTCCCCATCATGCACTTTAAAGAATTAATAATCTGGGGGCTAATTTTATAGAAATTCAGAACCTCAACCAGCCAATCGTGAGGGACACTATCGAATGCTTTCTTGTAGTCTATATAGCAGATATTTAAGTTGCGTTTTCTTTTTCGCGCTTGCTCAAGAACTACAGCATCGATCGTCAATTGTTCCTTGCAGCCCATACTTGCTCTTATACATCCTTTCTGTTCTTCTTCAAAAATGTTGTTTTTATCACAATGTTGGTAGATTTTTTCATTGAGTAGGGCTGTGAACAGTTTATATAACACTGACAGACATGTGATTGGTCTGTAGTTATTGGGTTGCTTAACGTCCCCTTTTTTGAACAGTAGGTATGTATTGCCCTCCATTAGAAAGTCAGGGAAAGTGTCTGGATTTATTAAAACCTCTTTAAATGCATTTGCAAGTACGGGATAGGCGGCTGTAAAGCTTTTAATCCAGAAGTTATGCAGTCCATCTGGTCCAGGCGCCTTCCAGTTGTGAGTCTTCCTGACAGCAGTGCAAATGTCAATCTCTGTGAAATCGTTAGACTCCATATTTGGGAGAGCATTTGTCTGTTCTTGAATGGTTTTAACCCAAATTATTATTATTATTATTATTATTATTATTATTATTATTATTATTATTATTATTATTATTATTATTCACGTATGGGCCCTGGTTAGAGGCGTTTGTTGTTGTTAGCCTTCCTTTGCGCCCATACTAATTTCATTCTTTCGCTATGAGCGTTTTTCCTTTCGTCAGACCAAGTTGTTCCAGTCTTCCTACATTTTTCTCTCTGGCCAACCTTTCAAACGTCAACCTTGTGTCTGAAACAGCCTCTATCCTGAATTTCACTTTGTGTAATATTGGCTGATCTTAGGTCTTCTTTAATTGCAGCGATCCATTTAATTATTTCTACTTTAGCTCTACTCCTATTTTCATAAAATTCGACTATTTGTCTAGTTAGCCTACACGGACTCATCCGTTTTATGTGCCCGTAAAACTTAAGTCTTCTTTTTTTCTCATATCGCTATGAATATCTGTGTATTGTTTGATTTCTTGGTTTTCTCGAAGTCGGTATGTTGTTGCATTTATTTGTTTGGGGCCTAAGATTTTTCTTTCCTTCTTTCAATGTCCTCGATGTCTCTCTTTCTATTCAAAATGAGCGTTTCTGCCCCATATAGACATTTTGGCTTAATAACTGTGTTGTAATGTCTCATTTTTGTGTTTTTAGATAGGCATTTTTTGTTGTAAATATTTTGTGTAAGTCCCAATGCCGTTTCCATTTTTTGACATCTATCCTTATTGGCCGCTTTTTCCAACCCATTTTCCATGATTATTTCACCCAAATATTTGAATTGAGAGACTCGTCTGATGTTACCATATTTTGTTTTTAGAAATGGTGTTCTTAGTCTGTTGCAGGTCATGTATTGTGTCTTTTCAACGGAAATTTGGAGTCCTACCTTTTCTACTGTTTCTTTTAGAATTTCAGAATTTCAATCTGTTTCTGTGCCGTTAATACATCTTGAGTCAAAATTGTCAATTTTGATGTTGGTTCTCCCCAGTTTAATGGGCTGGTCAATAGCCAGGACTGACTTTTTTTCACGCCACTCCTGTATTACTTTTTCTAGAACACAGTTAAATAAGAGTGGCGAGAATCCATCCCCTTGTCTCACTCCAGTTTTAATTTCGTAGGGCTCTGAGATGTCACCCATGAATATATATATATATATATATATATATATATATATATATATATATATATATATATATATATATACATATATATATATATATATATATATATATATATATATATATATATATATATATATATATATATATATATATATATATATATATGTGTGTGTGTGTGTCCCATTAAGGATGGATCGCGGCCGTATCTTGGAAACTATTTATCCCACAGCTTTGGGGAAAAAAAAATTGTACTAAAATGATCATGAGAAATTCACCCAAAATATTTTTAAGCTTCTAACTGATAACTGATTTTTTCAGAAAAATGGAAATATCTCTTGACATGTCATAAATATCGATTTCGGGTTTTCACTGGATGATTCCTCTTTAAATTACCTTTCTAGCCATGTAATAAATGCTGTACCATTCCATTTGAAAAAACTGAACAAAACTTCAAAAAACTATTGTTGAATGTAACGCCACCTCGCGGTTTCATTTATAAACTAAATAATTTATCTCCCAGATTATCTGATTGTACCAGCAATTGCCTTTTAAATGAATCCAAATTGAGGAAAATCGGTTTAGGGAAACGGACATTAGACGACTTTTTATCTCAATAGGTAAACCCCCCCCCCTCTATTCGTGAAATTACGACAAAATGTCATAAAAAGTTGTAGGAGACAGTTTGCTAATTATAACTGAGAATTTTTCTTACTCAGTTAACACTTGAAAATACACAAAAAAATGATTTTTAAAAATGTTTAGCTCGTCACGCCCTCTTGCGGTCGTTTTAGAAGCTTAAAAATATTTTTGGTGAATTTCTCATGATCATTTTTAGTACAATTTTTTTTTCCCCAAAGCTGTAGGATAAATAGTTTTCAAGATACGGCCGCGATCCATCCTTAATGGGACACCTGGTATGTATATATATATATAAATATATATATATATATATATATATATATATATATATATATATATATATATATATATATATATATATATATATATATATATATATATATCGCGCCTGTAAATGTATGACTGTCCACTCTATCCTTGTACACCATCCGCTCTATATTATTATATAGGTTACGATATTTCGTAACTGGCGAAATCTTTGCTCAGCTAACAGCTCCATATGTAATGACACATTTAATCATAGATTAAGGAGACCGATTATTAATTGGAAAATAACCTCATATGCAACAAACTGTCACCTGGGAGCTGTTCGTCTGAAACCCAAGTCGAAACTTACATATATCTAATTTATTGACAGTTTTTCCTTTTTAAGAAATCATCTTTACCAACCGAAGTGGTGATAAAGTTTAAAAAATCCGGCCTATTAATATTTCACATGAAAACATCGAACCGCACTAGATTCACTTTTTGTTAATCCTCTTGATATTAACAATAAATTATTTATACATTTTAAAACATTGACGATAACACTGTGCTTGGCTTTTATCGATTATGAAAATGCATTTGATTCAATCTCAAAGCGGGTCATAATGGATGCGTTGCTTAATCAAGGTGTAGAGAAAGCCTATGTAAATCTACTAGGATCGATATATGATGAAGTTACAGCGACAGTCCACCTTGACGATCTTCAGGTTGGAATAAATGTAGAGCAGGGTGTATGGATGACGCAATAGCGCCTCTTCTTTTCTCAGCCTGCCTGGAAGTGTGTTCCGTAATCTGGATTGGGAACAGGATGCTCACTTAAATCATCTTAGATTCGCAAATTATATCGTTCTTCTTTCACAAGACCCAGAAGAGCTGCAAAGACACGTACAAGACCTTCAAAGGGCTGGGGAACCATTTGCCTTGAAAATAAACCAGAAGAAAAGTCAGATCATGTTCAATAAATTTGCTGAGGACAAAATGATTTCTATTTTAGGAATGGATTTGGAAGTTGTGGACCACTATATATATATATATATATATATATATATATATATATATATATATATATATATATATATATATATATATATATATATATATATATATATATATATATATATATATATATATATATATATATCTTGGGCAGAGGGTTTCAATGAAAGGAGATACCGTCCGGGAGGTGGAACGACGCGTTAAATGTGGCTGACCGGCTCAACAGAGTGTTTAAGAGCAAACTACCACTTTGCCTGAGAAGAAAAGTCTTTGATCAGTGTGTCCTGCCCGTTATGACATACGGAAGTGAGACCTGGACACTCACATTACAATCAGTACAAAAACTTCGAGTAGCACAGAGGGGAATGGAAAGATGTATACTTGGCATTACTAGACGGGATCAAAATACCTGCACATGGATCAGAGAACAAACAAAAGTGAGTGACATCATTGGAAGAATAATGTGATTGAAATGGAAGTGGGCAGGCCATGTAGCGAGGCGATGGGACGAAAAATGGACCAGAGCGGTCCTGGACTGGATACCTCTTGATCGCAAACGTCCACGGAGAAGACCGAAAATACGATGGGCTGATGACATTATTGGACATTGGACCCGAATGGCAGAGGAAAGCTTAGGACCGCGAGAGGTGGAAGCATATATGTATATATATATATGTATATATATATATATATATATATATATATATATATATATATATATATATATATATATATATATATATATACATAGTTTCCCAAAACAATTGCAATGGATGACGCTTAGCCCGTCTATATCAGAGGGGCTATCTTAATTAAATAAAATTGAAAGAACACAATATTATTATTACTATATACAATACATTGTTACAATAACAATAATATTACAATTTGTAATTCTTTTGAGGTTTCGAATGTTGGAAACGAACGAAGTTATTTATGGCAGTGCGAAGCTGGACAATGTACAATTATACGTGGAATACAATATCTGTCAATGTCAATGTCAATGTCAGGTTTCGAATCTTTTGTTTTGCTAGTCTTCTTATCTCAAACTTTGTTTATGTTATTCGGTTTCATTGTGGAATTCAGTACAATTTCAGCGATGGAGCGCTACACAGTAGAACAACGTGTTTACATTGTTAAAACGTATTTTCAAAATGGGTGAAATGTGAGAGCCACATTTAGGCGAATTCGTGAATACTTTGCTGTATGCAATCGTTCGTCAGAAGTAACCATTCGCAAAATAGTGCGTAGATTCGAAACTACCGGATCTGTGAAAGATATCGGAACAAAAGTCCGGAAACGTCCTGCTCGTTCGGTTGAAAATATTCAGGCGGTTCGTGAAAGTGTTACTGAAAATCCACAAATGTCTGTTGACAGGCGCGCGCAACATTTGGGTATCAGCAGAACTTCATCGTGGCGAATTCTGAAAAAAAGACTTAAGTCTACGTCCTTACAAAATTCAGCTAACACAGGAGCTAAAGCCAGCCGACCATGGGCAACGCCGTGCATTTGCCAATTGGATCCTACAGATGAAGGCAAATGACAATAATTTTTGCGATAAAATCATTTTCAGTGACGAGGGTCATTTCCACTTAAACGGTTACGTAAATATACAAAATTGTCGCATCTGGGGCAATGAAAATTCTAGAGAAATCCACGAAATCCCGATGCATGCTCAACGTGTCACAGTTTGGTGCGGTTTTTGGGCTGAGGGTATCATTGGACCGAATTTTTTTGAAGATGAACGAGCTGTTACAGTAAACGGAGAACGATACCGAACCATGATTGATGATTTTTTACGGGATCAAATAATGGACATGGATTTAGAGAATATGTGGTTCCAACAAGATGGTGCGACATGTCATACAGCACGTGAAACATTGACTTTATTGCGTACACAGTTTGGAGGTAGGCTGATCTCCCGGAATGGGGACGTAAATTGGCCACCAAGGTCATGCGACTTGACGCCGCTAGGCTATTTTTTGTGGGGCTATGTGAAGAGCAAAGCTTACGAAAATAATCTGCAAACCGTTCAACAGTTGAAAGAAGAAATTAGGCGAATAATTCGTGACATAACTCCGCAAATGTGTTCAGCAGTAATCGAAAATTTCAACAAAAGAATTGTGAGCTGCCAGAGAAGTCGTGGCGGTCATTTGACAGATGTTGTATTCCAAATATAATTGTACACTATCCAGCTTCGCACTGCCATAAATAACTTTCAGGTATGTTATGAAACGTTTCTTTTATTCGTTACCAACATTTGAAACCTCTTAATGGAATACCCTTTATATACACATTTTTTTTTAATCCAATATTCCTTTTACTGCTAAATATCGGGAGATTTTTTCGATTGCCTCCATCAGTTATCTAGAACTGAAGTTCGATGCGATGTGGTTCGCCTTTGGACTTTTAAGTAATTTTATATAAGTTTAATATTGACAAATCGATCGTTTTCGACAATCTGAACTAGGGATGTTTTGCCCCATCCTCCGTACTCATCGGACGTCCTACCCTGAGAGTATCATCTATTCCTCGCCTTCCAAAATTGTTTAAATGGGATATCTTTTAAAACGGAAGAAGAGGTGAAAAACAACCTGTTGACGTTTTTTGGCAATGAAGTTGTCCACTACGCTGGCAAAAAGTAATAATAAATAATAAGTAAATAATAATGGTAGTTACATAATATACTAAATAAATAATTACATAAACTATTTCCGTTTTTCTTTCTCTTAACAAAATTCCGAACAACCTAATGAAAGCCGGCAAACCCGGCTTGTAACAAACTTACATCATATTTTTTCAGGTGTCTTATCGAACGCGATAAAAACAAAATCGAGCAATAGTAAAAAAAAACATAAAATATAAATAGATCACTGAACCCCAGAGTTTCGAACTAAGTGAAACTATCACCAAGCACGAAACAGTCACGCCACCTGAATTTCTTTTCGCGTAATTTTTTTTATTCTTCCGTTGCTTTTACGTAACCACGTGTAAAAGTTGGTCGTCGTTGGTCCACGAGCGAAACGACAGAACTGAACCTCATCGTTCGTTTCCTATTTATTAAAAACAAAACACGAAATGGTACTGTCACGGTACTCTACGACCGTGCTCGACCACGAACCATCGAATCCGAATGTAACGGGTCGAGAAAGTTCTTTTTATTTTCGTTTCTGTTATTATTTTCTGCTTTGGTGAACCGTAGTATTGCGATGTTATCGTTAAATTGTGCAGCGTTGGAGAAAAGTAGAGAAAATTTTGCCGACGAGTTTAAAGCTCTTTTAAAAGATAATTCTAATAACTTTAGAGTATAGTCCGTTTCGCCCCTTCTGCAAAATGTTAATTGCCCCAGTAAATCTCAATAAAAATATTCGTAGTTTCTTCAAAGGCGCCAGAGTCGGAGTGGTTTAACTTCTGAATAATTTTGGAAAAAATAAAATATTGTTAAATTATTATTATGTATGACTAAAACATTGTTTATTGGTTTGTGTATTTTGAATATATTAGAACAACAAAATAAATAAATTTATCTATTAGTATAATAAAAATTATAACTTAAATTTAATTATATTTTTAATTCGGTTTCGCTCTCCTGTCACTTTGATCTATATTAATAAGTTGTTCTATATTATTAGTAAATAAAACATAGGAACTTTCTATTTTAATAACATTAAAACATTAATAACATGGTTAATCGAATTTATCCAACTCTCTTTGGGAATACTATCTACAACCTTCCTAATTAATGTTGCAGCACTTGCACTTAGAGTGGGATAAATGTTTTCTGCTCAAACATTGAATTTTACCTGATGCCACAGATGCTCAATTGGATTAAAACCACAGTAATACGGGGGAAGGCGTAAAACAGTATGTCCCATATCGGCATATATGGTATCACATACATATTCCCTCTTTAATATTAAATGTCTTTAGTTCTTCTAGACAATCAATTTTTTATATGTATTTTCGAAGTATATATCGTTGTTAAATATATAGTTCTGAATTTCCAATTTAGTGTTATTTATATTAGGAACTTTATTTTTTTGGCGGTTATGATAATTAGCATTGTCCATTACAATTACACTTTCGTTAGGCACATTTGGCAAAAGACTATCTATAAACCAATCTTTCAGAAGTTCTCCTGTGGTGTCGTCATGGTAGTCCAAAGATGAATGTTTAATATTTTTGGAGGACAACCGTAAACAATTTCGAACCCATCCATCCTCGGAACCAGCACGTAAAATTATAATTATTTTTCCTTGTTCGGCATTTTCTTAATGTATCTACACATCCTTTTACTGGCGTCTCATGTGTATCGAACCATGTTTCATCAAGGTACATAATGGGACGATTTTCTAATATGTTTTTTTTATAGAGTTTAAGAAGTCAAACCCCCATCCTCGCAATCATTGTGATTCCATTAACATTTGTCTTTTATTAATGGTCCAATATGCAAAACCCATTTGAGATAATATTCTTCTGAGGCTAGTTCTGCTGCAAAAAATGTTGGTTTCATCTTTCCTTAGTCGATGTTGCAATGAATGCAATGTAGGCACAGTTTTGCTCTTCATACATAGCATAAATTTTGCTTCGAATTAAGTCTTTGTCTCTTTCGTCAACACATTTGCTTTAACCAGAATCACTACGGATTTCTTAGGCTTTAATTGGCTTCGTTACAATATCTTTAACTGTAGACAATGGAGTTTTCGTTAATGATGACATTTCTGCTGCGGCTACATTTACATTAAGCCTCCAATTCAATAAAGAAACATACACATTTTGAAATTAGCACTACCGGAGGCACAATGATCATTATCTTGCCAAGAACCCCACATGTTTAGCACGTTTGAAATAACAAGAAATACGATCACAATTATAAAACGGTACTGTTTAAGAAAACAATGCGAACTAAACTAAAATATTTCGAAACTGCTAAACCAGGTATAAAATTAATTTTATCTTTTTATCTGTTATTTTATTATTTCCGGTCGTGTCTTTTCCCACCCACGTTTCTTGCAACTTTACCGGGTTTCGTTACGGCAGGGATTGTTAAGAGTTTATTGCAGCCAATCGGTCAACAACCTCAATCGGCCAACAGTGCCAAATCGCATGATCTTCTCTTCATTTTTCATCTCTGAATTCAAAAATATTCACAATTTTTCTCTATCACGTCAAGTTCTTAAGGTACAGCATACCCCTCATTTTACCTTAAAACTGTACATACGAAAGGAAATAAGGTGAGATCTGACCAAATAGATTAGAATATTTTATTCATACAGAGGTTAACATATTATTAAAAGTTAAATTGTATTTATACAAAAATAAATAAAATATATTATGGTAAAAATTTCTTCTTATAGCTTTTCCTGGAGTGTTCAGTTTGTGGACATTCTCGCCTGATGCTCCATCCCATCTACCTTGATACCGCGCTTCCATAACCTTTAGATCTTGGTGGAACCGCTCGCCCTGTACATCACTAACAGCACCAAGATTTTCTGGGATTAGCAAGATGACTATGTAAGAAATGCAGTTTGATGCTCATGTTGCAACCCACCTTTTTAAAGCTCTCCATGAGTTGTTGAACAATTTCGATGTAATTCGGGGCTCATGTATTTCCAAGAAAGTCTTTGACAATATTTTTAAAAGCCAACCAAGCATTCCTTTCAAGCAGCATTCCTTTCAAGAGCAGTAGTGACCTCTGTGATTCGCCAAGCTTAGTCGGATGCGCAACAACTGTAGAGAAAAAACTTGACGTGATAGAAAAAAACTAAATAAAGTTTTGGAATTAGCATGTCAATTTACGTATGAAACAACTTAAATATCGAGGTCAACAGAAATTATTTTTCAAATTGTTCCCCAGTGTTATGTATGACTCAATTTTTATAAATGTCACACATCACTTTTGAAATGAGACTAGACCCAGGCAAGTTCACAACGCCATCTATGTTTTATTCAAGAATTTAAAAAACGTTCAGTTTGTAAGGCCCGTTACATAACCAATAGAAACCGTGTCCATGTCCGTTTTGATAATGTATCTTCCGCAAGAGTGGGAAAGGATCTCGAATGAAAAATTACAATTGATCTTAAATAAAAAAAAAAATGCAGAACAATGCATTAATTATTAGTACTACAGCAGTATATTTAACGGTATTTTGCGGCCGATCTGTACAAAATAACTGATTCATTTTTAAACCAGAAGAATGCCACACAAAAACGTGAGCTTTATCGCTATGCATTGTTTCACTATCTGCAACTTTTATGCAAATGGGTGCAATAATGCTTTTTTGCTCATAGCCGGGGACCTTCAAGTTATATACTACGTGCCAAAAAGATATATCACCTACTTAAGTAACACATTTTATTAAATTCGACCACAAATGAGAAAATTTTTATTGAAAACTACATATTCTACTAAAAAAATTAATTTCTTCATGTCAGTGGACACATTCTCATATCCCCCATCATGATCATCATCATCATCTCGTGTGGATCCACTGCAGGATGAAGGACACTTCAGTATGCTTCCAACTTTCACGGTCCTGGGCTTTCCCATATACTTAACGATGTCACCAGTCCATCGAGCTTTCGGTCTTCTTCGCGATTTCGATTTACGATCAAGAGGTTTCCACTCAAGGATTGCCCTGATCCATCTGTCGTCCCATCGTCTCGCTATATGACCTGCCCATCTCCATTTTAATTGCTTCACTCTTCTAATGATGTCACACACTTTCGTTTGTTCCCTGATCCATACGCATGGCTTTCTGTCTCGTCTTGTAATGCCAAGCATAGATCTTTCCATTCCCCTCTGTGCTACCCGAAGTGTTTGAATTGATTACGATGTGAATGTCCAGGTTTCACTTCCGTATGTCATAATGGGCAGGACGCACTGATCGAAGACTATTCTTTTCAGGCAAAGTGGGAGTCTGCTCTTAAACACTAAGTTGGGCCTGCCAAAATCCTGCCAGCCACACTTAACACGTCGTTTCATCTCCCGGGCGGTATCACCATCCATTGAATCCTCTGCCCAAGATATATAAAGTGGTTCACAATTTCCAAATCCCTTCCTAAAACTGAAATTCTCCTGTTCTCAGCGAATTTATTGAACAGAACCTGACCCTTTTTCAGATTTATTTTTAAGTCAAATGGTTCACCAGCACTTCGCAGTTCTTATATGCGTCTTTGTAGCTTCTCTGGGTCTTATGAAAGGAGAACGATATCATCTGCAAATCTAAGATGGTTTAAGTTTGAACCATTGATCTTTACACCATCCTGTTCCCAATCCATTTTACGGAATACTTCTTCAAGGCCAGCCGATAAAAGAATAGGCGTATTGCGTCACCCTGCCGTACACCTCGTTCTACAATTTCAAGATCATCAAGGTGAATTGTCGCTGTAGCTCCATCATATATCGATCCTAGTAAGTTTATATATGCTTTGTCAACCCCCTGGCTAAGCAGTGCATCCATTATGGCATGCTTTGAGATGGAGTCAAATACCTTTTCGTAGTCGATAAAAGCCGAGCACAGTGGCATGGTGTATTCGTTGTGTCTTTATATGATCTGCTGTACAACTTGAATGTATGTGATCCATTATAGTAAATCCACTTCGGAATCCGGCTTGTTCTCTTGGTTGTGCGTCATTCGGTTTTCTTAATACACTTTTAGATATTATCTTAGTAAAAACTTTGTACATTACTGATAGGAGACTTATTGGACGACAGTTCTTTAAATCTTCCTGTCCTCCTTTCTTATGTAACAGGATCACTTCTACATTTTTCCATAAGTCAGGCACTTTGTTCTTTGAGGCATTTTGAATATAATTTTGCCTCTGTTTTATGTAACTCTGTTCTATGTTACACTGTCCTTTCGTCGTTTTTCATCGATTCTATAGCATTTGTCACTTCCTCCACTAGAATATCTGGCATTTGTTCTTCCGTGGGTATTGTTGTCTTTGATTGGTTCTGATCTTCATATAACTGGGAATAAAATTTTCTGACAACCTCTAACATTTGCGTATGCGCCCTGAATACTATGCCATCCTCACGCCTTAAGGCATATATTTGAGTTCTTTTATTTCTCAGCTTCTGTTTAGCCTTGTTAGTTCCCCTGTTTTCTTCCAGGTTTTTTTTGCATTAGCTTCATGTTGAACCGGCGCGTGTTCTCTCTGATACGTTTTCTTATAGTTTTTTGTACAGTTTAACTGTACTGCAAAGCCATGAATAAATTAATAATCTGAGCGTGCAATATCGGGTGAATAAAGTGGATGGAGTGACATTGATATGTTGTAAAATCACATATTTTCTGTTGGCCAGAGCCGGACCAATGCTTTTGGAGACTTGGCGGTGTACGATATCAGTCGGGACATTATCAACCGGGCATGCGCAAGAGCAAAAACAACATCCAGTATAGTTAATAATTAATAAGTAAAACGCCGATATTAATTTACCTTTCCTGTTTCTTTCTTATAAAAACTATATTGGGATATAAAAGGTATACAACTTTGGTCCCGCCGATTTGTTTTTCAAAATTCAAAGCTTTACTGTAAAAAACTGATTATACACTTATGATTCTAAGTATTTTCCATCGTTGGCCACTACTTTCTCCCATTTTCCCGCGTTGAAAAAACTGGTCATCTTCTGAAGCGAGCCACAAATCGATCGAATTTTTGCCTTCTTCGTAAGACCGGAAGTGCCGGTCAACCAGGGCGGGTGCCATCGATCGAAACAGGTGATAGTCAGAGGGAGCAAGGTCTGTAAAATACGGCGGGTGGGGTAGGACTTATTATTTTATTAACACCTCCCGCAAATGACGAGAATTTGGCTCATAAACTGACATTTTTAATCGCGAATAACTTTACGATGTAAACACAAATCGACATTTACAAGATGCGCAAAGGTACTGCATGTCGTCTATGATGTATTTATTTCGACAACTACTTACCGCTAACTCTGGTCATTTATGGTTTTACCTGGTCATTTATGGTGATATTAAAAAAAAATCTTAAAACCAGAATGTATATATCGTAATGTAAATGGTGGAATCAACTAACCATCTAGATTACCTTGTTCTACCTTCATTTTTTATCGAATATCCATGCGTTATCTCAAGGAATATCATTGACCTTTTAACATCTGGTCAGCGTTGGCTTGAAGCGGTATTTTTTACAGTTTCATATATTATAATTATATAAAACTCATACTATATTCTTCAAAATTAGCTATAAATAGAAACACATAGTTTTAAACCGTTTGAAGAATGTTCGTATTGGTAATGAGATTTTTTTTAAACTATTAAAGATTTTAACATGATGTAGAACATTAATCTCATTACCACATTGTTTTTGGAAAAAAGTATATGACAAAATTTGAAAAACATAAAGGTTTTTATTAAGTATTATTGTACAGGTACTCTAGTTGCTGGTGCCAATCGTAATTGTATTTTTTTCCGCTCGGAAATTAAATATTTCTCATTGCTTTCTTTCCCCTTTTTCTTGTTTTTCTGACAACATCTGGATTATATGGTCAAAGAAATAACTGAGTCGACGTAAGGAGTTCGTCGACTCACTTTCGCACTTCTTCATTTTGCATTGATCCAAAAATACTAAATGACGTCAAGTCTGAAGAATTTTTGTTATTTATTTATATATATATATATATATATATATATATATATATATATATATATATATATATATATATATATATATATATATATATATATATATACTCCTTACGAACGAACTCCTTACGTCGACTCAGTTACTTCTTTGACCATATAATCCAGATTTTGTTTTGTATATATACACATTTTATTTTTAATCCAATATTCATTTTACTGCTAAATATCGGGAGATTTTTTCCTTTTTTTTTGTTCTAGAACTGAAGTTCGATGCGATGTGGTTCGCCTTTGGACTTTTAAGTAATTTTATATAAGTTAAATAATGGCAAATCGATCGTTTTCGACAATCTGAACTAGGGATGTTTTGCCCCATCCTCCTTACTCATTGGACGTCCCACCCTGGGAGTATCATCTATTCCTCTCCTTCCAAAATTGTTTAAATGGGAAATCTTTTAAAACGGAAAAAGACGTGAAAAACAACCTGTTGACGTTTTTTGGCAATGAAGTTGTCCACTACGCTGGCAAAAAGTAATAATAAATAATAAGTAAATAATAATGGTAGTTACATAATATACTAAATAAATAATTACATAAACTATTTCCGTTTCTCTTCGTTCGTTTGCGATCAAGCGGTATCCAGTCCTGGACCGCCCTGGTCCATCTTTCGACCCATCGCCTCGCTACATGGCCTGCCCATTTCCATATCAATTGCTTTATTCTTCCAATGACGTAATTCACTTTCGTTTGTTCTCTGATCCATGTGCAGGTCTTTCTATCCCGTCTAGTAATGCCAAACATACATCTTTCCATTCTCCTCTGTGCTACTCGAAGTTTTTGAACTGACTGTGATGAGAAGGTCTAGGCCTCACTTCCGCGGGCAGGACACACTGATCAAAGACTTTTCTTTTCAGACAAAGTGGTAGTTTGTTCTTAAACACTGTGTTGAGCCTGCCAAACGCCTACCAGGCACATTTAACGCGTCGTTCCCCCTCCCGGACGGTGTTCCCTTCCACTGAAACGCTTTGCGCAAGATAAATATAGTGATCCACAACTTCCAAATCCATTCCTTAAATAGAAATTATTTTGTCCTCAGCAAATTTATTGGACATGACCTGACTCTTCTTCTGGTTTATTTTCAAGCCAAACGTTTCCCCAGCTCTTTGTAATTCTTGTACGTGTCTTTGCAGCTCATCTGGGTCTTGTGAAAGAAGAACGATATCATCTGCGAATCTCAGATGATTTAAGTACGCATCATTAATCCTTATTCCAACGTGTTCCCAATCCAGATTACGGAACACTTCTTCCAGACAGGCTGAGAAAAGAAGAGGCGATATTGCGTCCCTCTGCCGTACGCCCCGCTCTACATTTATTCCCACCTCAAGATCGTCAAGGTGGACTGTCGCTGTAGCTTCATCATATATCGATCCTAGTAGGTTTACATAGGCTTTCTCTACACCTTGATTAAGCAATGCATTCATTATGGTCCGCTTTGAGATTGAATCAAATGCTTTTTCATAATCGATAAATGCCAAGTACAGTGGCATAGTGTATTGATTGTGTTTTTCTATGACCTGCTGTAGAACCTGGATATGATCCATTGTACTGAATCTACTTCTGAATCCCGCTTGCGCCCTTGGTTGTGCGTCATTAAGTTTTCCTGTTGTAAGATATGTGTAGCGTTAAGTTGTAAAGCAAGAATAATTATCGTACTTTCACTGCTATTATCTTACTCACACTTCACAAAAAATTGCTCAGAGGCAAAGTTACGTATGAACTATATCCATCAATGTACAATATAATCGGTAATTGAATATTGCTTCGGATAACACATGTGAAAAAACATTAGTTATTTGTTCGTCATCCAACCGTTGTCAGAATAACCAAAATTGAAGTTTGGAGGTCCTACCTTTATAACATGTTTAGATATGCTTTGACTTGCAGAGAGCACCAAACTTGGTGCTAGATTTCCTGCTGCATTTGCAGTGACGAGGACAGTGACGTTTTCTTTTCATTATTACTGACAATACTGTACACGTTCTTAATACCTTTTGCCGCAAGCACTGATGTCGGTTTAGGATTCATGAAAACACTCAATTTCATCCCTTGTAGGGATCAATAGTCGAAAAGTCTTCATCCGTTGAAACTTCAGTAAAATAATCACAAACTCCTTTAAACCATCCCTAGTTCCGTCACTTTTGCCCGGGTTAGAGACAAGTAGGTCAGAAACATGTGGAAGAGTTGATACCCCGCATCCCAATGATACTAACTGACGTATCATTTGAATTTAAACGACTGCAATCTCCAGTGCGGCTTGCTTTCGCAATGACCATAAATAAATCACAGGGTCTTTAAGTATTTGCGGCGTTGATCTTGAAAACCCATGGTTAAATTAATTTCGTTCCTCTGCGCTAAATCCAAAACCATTAAAGAAGAAATCTTCGGCTTTTTCTTTTAAATATATCCACTACTTCATCT
Source organism: Cosmopolites sordidus (assembly GCA_031761425.1). Lineage (NCBI taxonomy): Eukaryota > Metazoa > Arthropoda > Insecta > Coleoptera > Curculionidae > Cosmopolites > Cosmopolites sordidus. The sequence continues at coordinate 619,020 of JARFXV010000269.1, read as the reverse complement.
GCATGAATGTTCCAAAGTGAATGTTCATGAGAGCCAAACCATTAAGTCTGTTTCCACTTGTAGTGTTTCGTAAATAGTTTTTCAGTCTCCTTAGGGTCGAGGACCTTTCTGGGGTAGCAGTGGATACAGGAATGGTAGCCAAGATTTGTAGTAATGTGTAAATATTAGGATAAAGATTTTTATCACACATATCTAGGCATTCCAAACTAGATTTCGGGGTAGGCGAGATACTTGTCAAAAATAATAATTCAATTGTAATAATTCAAATAAATTCAATAAGTCAAATGTAATAATTTAACTCTCTTCACTCCCTCGTATTTTTTCGGTATAATATTAGGTAATATTTGGCTTATTTCGGGGGGGGGGTGACCACCCCCCTGGCTACGTCCGTGGAACGAAGTTTGTCCGAGCAGCTGGTAATAAATAATAATAAATCAAAATTCAATTTGTAGTGCTTACTTACTTTACTTATTTTACGGTTTAAAGTACAAGCCTTTTTTTTTAATTGTAGAAATTTATATATCGTTTAGTTATAATATAACAAAAAAAATCCGCAATAATACCCACAACCCCCATAATACCCTTACTTACCCTACCCTATATTAAAAGAAAAATATTTTTTTCATTCATGCATTGCAATGAATTCAAACATTGATAAGTTCTTTATTATATTTAACCAAACATTGATTTATATTATTTTTCATGAAATGAAATAGACTTTAAAAATATGAAGAAACATTTTGCGTAATGAAATAATAAGAATACAGAATGAAAAAAATAATAAGCTAATAAACGTTAACCCTCAGAAAAACAAAATTTTCCCGCCTTGACCACCCTGTATAATTCAATTTAAAGCGGTGAATACGTGGAAATATTTGATAATTAATTTTAATTGCTTCGAAACGACTCCGAACCACATTGTAATACTAGGAGCACGTTATATAATAATTTATGCAATCCAAAAGAATTTACTCTTTATATGGGACTCGAAGGAGTGACGTACATTCACCTGATTTTTCATCCAGTTTAAGTGACGTGGGTTTCTATCAACAGTTTACATCCTCATTAACCATTTTTATAAACCCAGCGTGAACCGTATTAAAAAAAATCTAGATCACCTACTTAACAAACGAATCTGAATCTCGTTTTATCTTTTTTTGTTATCTTTCCAGTTAATTCAAACATATTTCTCCTCACACAATATCAATAACAAATTTAATATGGGACACAAAACAGATGATCAACACGAGATTCTATATCGATTAGTTCGTGTTTCACACTCACCCTTGGTTTGGCGCCCTTCTATCTCACACGATTTTCGATGACGATCCGGAAAAGAAAGAATTAAAGTTGCAACTAACACTCGTGCCGTTTTGTGAATTTTAGTCCGTCATATTCCGGTTTTGTTTATTGCTCACTTCGTTTCCGACGATTATCTGTATGAACTGTATCGCGCAAAACTACAGTATCACTTGGTGTCGGATACTGAAGCAATTTTTTTTCGTTGTGACAAAAGATGCTACTTTTTAGGCGCTGTAGACCCCGATTGGGACGTACACCACGCCTCGGCGACCCATTCGCCGCTAGTTGCCAAGGTAACCGAGCGCAGAGCCATCTAGCAGGCGCCTTGTGAAGCGCGTAGGTTGGGAACTGCGCTAGAGAAGCGTTGTTATTCAGGTGCGGTGTAACAGAGAGCGCTGATAGTTCTTTTTCGGCTATTTTGTTTGCAGTCGAGCGAGACCCGCGATAGTAAATACCCAGTTAGTCAAGATAAGGCATTAATTCAATATGCAACTAGTGAAATACTTCAGAGTTATGTAACGTTTCCCTTGCACTATCTAAAGTGGTCGATAAGTTGTTTTAATATGAAAAGTAATTCATTTCTAATACAAACATTTTCGGCACTGATTTTTATTTAAAAAACTCGCCTTGCCCTACCTAGATGAATCGTTAATCTGACCAGAACTTTTTTTTCTGGTCAGTTGAATTCATCATGAAATGTGCTTCAATTTGTTCTGAAAAATCTCTCGGAAAAAACATCTGATCCATACAGAACTATTGACACTGTACTACAGTTCATTCGAAACAATCGTCCTATATAAACTAACTTTAGTTTGATTATCTAATATTCCACTAAATTGGCCGAAAAAAAAACTCACTCTATGACTTAAAATATACGAAATCTTGACACTATCTTTATTAGAAAAAAATCACCCTATTTTAATTAAACGCTATGGGATATTTTTGTATAGCGAGCTAGCTGTATTCATCATGAAATGTGCTTCAATTTAGTTTTAAGAATAGTCCCTGAAATATCAAAAAAAACTGAATTCCGTAAAAACACACAGAACTATTAAGCCTGCACTGTCTTGATTCAAAAAATAGCTCTATCTAAACTAATTCATATCGCTTAATGTTTTATTCATCATGAAATATGCTTCAATTTGGTTTTATAAGAATATCCCATTAAATTGGCAGAAAAATAATGACTGGATAACTTAAAATATACCAAATCTTCATTACAAAACGTGCTTCAATTTGGCTATAAGAATATTTCCTGGAATTTTCCGATGTAAAATAACTACATTTCTTAAAAGCATGCATAACTGTTGACACTGCACTGTCTTGATTCAAAAAAATAGCTCTATCTAAACTAATTTATATCGTTTAATGTTTTATTCATCATGAAATATGCCTTCAATTTGGTTTTATAAGAATATCCCATTAAATTGGCAGAAAAATAATGACTGGATAACTTAAAATATACGAAGTCTTCATTACAAAACGTGCTTCAATTTGGCTATAAGAATATTTCCTGGAATTTTCCGGAGAAAAATAACTACATTTCTTAAAAGCATGCATAACTGTTGACACTGCACTGTCTTGATTCAAAAAAATAGCTCTATCTAAACTAATTTATATCGTTTAATGTTTTATTCATCATGAAATATGCTTCAATTTGGTTTTATAAGAATATCCCATTAAATTGGCAGAAAAATAATGACTGGATAACTTAAAATATACCAAGTCTTCATTACAAAACGTGCTTCAATTTGGCTATAAGAATATTTCCTGGAATTTTCCGGAGAAAAATAACTACATTTCTTAAAAGCATGCATAACTGTTGACACTGCACTGTCTTGATTCAAAAAAATAGCTCTAAGTTATATCCCACGTAATGCAACGTCGGCCGAATCACCATATCAATTACAGCCACCTGCATGGACGATTCGCCAACTTAGCAACAACAAACATATCAGGATACAACCACCTGCACCCAGGAACAGCACCGTCAACATATTTAGTCACGTAGTGTTGTTCTCACGATCAAAACGTTCTAGAACGAATACATTTGTTAACTCAGCATTTTTATTTGTATAAATATATCCTTCAAGGATTTTTCAATTAATTGTTGTAGAACGTTTAACAGTAGTGTATCTCTGTCATTCGTAAAACAAAAAAATAAAACGTTTTTAAAAATCAAACTAACGAGTTTGAAAACAAAACTGGCGCAGTCGGTAGGATTTTGCCAACGGGCTTAATTCGAACAAAACTGAGTACAGATTTGACCAACAGAATTGTATCGAACAAGTCTGTTTCGTTCCAACGATTAATGGTGAAAACGAACCACGAGTGACAAGAAGCAGTACAGCAAAAGAAGAGACAAGCATCGCTCAACTTTAGCACCGTTAAACGTCCGAGAGAAGAGACAAGCATCGCTCAACTCCGCAGCAATTCAACCTCCAGGGAAGAGACAAAAATCGCTACTCCTATTGGAACTTAGGCTAAGAAAGAAACAAACAAAGCAACAAAAGCAACAAAAGCAGCAAAGCAGCAAAAGCAAAGCAACCAAATCCACAAAGGAATGAAAATCATCATCAACATACTGTAAGTGCATCCAATCTTTTTCCATTTTTATCTTTTCATTTTTTCCCCATTCATTATTCTAGTCATATTTTAATATTAAGTATATTTCTTGACACTACTAATAACACTGATAACAATTTTTCAAAATATTTTCAAAAATAAAAAAAAAAATAATAAAATCAAAATGGCAACACCAAATTACGCTTTAATTAGATACCAAGCAGAGAACATTCCGCAATTCAATGGTAATTCTAAACAAATTAATCGATTTATTAATGCATGTGACAATTTTCTTAATAACCATCAAGATCGTCAAAATATTAACGCACCAATAAATATTTGCTTATTCGATACCATATTGAGCAAGTTGATTGGTAGAGCAGCAGATTTAGTAGCATCTAGAGTTGAACTACATAATTGGGAGCTAATAAAAAATGCCATCATAAATACTTTCTCTGATCGAAGATCAATAGACTGTATAGTACAAGATATTATCACAACCAAGTCAGAAAAAAACGAAACCCCTCAACAATTCGGAATTAAATTACAAGACGCTAGAAGTCTCTTATTTTCAAAAATTAACATGTCAAATGACCCACGAGATCTAAAAATTTTAAAAATTAAGGAATATGAAAATATTGTATTAAGAACATTCATAAATGGTTTAAACTACCATATGCAACTCGTTGTAAGATTAAAAAATCCGACATCGTTAGAACAAGCCATGAGCTACGCCGAAGAAGAAGAAAACTTTCTTTATTATAAAAATCGCAGTAACAATAATACAAAACCAACTACATCAGGAACCAACCCTAATCAACAACCTGTACGTTATTCTGCTAATGTACATCAACATCAAAATCAACAACCTGTACGTTATTCAGCTAATGTACACCAATATCAAAATCAACAACCTGTACGTTATTCAGCTAACGCACACCAACAGAACATCCCTGTACGTTATACAGCTAATGTACAACCAAACCAATTTGGAGCCCCTAGAAAAATGTTTACCAGACAAAACCCTAATAACTTCTTCAGACAGCAATTTAGCAATTTCAACACCCCTCACGGTATAAAACGTCAAGCGACATCATCGATAGTACGCGGAAATAAACCAGAACCGATGGATACATCGAGCGGAAACATCAGACAACCCTCAAACCAATTATTTAATCAAACAATGGATAACGAAATTGAAAATATTAATACTATACAAGAAAACTATACATCCGAACAAGAATACACAGAGCAAAGTTATAACCCCATTGATAACGAAGAAAACTACGAATATGATGAATATTACGAAGAACCACCCGATGAAAATTATATCGAACCCTCAGAAAATTTTCCAATCACCCAAAGTACAAACCAAAAGAGTTGATATTCCTAAATAATTCAGCAATCTTAAATTTACCCATCATCTATTTACCCGAAATGGACGCAACATTTCTAGTCGATACTGGTAGCGGTAAAAGCTTTATAAATCCTCAATTAGCATACCACTTTTTCCCCGACTTAATAACGAACGAATTCTTCACTGTAAAAACAGCTCACGCAACTTCAATGCATAACGAAGTTATGATCATACCAATTTTCCCTTCATTCAATTTTCCCGGAAATCATAAACTTTATCTTTTTGATTTTTCCCAGCAATTTGACGGACTTTTAGGAATGGACTTTCTAACACACATTGGCGCAAACATAAACTTAAAAGATTTCACATTAGAATCAGAAACTTCAATCATCCCATTATATTATCAAAATAATAAACCTATACATTCATACCCTAAATACACTGAATTGATTATACCTCCACGAACATGTCAAGTAACAAAAGTACCTGTTGACAAAGAAAAAGGAATCGGAATATTACATTATACAAATTTCGAAAAAACTGAAATACCCGAATCTCTAGTCAACATATCAAATTTTTACGCGACCACCATAATTACAAACACAAGAGAAACCCCAGTAAAAATTAAATTTACGAAACCAATTCCAGTCGAATTAATTAAAGAAGCCGAGATGAACTTCTTCGAAAACATGGAGACAGATGTCGATTATACTCAACAGATAAATAATCTCCAAAAGGCAAACTTAAAGAATCTAAGATTAAAACATTGTAACACAGAAGAATATAAAGCCATAAGAGCGCTTTGTTACAAATATAGAGATATATTTTATTGTGAAAATACCCCGTTAACGTTCACAAATCAGATAAAACACGAGATAAAACTAACGGATGAAACCCCTATTTTCACCAAGACATATAGATATCCACATGTACATAAATCAGAAGTAAAATCACAAATAAACAAAATGTTAGATAACGGAATCATACAAGAATCCAACTCACCATGGAGCAGTCCCATATGGATAGTACCAAAGAAAATGGACGCCTCTGGAAAACGTAAATGGAGAATAGTAATCGACTATCGAAAATTAAATGATAAAACGATAGATCAAAAATTCCCACTTCCACAAATAAGCGACATATTAGATAAATTGGGCAAATCTCAGTATTTCACTACCCTCGATTTAGCAAATGGATTTCACCAAGTAGAAATGAATCCAGCAGATATACAGAAAACAGCCTTTTCGACAGACACTGGCCATTACGAATTTAAACGTATGCCATTTGGACTAAAAAACGCCCCTACGACATTTCAAAAGGTAATGAACAACGTATTAAGAGGAATACAAAATGAAACTTGTTTAGTCTACCTAGACGATATTATAATATTTTCAACATCCCTCCAAGAACATATCGAAAGACTACAAGAAGTATTCGAAAGATTAAGAAAATCGAATTTTAAAATTCAATTAGACAAAAGCGAATTTCTACATAAAGAAGTAGCTTATCTAGGTCATAAAGTAACCAACGAAGGTGTCAAACCTAATCCAGATAAGATAAACGCTGTAAAAAACTTTCCATTACCAAAAACTCAGAAAGAAATAAAATCATTCTTAGGACTCACAGGATACTATCGCCGTTTCATTAATAACTTCGCGAAAATAGCAAAACCTTTAATAATTTGCTTAAAGAAAAATGCAAAAGTTAATCATTCTAAATCTTTTATCGAAGCATTCAATCACCTTAAAAATCTTTTGATTAATGCACCAATCTTAAAATATCCAGATTTCGATAAACCTTTTGTATTAACAACGGACGCTTCTAATATCGCACTTGGAGCCGTACTTTCACAAGGAAATCCACCAAATGATCAACCTATTGGTTATGCATCAAGAACATTAAATGACTCAGAACAAAAGTACTCCACCATAGAAAAAGAACTTTTAAGCATTGTCTGGGCATGCAAGTATTTCAGACCATATTTGTATGGAAGAAAATTCAAAATCTATACAGATCATCGCCCTCTTGTTTGGCTTTTTAATCTAAAGGAACCAAACAGTAAACTCGTAAGATGGAGACTGAGACTAGAAGAATATGATTATGAAATCATTTATAAAAAAGGCATCCAAAACACTAATGCTGACGCCCTGTCTCGCATCCAAATCAATGCAGTAGAAACAGAGTCAACAATGAATTGTCCAGGAGACATCAACATGGAAATCGACGAATTTTTTGAAAATTATGATCCAAACGCTATCAACACGGACGAAGTAAACAAAACCATACAAGAATTAGAGAACTGTCAACTAAAAGACCAGCCGAAAATAAGAATAATTTCAGACATACAGATTCGACCTCCTTTTAAAACAAAAACGGATCAAACAATACATACCACAAATGCAAATGAAAATTATACCGGAATAACGCTATTAGATGAAATTATTAATAATAAAAACAAACAAATAATCGTGAAAAAATCTCCTTACGATCCATATATAAAAATCGAAAACAAGAATTTCGAAGAACACAAAATAATATATGCGACATTACCAACTAATATTGAGAAGATAACAAAATTTTTGAAAGAATATCTAACGGAAAAGAAAACCTTTGTATACTTCCTTTCGAAAGAATTACGAACAATATTCAACCAGATAATGATCAACCATTTTAGAAACTATAAATTAATTGAATGTACTAAATTAATTAATAACGTCGAAGAAGACGAAAGAATTCCTTTAATTCAATATAAACATGAAGGAAAAACTAATCATCGTGGAATAGATGAAACAACAAAGTTTCTAAAAGCTAATTATTATTGGAAAACATTAAAAACTGACGTAATAAATTATATCAATAATTGTGAAATTTGTCAAAGATCAAAATATAATCGAAAACCTCCAAATCAACCTCTTATTCTAACAGAAACTCCAAGCAGACCGTTTGAAATTGTACACATTGACACCCTTTCAATCGGAAAAGAAAAATTTCTAACACTCTTAGATAAATTCTCAAAATTTGGACAAGCCCTTCCATATTTCGGAAACGCCATATCATGTTGTGAACAACTAGTTAAATACTTTTCGTTCATAGGTACACCTAATTGTATAATATCTGACAATGGACTTGAATTTAAAAATGAAGTAGTAAAAAACCTTTTAAAGACACACAATATAAATATTCATTTTACTACACCTCACCATCATGAATCAAATTCACCAGTAGAACGTCTACATTCTACCCTAATCGAACACCTAAGAATCTTAAGACAAACAGACCTAAATTCAGACATAATAAGCCTAATGCCATATGCTATTATTGCATACAATAACACCATCCATTCAAGTACAAATTACACACCCCAAGAACTTGTATTAGGTCATACAAATTCAAGAGATCCTATGAATTTAGTTCCAACCCATGCATATACGGAATATTTACAAAGTCATAAAGAAAAAACGAGAATTTTATACGACCAAGTCGCTGAAGAATCGAAAAAGCGCAAAGAGACCATCATTAATAAAATTAATAAAAAAAAGGACCAAGCAAAAATACAACTAGGCTCTTTAATCTATAAGAAAAATGATCAAAGGTCAATAAAAACAAAAAACAAGTACTTAGGCCCTTATATTCTAACCAAAGTACTTGAAAACAATAAAATTGAAATTGAAAATCCAAAAACAAAAAAGAAGGAAACCGTGCATATCAACGAGACTAAGATAAAACCCGTTGTTACAGATGGACCTGTACCGTCCTCACACTCGGAATTGGAATAAAAATAAACAACCTTAATAACTATCCAGGAATACTACCCATCCAAAAAGGTACCGCAAAAATCGTATCAAATTATTGGACATTTATACAAAACGTCAACTTAAATCCAGTAATAATAGAATTCGAATCACTTAAATTCAATTCAAGAATTCTTCTCAACGCATTATACAACAATAGCGACTATAACTCGGAATATCATAATACACTTGTTTCAACCCGCACTCTTGAAGAAAGAATAGAAAACCTAATTAACCAAATAATCCCCTATAAAACAACAAAAAGAATTAAAAGAGGATTATTAAACCCCTTGGGATCACTAATTAAGTGCATCACCGGAAACCTTGACCAGAATGACGCAGAATTAATTGATAACAAAATCAGAGCACTACAAGGCAATCAAAACAAATTAAAATTAAGTTTAATTGATCATATAACCTTATTAGGTAAAACTTCTGAAAATATCAAAAACATAATGGCTAACTTAACACATAATCAACAGATATTAAGAACTCGCATATCACATATCGAGGAAACTATACAAACAATCACTATTCATGAAACAAACGATCATCAATATATGCTAATTCACACAACAATCACTCAAATCACAATGTTGTATCAATCAATATATAATTTGCTTAGTAATATCGAAACAGCAATTACATTTTCTAAAATTAATGTATTACATAATTCAATTGTAAATCCTAATGAATTACTTTCAGAAATAAAAAATCTTGAAAAACATTTAAATACAGACAAACTACCCTTAACTAGTGAATTGCAAAATGTCCTCGAACTCGAAAAAATAATTGAAATTAAAAGTTTCTCGAAAGAATACGAAATAACATTCATACTAGAACTTCCATTGGTAGAGCCTGAAATATACCAATATTATCACCTCTATCCTTTACCAATTCCCAACAATGGAACCTTCCTGGTTAACATCCCTTTAAAACCTTACCTCGCACTCAGCAGTAAGAAATATTCCTACCAGGATAAACAATGTGAAGAAACTTTGAATAAACAGTTCTTGTGTAAAAATGCCTTAAGTAAGCCACTAGAAACAATTAACCCTTGTGCTGTGCAATTGTTAAAACATCAGAAAAATATTACTTTCTGCCACCCCTTTAACGTCAATATATATGACATGCAAGTAACAAGAATCATGGACAATCAATGGATAGTCACCCTTCCTGAAGAAAAGCTATCCAAAGTGACGTGTGAAAACACAGAAAACAACTACCCTCTATATGGTTCGTACCTTATGGAAATGCAACCCAACTGCAAAATCCATATAGGTTCAATAACATTGGAAACCTATAAACCAAGTTACCTGTCATATCAAGAAATCAACCTACCAAAACTAAACTGGACGTTGGCCAAAGGACAAGTATCGATATTCAATCCACCATCGATCAATTTAAATTCAATCAATTTGAAGGCCAACGATGAAATACAAACCCAATTAAAAAGACAGAAGGAAGACCTCATCGAGCTCTCCGATACCATCTATATAAATCGAACTAGCTTCTGGACCATATTAATCTATATATGTTTATTAATCACTATACTCTATTTTATATATAGATATTGTATACAGAAGTTAAGATCAAAAAGCCGCAACAATCAAGCAGCCCCCGTAGAAGAAATCGACTTCTAGACGGATGAAACAAGAACCATAGGATATGTTTCATCTAAGGTGGGAGGAGTTATATCCCACGTAATGCAACGTCGGCCGAATCACCATATCAATTACAGCCACCTGCATGGACGATTCGCCAACTTAGCAACAACAAACATATCAGGATACAACCACCTGCACCCAGGAACAGCACCGTCAACATATTTAGTCACGTAGTGTTGTTCTCACGATCAAAACGTTCTAGAACGAATACATTTGTTAACTCAGCATTTTTATTTGTATAAATATATCCTTCAAGGATTTTTCAATTAATTGTTGTAGAACGTTTAACAGTAGTGTATCTCTGTCATTCGTAAAACAAAAAAATAAAACGTTTTTAAAAATCAAACTAACGAGTTTGAAAACAAAACTTCTATCTAAACTAATTTATATCGTTTAATGTTTTATTCATCATGAAATATGCTTCAATTTGGTTTTATAAGAATATCCCATTAAATTGGCAGAAAAATAATGACTGGATAACTTAAAATATACGAAGTCTTCATTACAAAACGTGCTTCAATTTGGCTATAAGAATATTTCCTGGAATTTTCCGGAGAAAAATAACTACATTTCTTAGAAACATACTTAACTGCTGACACTGCACTGCCTTAATTCTAAAAATAATTATGAAGTTATTCATGATGATGCCTACTACATATGAAATAAACATACATACATACAATTCCTAGTGGTTAGTATACTCACTCTTTATCACAGCCATTAGTAAATGAATTTCCATTCTCTGGAATAGGACTTGGTTCAGGTTCTTCTTGCAAAGGACTTTCAAATATCAGAGTCTCCACCATAGAACCCTTCGAACTACCAAACGATACTCTGAAACAATTCAAAATCTAATTATTTTCTTACATTTATTATAACACGCTTAATTTGAACTAAGAGAATATTTTGTTATTAGTTAGGTCTACCGGAATGTTCTGTCCGTTTTTAGAATAAAACAAAATATTAAATTTATTTATGATTTCTTGCCAGCGTGAAGTGGCAATTTGCATATCCTATTTTTAAAAAATGCTTTATCCCTAGAGACGAAAAGTTGAACTACTGCTTGTCCGGTTGAAAAGTTGGTCCTTGAAAAGTTGAACTTACTGAATGTCCCACCATGTACACAACATTCTCTTACTCAGGCCCAACTTCGGTTTAGAGGTGGGGGGGGGGGGGGGGGGGGGGGGTTCCGGCCCTTTTCCTTACGATGTCTTCATAGGTAACCCACTTTTCATTCCCAGTTATCACCCGGTCCATGAAGGGTTCCATTTTGTGTTCCATGATGACTCAATGATTCAAATTCTTCTCAACTAACTCATGTGACACGTATTTCGAATATTTCCGCATCAGTTCTAGTTTCCGAATATGGTTCGAAATTGTTTGTTGAGCTGAATCAAGCCTTTCCGCAATCTCCGATGGTGCCAAAAAGGATTTTGCTTTAATATATATATATATATATATATATATATATATATATATATATATATATATATATATATATATATATATATATATATATATAATTTGATATGTTTCTCGACCGTGCAATTTATAGTTTTTTTCTTTGGGAAATTGGTTGTTATCGGGCTGGCGGTCTGCAGTAAAACAAGTGTTTAATCGTCTGAATATTTCGTCATTGTTTTGATGACTTCATCAGGAGACTCTAATTTTTTTTTTTTCTTTTTTTTTCCTCCATTTCATTGTTTATTAAATAATAAAATGAAAAAAAAAAATTTTAGAGTCTCCTGATGAAGTCATCAAAACAATGACGAAATATTGAGACGATTAAACACTTGTTTTACTGCAGACCGCCAGCCCGATAACAACCAATTTCCCAAAGGAAAAAAACTATATATATATATATATATATATATATATATATATATATATATATATATATATATATATATATATATATATATATATATATATATATATATATATATATGGGGTTATTCCTTGTCCTATTCTAAGAATATTTTATCCTATGATGATTTTTGAAAAACCCCTTTGTTTCGAAGATACAGAGCAAACAAAATTTGCGACAACCATATTCGATATTTGTTGAAATCATTAATGTAAATAAAAGTAGGGTGTACGTCAATGAGTTTATCAAGGTACAAAAAATTTTTTTTTCGGTCTCGATCACTTGGAACGCCTGTTTTATCTAGTAAGTGGATTTCATCGGTCGCATTTGTTTACATAGATTGAGTGACGTGTGATGTGTGAGCAGATGAAAATCCGCATGAGGTATGCGAAGATAGTTTTGAACATCAGTTCTCGTTGAATGTTTGGGTTGGAATTGTAGGTGACTATCTAATTGGATCGGTATTTCTATCACAAAGACTTACTGGCGAGGTGTATCGCAACTTTTTGGAAGCAACGCTGTCTGAGTTTCTGGAAGATGTACCATTGGCAACAAGGTATGAAATGTAGTTTATGTACGATGGTGCACCACCACATTTTGGTAGCTCGTGATTTTTTAACAGCAACATACGGATATCGCAGGATTGGTCGAAGTGAGATTGCTGGATTGCTCGATCCCCGGACTTAAACCCCCTGGATTATTTCTTCTGGGGATATGTGAAGTCATTAGTTTACGCTACTCCATTGAAGAATTTGGATGATTTGCGAAATCGGATAATTGCTGGGTGTAACTCAATTAGAAACGACCCTGGTATGCTTTAAAGAGTTCGGCAGTCAGTGACGAGAAGATTGAATGCTTGTATCTAGGCTAGAGGAAGTCATTTCGAACATTTATTGTAGATTGAGCAAATTTACATGTACTTTTTGATAATAAAATGTTAATATCGTAAATTTTGTTCACCCTGTATCTTCGAAACAAAGGGGTTTTTGAAAAATCATCATACAACAAAATATTCTTGGAATAAGTTAAGGAATAACCCCTTTAATTTTTTCCGCATGTTTACCTAACACCCTGTGTGTATATATATATATATATATATATATATATATATATATATATATATATATATATATATATATATATATATATATATATATATATTTTGTTTATTTTTTTTTTTCGAGTGTTCTTTCTGATCACACTTCTTTCATCGTTTCTCCGTGGATTCTCTTTCTCTCCTCCGTCCACTTTGTCCCCGATCTCCTCGAAACTTCGCTTCCTTATTCAACGCTCATATATATATATATATATATATATATATATATATATATATATATATATATATATATATATATATGAGAAAAAGAAGACTTAAGTTTTACGGACACATCAAACGGATGAATCCGAGTAGGCTAACTAGACAAATAGTCGAATTTTATGAAAATAGGAGTAGAGCTAAAGTAGAAATAATTAAATGGATTGCGGCAATTAAAGAGGACCTAAGATCAGCAAATATTACACAAAGTGAAATTCAGGATAGAGGTTGTTTCAGACACAAGGTTAACGTTTGGAAGGTTGGCCAGAGAGAAAAATGTAGGAAGACTGGAACAACTTGGTCTGACGAAAGGAAAAAAGCTCATAGCGAAAGAATGAAATTAGTATGGGCTCAAAGCAAGGCTAACAACAACAAACGCCTCTAATTGTACTTCGCGTGATCCACCAGGGCCCATACGTGAATAATAATAATAATAATATATATATATATATATATATATATATATATATATATATATATATATATATATATATATATATATATATATATATATATATATATGGAACCATCCTCCTCATCAACAAAAACACTGTTTTTGCCGCAATTTAAAAGAAGCGGAAAATGACAAAACAAAAATAACAATCATTGTAAAAACAAGTTGTCACTATTGCAAAAAATTATTATCGATCTTCCCGCAAGATGAGAGATATATAATTTCACATCATCACATAAATAGTGATTATTAAGGAGCAAATTGATGGTATGCAGTCAAAGTCAAACTGATTATCGAAAGCAATAAATAAATTCTTTATGGAGCGACCTTATAACAGGAATCGTAACGTAATTTTGTCTAAATTGAGTTAACTCAGAGATGAAGTAACTGGTTTAATAGACGTTAAATTTAATTTTCCGAATCGTTTGTCATTTGTTGTATCGATCGCCCGATATGTGATGCTGGTATCGATGATATAATGCCAGTATTAGTTCTGTAAAAAACTATGAAAAGAATTTTTCACGATTGTCAATTAGTGACTACCTGATTGTTCAGACTTATATCCTTCAGATAAAATATTTTTGAATAAAATAGTATATATCTGAGTGATTAGAATTGTTGGAATTTTTATAAATTAATAAATTAAAATGCTTGAATATATTATTAAATATATGATAAAATAGAGACAAACAAACTACAAAGTGTCCAATAGTGTTGTTCATTTTTGTAGGTATAATTAATAGAAGTTGAGTTAAGGTATAATAATTTTATTGTTATAACATTATAGTACAGTGTTTGGAAATTTATTTAGCAAAAATAATACTGTCGAGATGGCGGCCTTCGCGGCACTGGAATTCTTAAAGGCATGATCGAAAATGTGCTATCACCCTGGCGCACATACGTCTGGATATCGAGTGGCTCTCATGAACAACATACCTCCACAAGAAAAAATCAAGTGGAGTTAAATCTGGACTTATTGGGGGCCAAGGCTGTGTCACCTCTACGGGATATCACTTTTCCTGGGAATAATTCCTATGCGACCTCCAAAGAATCACGTGAGGCGCCGTCTTCCTGAAGAACCCCCCCCCCCCCCCCCCCTCCCTTAAATCATTCAAATTATTCGTTAGTAATTAAGTATGGACCACATAATTTTCGTTAGTAATTAAGTATGGACCACATTTCTAAACACTAGGTACAATAATTTAAAAACTATTTTAATCTGTGACAAATGAAAAGTAAAAAAGTTTGGGCTGTGGTCGAGCCAGACACAATAAAATAGATTCCAGGTATGTTCACTGTCATAAAACCAAAAATAGTTTTTAAATGATACTAGCTTAACATCAATTTCTGATGGTTTGAAACCAGTTTGTTGGATTGATTAACTGCGCATGTTCGTCCCTAAATTTGGTTACAAACGGTTTGGGATTTTTTTTTTGCTAGAACGCTTATTTCGATTGACATGTCTCTGCGTCGTTGAGTCAAAGAATATTGACGTATACGAATCGTATATATTCTTTGATTAAGTCGCGTTTGTTTATATTTTTATTTGAAAACAGTAAAACGGACAAAGTAGTTTATTTTTATCATAAAAATCATAAAGTTGGTTAAAATGAATAATATTGATGTTATCGGTGAGTTTTTGTATCACATTTACGGTGATTTTCTTTAAATATATGATTTTATATTTATAGATACCTCAGAATTTGTTATAATTTCGCCCCCATCCAATACAAGCAGTGTGTCTGTACAAGTACAGCAGTATTCTTGTGTGCCGGCTGTACTCGTACCTTCTACATCAAAACCTTTGTTTATATATCACACTGACAATAGAAGGACATATTTTGAATTTGATACAGAAATTAATGCGATTTTTAGCAAACAAAAAATCTTAAACTCTAAACAATTAATCTAAACAATTTAATGAAGAAAGTTTGGGAGTTGTAAGTGAAATAGAAAATGTTGAACCAGAGTTGAAATTCAAAGATGCAAATACATTTATTGAAAAAAAATTCCTGCAAATACACCGAGGAAAATAAAAAACTGATACAGGCTACCAATGATTTTAGAAGCACTATCAAGAAGGAAAATTGAAGCTAGGAAAATACAAAATAGAGCAAATTTTGCAGATCGAGATATTGATGTCGAGAATGTCGAATTGCACGCATTGTTTCAGGAAAACAATATGCAAACTCAACAACAAATAGCACAGCGGTTAAATGTTGATCTCCAAACCATTTGTCATCGTTTACATGCTATGGGAAAGATCTCAGAGGTCAGCTGAACGACAGACAGGTGAAAAAGCGAAAAACGGTGTGCGAAGTTTTGCCTAAAGACTTTTTTGCATCGAACCGTGACTGAAGACGAAAATTGATATATTTCGAAAACAACCTACATTGACCAAAGACACCCATCAACATCGACAATGCTGTTTGTTTGGTGGGATCAGAAGGGTGCCGTGTACCATGATTTTCTGAAACCAGTTAAAACTGATAATATCGTTCGCTATCGTCAACATTTTGAATAATGCATTGTTCGAAAAGCGAACAAAATGGACTACAAGACACGGAAAAATGATTTTGCCCCTCGACAAAATCCCATCACATAGCGAAAGCGTTCAAAGACACCATTTCTGCACTTGGTTGGGAGCTATTGCCCCGCCCGCCGTATTCACCAGACTTGACCCCTTCCGATTACCACATGTTTTCATTGAAACACTTACGGAGATATCGAAAAGGGCTTGATGACTGGACTCAAAAAATTTGATAATTTTTAACCTTTTTCCCAAATTAAACGTATTTTAAGCAAAAAATAATTATTATGACCCGCCACACCTGATACTACTGCTACAAAATAATCTAATAGCAACGTTTAAAACATCCTCATATTGCATTAAAAAATAACGATGAAAATTTCGTCTATTACAAGTTGCCCACTCTAATAGAGATGCAATTTTTCCCAATAAAACGACCATATGAACTGATGGTAGGTGGTCAGATGTCTGACCTTTCGACTTAATCGGTCCATTTGCATGTTAGAAATTACGATTAAATTTTAAGTCAGCCTCCGTTTTACCGGTGGTATAAATTATGTATTAAGCAGTTGTAAATGACTCTGGGGAAAGAAGCTGCTGCTTGTACTATAAATCGTAAAATTGACTTTTTGTTTTATAGTTTACGGTGGCGAACAAGTATATAAGTAAAATACATATTTTAAGTAGTACTTAATTCAATTTCTTCCATATTTTCTTTTTGTATTACAACCTTTAATTCTCTTGGTCTTTTTTCTGCTATTATTGGCAAGTTTTCTATTAACACATATCTCAATAAGTCAGTAGGACGACATAGATGGCGCCACTATTGACAAATCCGTATGACTATCAGGAAGTACTAACCTTCAAATGATACGTGTCAAAATTTCATGACAATCTGAGGTTTAGTTCAGTAGGGCAACTATACCATCTGAGGCCCGTCTCAAATTCATTAAACAGATTCTTAATTTTTTTAATAGTTCAGTGTCATTTAAATTTTGCAAAGTGGCAGATTGCAAAACACTGAAATTCAAAAAACAATTTCATTCATTGAAAGGAAACGCGATTTCAGTTGATTAATAATGATGTCCAATACTCGATAAAATACGTTGACTGTGAACAAACTTTCCGGATCTTGGAGACGCTCATCTTCACCAAATTCGTCAAAATGGCGTTTCACCTTCCTCCGACGAGTTGTAGAAAATTCAGGGTTGATGGACCATTTTTCTACTACACTATTTGCTTCCTTTTTTAAATTTTCAAATTCATGTCTATACCTTTCTAATTCCTCCAGACAAATTCTCAAACGTTTTAAGGCATTTGAAAGGTCGGTGGCTTTAGACTGAAGTGCTTTAGAAGCTGCATCGAGAATTTGTAGAATTTTGCAATGGAAAACGAATAACATAATAAAATTATAGTTCTCGATCTTCTTGTCGAGTGAAATAGCTTCATTTCTTTCATCTGATTTGCAATTTAACATAACTGTTTCCGTTAGTGCTTTTTGGACTTCAATAAATCGAACTTTTAAAGCAAAAATAGCATCATAACGTCCTCCCCATCTAGTAGGGTTTAATGTTTTTAATGTTATCGAAGTTGAAGACTCTCTTTCCTTATTAGATATACAACTTGATAAGATATTCCATCTTTAAAAAAATTATAAATTTGTTGAACTGTTTCAAAAAAATGTTGCATATCAATAACCTCTCTTACTGCATCATTAAGTACCAGATTTAAGTTATGGGCAGCACAGTGAACATATACCGCATTTGGCTCGATATCTTTTATGAGTTTTTAACCTCCACCATTATGTTAGCACCATCCTCAACACTTATTTAGAGGTATATTTTTGTCATTTATGGATTTATTAGTTTGGTTGGACATTGCTAAGGCAGTTTGGTCCTTAAGTTCATGAAATCCTAAAAATGACTCTTTAATGACGAGCGCCTTTGGGATTCCATTTTCGTCTTTCTCGATCATACCATCACGGTAAAGTTTACAGATTTGATCTGTTTTTGAAATATCTTGAGTCGTATCGAATATGATATAGTAAAATGGTGCGGCATTGATTTAATTTATGAGTTCATTTTCTATTTTTAGAACCAGAACAGAAATGAGCTCATTTTATATTTTTGGACTTGAGTATTTTATCTGGTCCTTTGGTTTACTTAACAATTCTTGTAAAATCGGATTGTATTTTGCTAATAACTCAACAATACTCAAAAAGTTTCCTCGGGAACTTGGATGATTGCTATCTGCTTTTTCTCTGTGGCCACAAAAGGCTAAATTGCACGTTGAAAGTGTCAGAGTAACATCAAGGAGTCTAGAGAATACTTGGCCCCAAAAAGATTTTTCTTTATTGATCATGGACTCTTGCTCTTCATCTAGTGTTCCATGTAGCCGCCATTGTTGATACGTAAGACAAGAATTCAGGTGAATTTTCGAGGTCTCGTGTCTTTCTATGGCGTCTACAATATGTTTCCAGTCGTCATAGCCTTCCATCCAAACATTTTGTATTTTTTTAGATGCCCGATTTGCGAACAACCAACATGGTTCACAATACGCCTTCTGAAGTATTAAGGAAGGACTTAGAAACAATATAGTAATGTTTTTCTAGGAGATCTATTGTCACTGTCTTTTAAGAAAGGACCCTTAGGTTTACAATGTACGTTTTCAATCACGAACCGTTTCACTTGATCATTTAGTTCTTTAAAATTACCCTTATCAGTAATATATGGTGAAGATACAATATTGTTCGCCCTAAAGTATGATTCACTTTACTTTTTGCTTGTACCATGTTGTGGTTGCTCTGGATCTGGATATACACTGGGGTCGGCTGCTGCATCTGCTATACTGTTACTTTTAGTTACGTCCAACTCTTCCCTTTCGGAGCACTGTTCACCCGCTTTTTTTATTAATAAAGACATCATTCTTAAAGTACTGACTAATTTTAGGTAACTTTTAATTTTTTTCCTTCAGACTCCCTCTTTCTCTTTCGTTTTTCGCTCCCAATTAGATATTCTCTAGAACTAGACATGTTGATATTTAACTTTCACAATTAACTTTACTGTGCCTCTATTTGCAGATTCAATACGAAGAATGCGTAGTAGAGCCCTCCGTACTTAAAAAAAAGAAATCCGGGATTCCCCTAACATCGTGCGGTGCCAGCACGCCAGCGCTACGAAAAAAGTACTTTCTCGGTTAACAAAATGTGAAAATTTCCCGATCATAACTAGCTCTCCCGCGCCACCATAGTACCGCGACAAAAATAAAACAACTAATGGATGCGTTCTGAAATTGATCGACATCTTTAGGTTACTTCTGAGCTCGCGACCTCTCGGACCGGGGGCCCCCTTCTGGTCGGGGGCCCGTGGCATTTTGCCAGCCCTGCCACCCTATAGTTACGCCACTGGTTTAGTTCACAAGTTACAGCGGTTTTATCGACGTTACTCTTGTAATTTTGAAAACAGTGGTAATATCTGAGTGTCGTGTGATTTTAATGACGCGTTGCTGATTTTAAAGGCCGCCGTACAAATACCGATGACGCTGAACGCTCTGGCCGCCCAAATTCGGCAGTTATTCCCGAAAACTTAAAAACAGTCCTCAAAATAGTTTTGGCTGATCGTTAATTGAAGTTACGTGAGATAGTTGACACTTTAAAGCTATCAGAAGGCAGTGTATTCACCATTTTACATGAAAATTTGTCCATGAGAAAGCTCTGTTCGAAGTGGATACCCCGTTTGCTCACAGTCACAAAAGTAGGAACGCGTCGACGATTCGGCGCACTGTTTGGAGCTGTTTCAGCGCAATAAAAACTATTTTTTACATCACTACACCCCACAGTCAAATCGGCAGTCAGCTGAATGGAGAGCAACTGGCGAAAGCCGCCCACAGCGACCAAAAACGCAAATATCAGCTGGTAAGGCTAGCTAACAAAGGAAGATGCATCAATAGAGAATATTATATGGCCTTATTGGTACGTTTGAAGGGATAAATTGCGAAAAAACGAAGCCAAATGAAGAAGAAAATAGTACTATTTCATCAGGGTAATACACCAAGTCTCTGGCAACAAAATTGCATGAATTGCACTTGGAATTGCTTCCCCATCCACCGTATTCTCTGGATCTGGCTCCCAGCGAGTACTACCTGTTTGAAGACCTAAAAAGAAAGCTCCAGAGAAAGAGATTTGGCTCCAATAAAGAAGTGCTTGCCGAAACTAAAGCCTATTTTGAGACCAAAAATAAATCGTTTTACAGAAAAGCATCGAATTGTTGGAGAAAAGTTGGAATCAATGAATCATATGAATAAAGTCAAATTTTGCCTAAAAGTTGTTATATTACTCAACCAACGAACTTATCTAATGATGTGTTACTTTCGTCATATTTGGTCGAAATTCACTTTCCAGATGACTGGCAAATAACAGACTTTTATCTTATTAAGATTAAAAGAAACCGCTATAATTAATTTAAATAAAAATAACTGTATTGCTATGCCTTCGGTAGATTTAAATTCAATATAGTTCTCGATTCTAAAGAATACAATTAAAAACATTTAGAAATTTCAATAAACAATCACAATCACACTGTAAACCTCACCTATATATATATATATATATATATATATATATATATATATATATATATATATATATATATATATATATATATATATATATATATATATATATATATATATATATATTTTTTTTTTTTTGGTAGTACGTCACTATCATTAAAAACTAATTGTCATTGACATACACAAAAAAATATATATTTACTTTCTATCTTTTCATAATTTATAGAAATTGATATACTTTATTTTTAGATTCGTTTTGAAAACGGGAGGAGAATACTTCCCGAAACGTTAACGTTAAAAGTTTGTATATTTTTTTAGTTTTTATATTTTTAAAATTTTGTTCGTTAGGCAAATTTATTACAAAAAAACAGATACATTTGTCTCCGTTTGGTTTTTTGTTTTTTACTCAGTGATTCTTTATTTACATAAGAACAGATATTTTTGGCGAAAAACCCAAATAAAGAAAAAAAAATGATTTTTGTCTTAGTTACTTCCGATCCATATGTAGTTCATTTTCTGCTAGGTTGCCCCTATGATCTATGGAAATAATTCCAATAGCAGAGACTATGATTAACATTATTTTACCTGCTCTGCTTTTGGTTCTGATCTCTTTCGGAAAAAAATGTAGAGAGTTGTTTTAATGATTTTAAAGTCTTGGATTGGGCCAATCCCCGTAACTTTTTTCCTTAATTAAACTTCATAAACCAATTCAGTCTAGTTATTCCAGTAATACTAGTTGGGTCTTATATGTCGTATGTGTGTCTGTTATATAAATGATAAAACAAATTTATAGTTGAAAAAATGACTTTATTCTTCTGTATATTCTCCCTTAAGTTCAATACATTTTTTCTAGCGATTCTCCAATTCATTTATTCCATCTCTGAAGTGATTTCCTGAAAGTCCTTCAAATTAGTCATCTACAGTTGCTATAACTTTTGCATTTGATGAAAAACGCTTGTCACGTAGGAATTTTTTGAGGTTTAGGAACAGAGGGAGGCCAGATCTGGTAAATATGGTGGATGGTCCAACAATTCGTAGTATAACTCCTTCCATTTGGCCATTGCAAGAACAGTACTGTGAGCTGGGGCATTGTCTTGATGATTTTTTTTTCTTTGCTAAACCAGGTCATTTCAGATGAATTTTTGCATTCAATTGATCCAAGATTTTTGAGTAATACTGTCCTGTTATTGTTTTACCGATTTTTAGGTAATCAATTTACAAAATGCCTTTTGCATCCCAAAATATTGATACCATAACCTTTTTGGTTGATTTTGACCACTCTGGCTGCTTCGGAGCTGAACAACCGGATTCTTTCGAAAAAGTTCCAAATGTTGATTAGAAAGTTTTACTCGAAGTCGTTTTTGATCAGAATTTAATACTCGTACAGTTGATATGTCCGTAGCCTTAGCAGTTTCATTCAAAGTCAATTGTCTGTCATCCATTTGTTCAGGAGCCGGTCGCGTTGGTGCGAACGGTAATAGCAGCCACCTGCCGCTGCTGTGCCGAAACCGCACTGAAGCCGTAGTTGGTTCGATTCCAGCGCTTGGATGGTTGTTTTTCTTTCTTTCTTCTGTCTGTTTACTTCCTAAATGTTTGTGATTGTTTCTAGGCAAGAGTGTAAAATCCGACTACGAATTACCCCTCAGTCACGCCAGTTAAAGGCTAGGGTAAGGCCGGATGCCTTCCGAGAAGTGTTCTACGTTAGTCACTCGCCAGTCGGTAGGTTTCCTGGTAGACTTATGGGTAGGCACATAACCAAGGCTTTATAGCCTGAGGGGGGTGCTGGCCTGGGTTTGTCGGAAACTGATGACCGTGATTCGGAACCCACGTTAAGCTGTAGGTCCAGTCGCTAAATAGAATTGTTGCTGATGCGCCTCTAACCCTAACACTTTACCTTTACTTTTATTTGTTCAGTAGTTGCGCTTATCGGACGTCCAGAACGTTCCAGAAGAAGATCATCATCTAGGCTTGTACGACCAAGTAGTGACTATCCTGCCGACTTACAAACCATTGTTTTTGAAGGAGCAGACTCCCCTAGAGCATTTACCAGTTCACTATGAATTTCCATTGCCTTTAAACCTTATTTTTTACACAGAATTTGCACGATTTTCAATATTTTCCATTTTAAAAAATAACAACAACCAAACTAGATGCGTTGAAATTATTTATTTTATGTGAAATAACATACAATGGCATTAATGTAATAGTTGTAATTAATTTTTTTAACAACTGTAAGCGACAACCATAATTTTAACAACTGTGAGCGATTCACAGTTCATATGACAGCGCCCCCTATCACTAAAGTTCACTAAATCGGGCACAACATCCCTTACCTGTTTCAATATTGAAAATATTCATTTCTGACGAAGCTATAGTGCTATCGAAAAGCGTCAAACATTAATAGTAAAGTAGAAATTTTGAGAGAGAGAGAGAGAGAGAGAGAATTTTAGTAGTTTAGGTCGCATCGATATCGAGATCATTTAGCGACCATAAAATCAAATTATGAGTCTATTACTCATGGAAAAGATAAGGATTAGATATATATATATATATATATATATATATATATATATATATATATATATATATATATATATATATATATATATATATATATATATATATATATATATATATATAAGTATAAAATGTATAAAGTGTAAATGTAAAATGAGTCATAGGTTACTATATCACAGATGGGTTGTATCACGAGTAGGAGAATCACAGATGATTATGTCACAATTGTTGTTATCACAGGAAAGTGACTAGTTTGCTTACACTTTGCTACAATCATTTGAGTGAAAGCCAAACGCTTGAAATAGCTATATCTTGGTAAAATAATTTATTTCTTTTAGGTAAGCAAATGTGTTACACATGTTGGCAGAGCTAAGATTTTTGGTAAGATCTTGACTTAAGCCCAAGAAGGATCTGAGAGGAGATAAGACCGTGCAGTCAGTCAGAATGTGTTTGATTGTTAGAGAATCATTACAATATTCGCAGAGGGGAGGGCCTTCTCGTTTTAGCAGGAATTCATGAGAAAATCTGCAGTGGCCTATCATGAGTCTTATCCATTTAACTGTGGCTTTTCTATCCCGCAGTAGCTCTGGAGGGGATTGAGAGAATGAAGGTTAAAGGACTCTCAGTTTGTTTGGTCTCTCAGGATCATCCCTATATGACTGCATTGAGATTTGTGCAAAAGTTTTTGCAAAAGAGAGATGGTCTTTTGGGTGGAAGCTGCGCATGTATGGTCGTACGTGCTCTATTGAGCGCTTTGCGAGCTGGTCAGCTTCCTCATTACCTTTGATGCCCTTATGACCAGGGCACCAAACGAAAAGAATAGAAGAATCCTGAGAGATTATGTCTTTTACAAGATCTGTAATTTGTGTAATAACTGGATGAGAAATGGAGCGATTTTGAATCATGAGCAGAGCATTTTTAGAATCAGAAAATACAATCCAGGAATTTCCAGGGTTTAATCTGATATATGATGACATTTTTCTATTGCCACTAATTCAGCAGTAAGAATACTGGTTGAAGTCGGCAGTTTGAATCCTGAAGAGGTTCTATTGTGTACAAAACCGCAGCCAACTCCTTGGTCCATCTTAGATCCGTCTGTAAAAATTGATTGGCATGGGGAATGAGTATCGAGTAAGGTGTTTATAATGGATTTATATATGGAGGAACTCGTGGATTCTTTATCATGTTTTAATAGAGAGAAGTCTACCTGAATTGGATGAAGCAACCAAGGAAGAGAAGAAATAGGGACATGCAGTTGTATATTTGACTCTATTAATAATTGTTGAAAAAGGATTCTGGGGTCGTGGGCCAAGATGTGAGTAGATGGAAAAGGGAGGATAGGGGGGGGGATGGAAAAATGACTGATAGCCAGGGATGAATGGTCTTTGCCAGAGATATGTACCATATTTTAAGAGAAGGTATTTTCTTCTGGTGGATAAGAACTCTAAACTCGTGATACAATGTAGGCTGGGGATTGGACTAGTGGGGAATGCTCCAGTTATGAGTCTTAAGGACGTGTTCTGTATGACATCCAGAGAGCGCAAATAAGATTTAGGAGCTGTTGCGAAGATTATGCAGCCATACTCTAACTTGGATCTAATTATAGCCTTGTTTAGTTTAAGTAAACAGTGGTGATCCGAACCCCAAGTATTGTTTGAGGGCATCTTAAGTATTCCCATGTCCCGAGCACATTTAGCTTTCAAATAGTGAATGTGGTCTTTCCAAGATAGTCTATAATCAAATGTGAGACCTAAGAACTTGTGACACGGAAGTGTGGTGGAAATTTTGAGTTTAGAAATAAACCGTCTCAGAGATGCGAAAAACCCTTCTGAATGCACAAATAAACGTGAACAAATAACCTTTATTGAAATTGTACAGGCAAGAAATAGCATGTGTGGATTTCCAAAAAAAAATATTCCAGAAACATTGTATTTAAAGTCATTTCAACTTCGAAAATATTCATTTCAGTTACAGTGCTAAGAAACGCGTCAATAGTTAATAATAAAGGGAAATTTTAACAAAAAAAGTCTTTTATTAAATATTTCGTTTTGATTATGAAAGACATAAAACAATTATACTACTAGTATAAATTATGTCGGATCAAAGCTGATACTTTTGGATTTGAGTGGTTCATAGTGTATATTACAAATTTTTTACTGTGAATAAGGTAATGTAGTGGATATTACTACTTGTCGCACGGTTACTACTTAAAACACAACTAAATTATAGAAATAATAGTTTGCAACACCTAGACCGAGCTACTTTTTTTTGTGGTAGGTAGCACTCTGAAACCGTTATTCTAGAAACACCATGATTAAGACAAAAGCTGACGCTCGTTCAAGGTTCGTAAAATCGAAAATACTCAAATTAGACTAGGAAACTCGATCCCAAATCGCCTACACAACATTTACTACCTCGGGGCTTTCGAAGGTCTTTATTCTAAATAATCTGTTTCTAGTTGTACGATAATGGCACGAATCTAATTCTGTAATGTGCCTGTAACTTTGGAATTAAAATTCTTTATGATTTATACGCTGAATGTCTAAAAAAAAAACGGTTCAAAAAAATAAGATGGGTTGTCAATTCTTCTATTGGATCCTTTGGTGTGAAATACTAAACTTGAAGAGATTTACTATTTAATCTAGATTAAATCACCTCCTGATGATGCTAACATGGTTAGCGAAACGCGTGAAATACTAAACTTGAAGAGATTTACTATTTAATCTAGATTAAATCGTCTCCTGATGATGCTAACATGGTTAGCGAAACGTGTGAAATACTAAACTTGATGATATTTACGAATTAATCTAGATTAAATCATCTCCTGATGATGCTAACATGGTTAACGAAACGTGTGTCGAGAAGTTAAAAAAAAAAAGTTTTTTGGTGTTTAGTGGTAAATCTCTTCAAGTTTAGTAAGATGGGTTTTGTGCAAAAAACTTGCGTACTTAACGTATCGATACAAGCTTTTTTAAGTTGGTATGACTGTGCTTGATACCGGAGTGATTGCAAAAATTTTTTGCCTAAAAAACGAAATTTTTTGTGCTGCAAAAGTTTGTCCCATTTTTAATAATTAAATATTACAATTAATAAATTGGGTGATTTTTTTAGTGCATCCTCACTTGAAATTCAAGTATCAACAACCAACTTGAATGAGTTGAAACTATTTATTTGAATTATTACATGTATATATTTATATTAGACTATTTTTTTTCATAAAGGTATCGAAAATTAGAAAAATTTCTATCGTTAGAAATGACGAAAAAAAAATACTGTGGAAGTTAGAGCTCTTTATAATGTTAGCATTTAAATAACAGGATTTTTCTTTAAACTTTGGAATTTTATAGCTCTTCAGCGGAACAATAATGTGGAAAGGCTGTTCCTTTGTAGGAATATTTGCTATCTTTGCAGGAAATTGAACGTTCTTCAAAAAAGGTCTCATATATTTTTAATAAATATACTTTTTCAAGCTGGTCGCGTTGGTGCGGCGGTAAGAGCGTCTGCTTTGCCGAATCCGCGCTGGAGCGGTAGCTGGTTCGATTCCAGCGCTCGGATGGTTATTTTTCTTTCTTCTGTCCGTTTATCTTTCCTAAATGTTTGTGATTGTTTCTAGGCAAGAGTGTAAAATCCGACTACGAATTACCCCTCAGTCACACCAGTTAAAGGCTGGGTAAGGCCGGATGCCTTCTGAGAAGTGTTCTACGTTGGTCACTCGCCAGTCGGTAGGTTTCCTGATAGACTTATGGGTAGGCACATAACCAAGGGTTTATAAGGATAGGATATAGTATATAATTAATTATATTATTATTATTCACGTATAGGCCCTGGTGGACCACGCGAAGTACAGTTAGAGGCGTTTGTTGTTGTAAGCCTTCCTTTGCGCTCATACTAATTTCATTCTTTCGCTATGAGCTTTTTTCCTTTCGTCAGACCAAGTTGTTCCAGTCTTCCTACATTTTTCTCTCTGGCCAACCTTCCAAACGTCAACCTTGTGTCTGAAACAGCCTCTATCCTGAATTTCACTTTGTGTAATATTGGCTGATCTTAGGTCCTCTAATTGCAGCGATCCATTTAATTATTTCTACTTTAGCTCTACTCCTATTTTCATAAAATTCGACTATTTGTCTAGTTAGCCTACTCGGACTCATCCGTTTTATGTGTCCGTAAAACTTAAGCCTTCTTTTTCTCATATCGCTATGTATATATGTGTATTGTTTAATTGCTTGGTTTTCTCGAAGTCGGTATGTTGTTGTATTTATTTGTTTGGGGCCTAAGATTTTTCTTATGATTTTTCTTTCTTTCTTTTCAATGTCCCCGATGTCTCCCTTTCTATTCAAAATGAGAGTTTCTGCCCCATATAGACATTCTGGCTTAATAACTGTGTTGTAATGTCTCAGTTTTGTGTTTTTAGATAGGCATTTTGTGTTGTAAATATTTTGTGTAAGTCTCAATGCCGTTTCCATTTTTTGACATCTATCCTTATTGGCCGCTGTTTCCAACCCACTTTCCATGATTATTTCACCCAAATATTTGAATTGAGAGACTCGTCTGATTACCATATTTTGTTTTTAGAAATGGTGTTCTTAGTCTGTTGCAGGTCATGTATTGCGTCTTTTCAAAGGAAATTTGGAGTCCTACCTTTTCTGCTGTTTCTTTTAGGACTCCAATCTGTTTCTGTGCCGTTAATACATCTTGAGCCAAAATTGCTAGATCAGCAGCAAACGCCAGACAATCAATTTTGATGTTGGTTCTCCCCAGTTTAATGGGCTGGTCAATATTGAGGGCCGACTTTTTTTCACGCCACTCCTGTATTGCTTTTTCTAGAACACAGTTAAATAAGAGTGGCGAGAGTCCATCCCCTTGTCTCACACCAGTTTTAATTTCGAAGGGCTCTGAGATGTCACTCATGAATTTAACTTTTGACCTTGTTTTAGTTAATGTTGCTTTAATAATTGCCAGCGTTTTCAGATCTAGTCCTTGTTCTTTCAAAATTCGGAATAATTAATTAATTATATTAATATATAATGTATAAGGGATATTAAATTAGTACGGATAGTAGTGTTATATAAACTACATAATACATTTTTTCGGTTTCGTGTTTCGCTCGTCTTGACCTTGAAATCATTTCGTAAAAATAAGTTAAGTAAATCAGTATTTTTTAACACGTTTTTTTAACAATAAATTAGATATAATAAGTAAACAATTTTCAGTTGAAAAATTGAATAATTTTAATTTTATAATCAATTATGAACAATAAAAATCCGATTATTTAGAAAAATTCACATTTCAATTTAAATAACTCACGATCCTTACGGAGTTTCGAAAAATTTATTAATGAAAATTTATATGAAATGGAACAAAAAGGACGAATAGTATTTTTCGATAAAATTGATAGTTTAGTCGAAAAATTGAAAAAAATATGAAAATTTATTATGCATTCAACTTTAGCCTCGTATAACTTTTGAAAAAGTAAATTTATCAAAAATTTATTAGAGACCTTTTTTGAAGAATATTCAATTTCCTATAAAAATACATAATAGTCTTTCACAGTAATGTTCCGCTGAAGAGCTATATAATTCGGACTTCTATATATTCGAAGAGCTATAAAAAGTTTTTAAAAAATCCGTTATGTTATTTAAATGGGAAATTGAAATTTGCTATGCGGTACCTCTTAATATTAATATTAAGAGCTCTAACTTTTACAGTATTTTTCTTTCGTCATTTCTAACAATATTTTCGATACCTTTAAACAGTTTTGTTGGTTGCTTGACCGGGAAGGATCCCTTCAACTGGATGACATATGTTTCGTCTCTCGAGGTTCAAATTCTTCCAAGAATTTATTTATTTATTTATTTATATATATATATATATATATATATATATATATATATATATATATATATATATATATATATATATATATATATATATATATTTGTGTGTATGTTTCTAAATCATTCCGGGTGTCGATCCGTTGATTCTGTGAAGAATCACGACGTTATGCCAAAATTTCATTTGGCATTTTTAAGTGTTATCCGCTTCGACTTAAGAGTCCAACTGACATACACGGGTCGTTGTACTCGCTTTTATAGCCGGCCGGCGACTGCGTAGATTATATCGGGGTAGTTCGGGACTATTTGCGGCGCTCGGCAACGCTGTCGGGCGTCCGTTTATTGATTTTTCTACCTCGCCGCCACGTTGTCGCGTTTCTTCTTTTTTCAGAAAGGATTTCCATACTTTTAGAATGTTGCGAGTGTCGTTTCGCGTATTTAGCTCACCCCTTTCTTCTATTTTAAGGGCTTCACTGACTGTTCGGACCTTGTAATTTTTAATATTCGCTATTTCTTTGGCTCCTTCAAAATGGATTTTATGTCCTGTTTGTAGATGGTGCTGGAACAGAGCGAAAGTGGTAGATTTTAAACGTCGTTTTGTAACTATGAATGACACTTGGATATACCACTATGAACCCGAACTGCAACAATAAACCTCAGAGTGGGCCAAGCCTGGTTTTTCATCGAGACAATGTACCGGCTAACAGAGGTGTTCTTGCAAAGGCCAAATTGAACGACTTACACTACGAATTGTTGAAACATCCACCATATTCATCAGATCTGCCCCCCCCCCCTGACTTTCTCTGTTTCCAAACCTCAAAAAAATCCTACGTGGCAAGTGTTTTTCATCAAATGAAGAAGTTATTGCAGCCGTAGATCACTTGCACGCGTAAATCACTTCAAAAATGGAATAACTAAATTGGAGAACCACTGAAAAAAATGTATTTAGCTTAAGAGAGAATAAAGTCAAGTCATTTTTTCAACTCTAAAGTTGTTTTGTCATTTTCGCTCCACGAACTTTTCAATTAGCTTAGTATTTCGTATTAGAGAATCAAACACTTCTAATGTCCTGCTATTGACTTATAGTGTGAACGAACGAACTCATTTTCGAAAACTAATAAGACTTTGATGGGTAAGATTATTCTTTAAGATCGCGTGGCAATTACAACGTTAAAAATCCTTAAGAACGCTCAGTAGTTCGCTGCACTGCTCATTGGCAGTCCAGTATTGAAATTACACCGTAATTATCCAACCATTTCGCGAAATTTATTCAAAATGACAGTTCGTAATCAAGAGAGGGTTCAGATTTATTGGTCTACGGATAGTTACAGATTAAGGCAGGTTCCTTTTTTTTCATCTTTTTGCTGCATTTTGTTATGGCCATTAGTTCCAGTTAATTATATCGTACAGGCGAATTAATTATCACTTGTCACAATATAAAATATATTTTAAACTAACTTGTAAAAACAAACAGGAGAGCGTATATTTGTGCTAGGTGCGGCAAATTTCCTGAAAATATAGGAAAAAATAATTTTGCACACACTACTTCCGGGTTTAATATTAAATAATCATTGGATGGTGTCTAAGACAAAATTGCAAGCTATTAACCGTATCTATAAGAAACTGTTCATGCGTCGTCAAAAGGCACAGTATTTTTTATTAAAAAGTATGGAGACATTTTTTTTGATCACATGTAAAGAGCGATTCGATAATTGGACGGGAATTGAGAGTAAAATTTCAAGGACGCGTCACGTTTAAGCGCATTTTTTTACATGAGAGAGAAAAAAATATATAACGGAGAGAGAAGAAAGAGAGCTATACATTGCGACGCCACGGAAGTGGAGCAAAAGAGACCAACGTATACACAACATACAAAGCGATAGAACAAGATAGTGTCGCGCATGCGCGCGTTGTAGATGTAGCCATCAGACGCTATATATGAATTTGAGAAGTTTCACTTCTCTCATGTGTACGGTGCTGTACGCGCAATTTTACAAATTTCGACTAATTTCATCTACATATGCCCCTTGAACAGCAATACAATCATTCCAACGTTTTTCTAACATTTCTACACCTGTTTTATAGGACGATTTCTCTTTACCTTCAAAATATCCTTCAGTTTTGGCAATTACCTCTGCATTGAAGCGAAATTTCTTTCCAGCCAGTATTTTTTTGAAGTTTGAGAACAGAAAATAGTCGATGGTGGCACAGATCTGGAGAATACGGAGGAAGCAATTCGAAGTGCAATTCATGCAATTTAGTCATCGTTATTTTGGAATTTTTTTTGCGATCTCGTCCTTTAAATGGACGTATAACTCTATGTAATATTCGCTATTAATTATTTTACCTTTCTCGAGATGATCGATGAACAATATCCGATGCGCAACCCAAAATACAGAAGCCATAACCTTGCTTTGCGATGGTTGGACTATCCGAAAAAACGGTAGCATCACTTTCCCGCCCGATGGAACAATCTTGGCCTCTTTCGGAGTCAATTCACCCTTCGCAGTCCATTGTTTCGACTGTGCCTTGATTTCAGGAGTGTAATGGTGTATCCAAGTTTTATCCACAGTTATTAATCGACACCAAAACTCCGTCTTATTTCGCTTAAATTCGGAAATGTTCATTCGAATGCATTTTTGGTTCTGGGTGAGCAATCGTGGCACCTAACGCGCGGTTACCTTTTTCATGTCCAAATATTCAGATGACAAACACGTTCTTTGAAGATGCCCACAGGGTCTGCTATCTCTCTAACCTTAATTCAGCGGTCATCTAGCACCATTTGATGAACTTTTTTAATGTTATCTGTAGTGGCTGCCGTTTTCCATCCCGTTTAAATGGTGAGACGACGTTTAAATTCAGCTGCCCAAAATTTCACGGTGGGAAATGATGGTGAATCCCCAATTGCATCTAGTGCTGGTAAACAGCATCCATCTCCGCTTTAATTTGTGTACAGAAACATTACATCGTCTAATATAAATTTTCTTGTTGAGGATGGAAACTTTTTAGATTACCCTTGTAGGTCCTTAACTATATTAACTTGGTTTTTTTAGAGGGAGCTTTCACCAGCTGCTGATCACTCAGTTGACTACCGATTTGATTCCGGAGTGTAGTGATGGATCCATTGTCACATACCGCATGAAAAAATCCTTTTTATTTCGCTTCAATAGCTCCATTTCGTTAGCAGTTTATCCATTCTCAAATGTTCATGCAAAATGTTGTTCGATATCTTCATAATATCAGCTATAATTTTGTGAATTTTTCTGATGTTGTCCTGGTGTAACCACCTCATTTGGACGTCCAGGGCGCTGAGCATTATCGGTCCTTGTACGACCACGTTTTAATTCCGCATACCAATCAATTATAGTTGATTTCCCTGGAGAAAAGTCGGGGTAATGTTTATCCAGCTATTGTTTTGCTTCGACGTTATTTGTCTTCATCAAAAAGCAATGCTTAATCAACATAGGAAATGCTGTTTTTTTTCCATTGTTTTGAAAATAACAAATAGCGTCAATTAAAGCACAACTCAGAAACTAGTACACAGATTGTAATCAAATTTTGGCATATGACGTTTTAAGATTGGCACAATCGACCACAGCTGCCACAGGGATTTTTTGTAAGTGACGCCATCTATATGTCAGTTCGCGGACTTATTGGCGTATGAGTTTCGAGGCCATGGAGGAAGTGGGAATATCAAGCCAGGATCTAACAACATACCACGGTAAAATTTGAGGGTAGAGATACTTAAAAACTAATAAGGAAAACTGCCGGCTTTTTTTTGTTGTTGTTTTTAAAGTAGACGACATCCTCTAAAGTAGATGTCGTAGCGTCTATTTACATTACATTATATGTAACAAACTCATACAGCGAAAATAGAAAA
Source organism: Cosmopolites sordidus (assembly GCA_031761425.1). Classification (NCBI taxonomy): domain Eukaryota; kingdom Metazoa; phylum Arthropoda; class Insecta; order Coleoptera; family Curculionidae; genus Cosmopolites; species Cosmopolites sordidus. The sequence continues at coordinate 585,375 of JARFXV010000269.1, read as the reverse complement.
TGAGCATATTTGTCGCTGGAATCGACGAGGCGCTATAATTTAATCTCCGAAGAAACATTCCAGACAAAGCTTTTTAATTCCAATTCGATGGCATTCGAACAATGTTTCCGGCAAATATTTTTGGAAACTGGCTGCAACTATCGCTCGGCCATATGATAAATCTGTGGATCGTTACCGGGAGTGCGCGGCTTTAAACTTTATGTCAAACGATTCTAATTGGTGTCATGCTCGTAACTGCGGTGTAGTCCAGGAAGTAAACTGCAATATCCAGGACCGTATATCTGCCAACATTTTGAAGAACACAAGAAATTACAATATTGACTTGTATTTTAAAATCTTTTTGATGGCTATTTCATTGAAAAACTCTGTTAGTTCGGAGTCTTAACCCTTCTGGCAACCTAATATTAATCTACGAGGACCAATCGGAAAGTTCTCGATGTGATTTTTAAAAAATTTCGACGTTCCAGCTTTCGAAACTCTCAATATGATGCGATTTGTCCAACTCGAAAAAAGAAGCGGTTTTCTCAGCTTTGATCTCATTCGAAGTGAATTTTCTTATAGCGAGTTGTTTCTTCAAGTGTGAGAAGAGGAAGTAATCGCTGCTAGTCAAATCTGGCGAGTATGGCGTATCCAAAAGTGGTTCCAGGTGTAGATCGGAGAGTTCTGCAGCAAAAATCCGAGACGTGGATACAAACGTGTTATCGTGGCGAACGAGCACTTCCTTTCTGCGTAGATGTAGATGTTTGATGGGCAATTTTCACATAGAGCACAGGAAAAATTTCCACGAGCTCACTGTTCAATTTTTCGTGCATACCTGGTACTGGAAAGCGGGTCTGGTACTGTGAAATCTTATATAATAGATATAATCCTATATATAGATACGAGGGGGGGGGGGGGGTCGCTATTTATGTTGCTAGGCGCCATCTGTTGACTGTAGTGACTTGAATAGTTTATCTCAGTCAAAAAATGGAATTACCTCGTGAGGTTTTTCGTGCGATGATTTACTACGGCTTTCGACGTACATTATCTCAACAACAGTGCATCGATCAACTCACTTTGACTTTCGACTTTCGCCACTGTATATCACTGGTTTAGTGAATTCAATCGTGGATGTCGTTCGCTCACGGACAAAAGGTTGTCCAAAATCGGTTGTTGTACCAGAAAACATGGATACTGTGCGCGAACTGATAAAGCAAGATCGTCATGTAACATACCGTGAGATTGAGGCATCCCATGGTACTAGTATGATATACATTTTAGATTCATAGTTTTACATGAAAATTTAACCGTGAAAAAATGTGTGCTCAAAATCGTTAAAAAAGGCTCTTGACGATTGGTGCAAAGAAATACTCAAAAAATACAATCATGATGCTCAAAAACCATGTACAACATCTATACAGTTGACGAATCTTGGATCTATGCATCTGAGCTCGAAACTAAACAGCACTGGACTGGGAGTATGGGTCTTTCAAAATAAGCCAAACCCAACAAAAGTCACTCGGGCTAGGAGCACTTCGAAACACCTGTTTTTTTTTAGATAAATAAGCATGTGGCTACAGTGCCATTAGAGAATCATAGAATGGTTGATTATGTCTAAAGTCTTTGAAGAAATAAGAAAAAACAACTAGCGACACACGATCATTCTTTTCGTTTGACCGGTCAAAATATCGAATTCATGGGTCATCCACCGTACAGTCCTGATTTGACATCCAATGATTTCTTTTTGTTCCCGTCGGTGAAGAATAAACTACGTGATCGACGATTTTCGACATCAGAAGAAGCTGTTATAAACGTCATTCGGAATGGAAGAAGCGCCATGAAAATTGCTCCAAACATACGCAAAATTATATATAAAAGTATCGATCATCGCGAGGAATATTTTGAAAAACAATAAAACCGTTTTCAATGATAAATATTTGTTTTTATTTATTATTCCGGATATATAAATAGCAACCCTCGTATTTACTTGTATTTTAATACCTTTTTTGCGACTATTTCAGTAAAAAAACTCGGTTAGTTCGGAATGTTAGCCCTTCTCGCAACCAAAGCTAACCAACGAGGGCCAGTCGATAAGTTCTCGGTGTGATTTTTAAACAAACTTCGACGTTCCAGCTTTCTAAACTCTCGTATGGGTCCGATTTGTCCAACTCGACAAAACAAGCGATTATCTCAGTTTTGATCTCATCATTAGAAGTGAGTTTTCTTCTAGCGAGCCATTTTGTTCAGATGAGAGAAGATAAATTAGTTGCTACAAGCCAAATCTGGCGAGTACGGCGTATGTGGAAGCCCTCTCGGGCGAGACGTCGTGGAGTTGCAGCAAAAATCCGTGATGTAATTGTGTTATCGTGTGAGAAAGAGCACTTCCTTTTTTGCCCAGATGTGGACGTTTAATGGAGACTTAAGGACAGGACAATTTTTTCGTGGGGCGTTGTAATTGTATACAATTGTATACACATTTGATAAAAATCTGTGTCCTCCAAGCCTAGGAAAGAGCCCTTTCTAGCCTTCTTTTGTTCTTTTCTTCCTTTTGCGTCTAGGAAAGGGCCGAAAAATGTCTCTGGGGGGCAGATCTGGTGAATACGGTAGGTGATGAATCAATTCGACTTCCAATTCGAGAATTTTTACCATACTGGACACTGAAGTGTAAGATGACGCCGCGTTGTCTTGATGAAATAAAACATTCTTTTTCTTCAAATGTAACCTTTTTTCCGCAATTTTTTCAAGATTTTTTCATCTTCGCAGGAACACTAACATCGACTGACATAAATGACAACTGAGCATCTAATGACTGAAATTTTCAAGGTTATCTTTCAACGCATGCGCAATTATATTACCAGAATATTATTGACTATTTACACCATCTTCATGTTGAAGCCGGAAACTTTTCGCACTACCCTCGTAGATAACATTTTAAAAAAGGAAACTCCACAAAAATGCTCTCGCTAAAATATATCCTCAAAAGACTGAAAAAAAAACAATAAAATATGCTGGTAAATCTTCGGAAAAATTCTGAAAATTTCTCATATAAAATCAATGTAAAAGTAACCTTCAAAACGAATAACCGTTTAGGAAAAATGATCAAAAATTGCAAAGCAAAAACAAGCAAAAAAGAGATCGGAAGTATATCAACAATATTGTGGATCATGTCCGAGAACTCATGTACGAGGGCTCTATGATAAGTACCTGAAATATGCCAGAGATGACTCTGCTGGTCTTTAAAAAGTCTTAATATTTTTCGTAAACATAACCTTTCCCAATAATACTGTCAAACTGTCAAGTCGGTGAGTGGTTTAGTTTGTGAATGGTATCCATTTAAATAGAACAACTTTTGTGATTTGGAAACAATGACAACAAAAACAACTGCACCTTCATTATCAACTATAAAATATTGGAAAGCTGAATTCAAACGTGGCCGTACAAGCATTTTTGATGAAGATCGTCCAGGTTGTCCAAATGAGGTTACCAATTCAGAAATGATAGTTTGGTTTAGTTTGGTTGGTTTAGTTGATAGTTGGTTATGTTTGATTTTAGTTGATTGGTTGGTTTAGTTTGTGAATGGTATCAATTTAAATAGAACAACTTTTATGATTTGGAAACAATGACACAAAAACAACAATGGAAAAAATTGAATATAAAGCAGTAATAAAATACTTGTTTTTGAAAAAGAAAACAAACGATGAAATTAAAACGGAGCTCAGCAAGGTTTATGGAGATTCTGCACCTTCATTATCAACCATAAAATATTCGAGAGCTGAATTCAAACGTGGCCGTACAAGCATTTTTGATGAAGATCGCCCAGGTTGTCCAAATGAGGTTACCAATTCAGAAATGATTGAAAAACTCCACGATATCGTTATAAACGATCGGAGAGTGAAAGTGAGTGAGATTGGTGAGACTGTGGGCATATATTTTTTTGCCACTATCTAAAACTCAAAAATTATCAATAATACCTGTTCTTATGTAAAGAAAGAATCACTGGGTAAAAACAAAAAACCAAACGGAGACAAATTTCTCAATGATTCTTTTTTGTAATAAATTTCCGAACGAACAAAATTTTAAAGATATAAAAATGTTATAAAAAATTTTACAAACTTTTAACGTTAACGTTTTGGAGGGTCCTCTCCCCCCGTTTTCAAAACTAAACTAAAAAATAAATTATATTAATTTGTAATATATAAAGTAACGAGTGAAAGTAAATATATTTTTTTTTGGGTATGTCAACGATACTTACATTGACAACAATAGATTTTCATGACAGTGACATACTACCAAAAACTATATATAGGTAATGTTTACTGTGTGATTGTTTATTGTACTGATTGTGTATTCAAATATTTAAATGTGTTTAATTGTGTTTAGAATCGGGAACCATATTGAATTTAAATCTACCGAAGGCATAGCAATACAGTTACATAAGAATTAAAAATAATTACATAATAATTTATTATATTACAAATATTTAAATTTATTAATAATAATTAATAATAATTTACATAAGATCAGGTATTTTTGATATTTTTTGAGTTTTAGATAGTGGCGAAAAACCCAAATAAAGGGAAAAAAATATGAACACGCCACAATCATTCAGCCATTACTGTGGGCATCTTAACTGAACAGGTACAGAATATTTTAAATGAAAAAGCTTTTCGCAAGATATCAGCCGTATGTCAGCGTCAAAAGTATATTTAGCGATGTTAAAACACAATCGAAATGATTTTTGGCGTCGCTTCATATCTGTTGACCAAACATAGATACATCACAGCATACCAGAGATCAAAGAACAGTCACAAACAGTCAACAAACACTTACAAAAGATACAAAAAGTGGGACTAAAGTGTATCGAACTGAAAAGTGAAGTTTTTTTTCTCGTCAGTGCCAGGTATTTATCACGCAACCCTGGTATTAAAAAACGCGAAAAAAATGTTCTCGATCAGAATCATGATTCCGGTTAAGACGCACATCTGTTAAACGAAAATTATCCTTTTAACAGTGATTTCAAAATACAACATGTACAAAATAAAAGCAAAAAACTAAATTACCGAGAGAGTTTACGAACTCACAGGGATCTGAAAAAGGGGTCTTTATTGAATTTGTACTGGCATCTGTATGAATTTCCTAAAATATATATTTTTTATTATAAAAACTGTTTGTATTTATGGCCATTTCAACATCGAAAATATTCATTTCTGACGAAGCTACAGTGCTACCAAAAACGCGTCAAATTTTAAAAATAAAGTGGAAATTTTAACAAAAAAAAACCTTTTATTAAACATTCTTTTATGATGGTTACAAAAAATATTTGTCTCTCGTGTCTCTCAGTTACCGTTGTGATTATTTCTTCTCGGTCAGATTACCGATCTTTTTTTTGCGACCACCGTTGCGTGAGCGAAGTGAATTATATACAGTTAGAGGCGATGCGTTTGACTTTTTGTCCTGCCAGTGAGGCCAAATCCGCTCCGACATCAAATACGTTCGCGTCGACGCTTTATCGCCGATTCTTGTTAAATATTTGATAAGCAACGTTCAGATTAATTCAATAAACAACTTGTTTTATCTCGGATTCAGTTTTAATGTGTCAGACAAATATGCCGGTCTTTTCAGAGATCACGATGAAAGCTTCGTTGCCTGTTATATTGTTAACATTTATTTCGGGTATTTTTTTTTTATGAAACTTTTCGCCTTAAACAATAAAAAATCCCCAGAAAACAACACCAACTAACATCATAACCATGAAAACAATTCTGTTACTTTCAAATCTGTCTAGCCTGTCCGGATAAAAATGATCAAATCAGGTGCAACGATTCGAAATCACCCGACTGTGAACTTTTTACCGCAATTCGATCAATTGATGCTTTTTCCGATGTTATTTTCCCATAGAATTTGATGTCGGCTATGCACCTGACTGACAGGAACGCCCCAAGCGAATATTAAAGAAAAGAACCAAAAAAAATAAGCAAAAAATATGGGTAATGCTCAAGCGTAACGGACATAAAGGTTTCAGTTCGCGATAGGTATATCTAAAGGACACCGTACACCGTTACGATTTGACGGCCGAGCGTCGTGATAAATAGGTCATTCATTTTTGAACTGGTGATAGTAGAGATCAATCACCAATAAATATGTTGGCAAATATTAGTTTCGTATTGCCAGCTATATAGGGTAAAAAAATATGAGCGAGTTAATTCCTTACAAAGTAGATAGCAAGCGCCCTCTGGGAACTAGGTTCAAGCTAGTACCAAATTCGGATTTGTCGCCTTTGAAAACCCAATTGCTCCGATTTTGAATCTGATATATTTAACCATTTTTAAATTACCTCAATTTTTCGATAATTTAGTTTCACTATTAAATGAAACAACAGTGAGAGGACGGAAGCTATAAATTCAAAGAAGTAAAAACATTTAAATATCTGGACGTCATACTAGATAGAAGGAATGAGGGACTTGATATAGAAGAGAAGATAGATAAAGGATATAGAGCATTCCATAGCAACAATAAATTACTGAAAGACAAGAGAATGGAGCACAAGGAATAAATTAGGAACATACAAAACCATAAGACCAATAGTAACATATCCCGTAGAAACTGTAACACTCACAGCAAAGAGGAAGACAAACTAAATATTTTTGAACTCAGGATAATGAGAACAATAACGGGAGCAAAAAAGTGGGAAACGAGTAGAGAACTCTGATGGACTTTGAAATCGACAACTTGTTGGGAAGGGAAAACATAGTGAGAGCAATTAAAGCACAAAGAATAAGATGGTATGGACACGTAATGAGAACAGACAGGGATACGCGAATAAGAGAGATAACAATATGGAAACCAGCACAAAGCAGACCGAGAGGGAGACCCAGGGTCAGATGGAGACACCAGGTGAAAGGTGGAAAATATAAAAACAGTAAACGCAGAGGGATGGAGAAGACCGATAGGAAGAGATGGAGGAAAATAATCGAAAAGGCGAAAACTCACCAACAAGTATGATAAGGTCAACAAGAAGAAATGTGGACTGCTCCACCACAATAAAAGGATCTGAAGAGTTCCTTATATATGAACCCCCTACAATTTCAATATGAAAACGCAAAATCTTTCAGAGGGAGTCGGAGACCTCTGGCCAACGTCTGAAACCGAAAACAAAAACTTTCTTTGGAATGGTAAATATCAATTCTCTCCTGCGCTCAGGAAAACTACACGAATTGGAGCGAACATTGAATCAGCAGAAAATCCAAATGTTAACTTTGCAAGAAACCAGATTGACAGATGATAACACCTTGGAATTCGGCAAGTACAGACTTTTTAAAAGTAAAACTGACAAAAGAATACTCAAAAATATCCCACATCTCGGTGTTACTTTCGCTATATCAAAAAACATTCTTGGTTTTACAACTAACGTCCAGCCAGTAAACAATCGACTTATGACACTATCCCTCAAGTGTGCTAACACAAACTATACATTAATCAATGCACACCTTCCAGTTAACGAAGAAAATGAATCTAATTCTGGGAAAGTAAATAAGTCCTGGGAAATTCTGGAAAAGACTATCTCTAAAATTCGCTCTAACCATGTAAAAATCTTATTGGGTTATTTTTATTGGTATTGGTTATTATATTTATTGGTATTACTACTGTTCCAATACAAATTAAAAGCGAAAATGTGGAGAATCTTTATAAACTTTCCAGACAATCCGACACTTGATAAACGCCACTACTTGAAGTATGTTATTTTTTATGTACGCAGGCGTACGTACGGCTTTTTCTCTAAATAGAAGCTCTTTTTTTCAGTGTAAATACAGTTTTTTTTAATATTTTAACCAATTTTTGCCTATGTTATGCCTATAACAAGGCATAAGATGCTGGAGTGTTGATATTGAATTGGTGACGAAACAACCGTTGATCTGCCACAATTGTGAACTATTTCAGTGCAAATACGGTGAAGGTAGTCACTTTACCCCTGTCCGAGACGCGCAGGAAATTTAATAACGAAAATCTTTTGTTTAATCGCACCCTGTATAGTCCCGTTTTATGTTTTGTTTGAATTTAACTATTTTTGTACTACCCTAGTTTACTAAAAATAATAGATAGTTTGCTAAAAGTGCGAAACGCCCTTGCTCTCGTTTTAATTAACCGACGGGCAGAAAAACGAGAGAAAAAAAATAGACCTAGACATCCCATCCCACCCACAAGATCGGCGGCATTAACTGTAAAAGACCTCGCGCCTTCCAGCCTAACATAATCACCGTGTATTAAAGCGAAGTAAATAAGTCTTCGATGGTATCGGGGGCCTATGGAGTCTTCGCCTATCGTTCCTGTTACGCTCTTCCTGGTTAGATTGCTGAGCCTTCTCCGTTGTCGGTACCCGGGGCATTTCCTGGAAAATTAATTAGTACCAGGCCGGGAGGTGTGTTTAGTACACATTAGGGGTCTTATCTTGAGCGCGAATCGTCCAAAAAGTAAACACGCCTTATCAATGTATAGAGTGTTGTCACAAAATAACTCGCAGGTAGTTGTTCTGTGAATTGTTTTTATCTATCCATAGAAAAAGGTAGTTTAGTCGAAAGGATATACGAGATATTATATAGAGGCTGGTGTAAACGTAGCTATTCCATTTGAAATTTAAACAAATATAAGAAAACTAAAGTAAATATTTATTATCAAGCTTGCAGCAAAATAATGCCTATTAAAATGGGATCATTCTCGTGTTCACAAATTAATTTTCTTTTTACAATATGCTCAGTTTCTTGACACACTCCCTCTATTTCTCACCGAACACTGTCTTTGAGCTGATTTAGTTTGAGATTTATTAATGTAAACTCTCTCTTCAAGGTAATCTCAAAGAAAGAAGCTAGGGATGATGAGATCTGGATATTTTGGGGGCTCTCTCAGAGCTCCATTTCGGAGATTGATTTATTATGAAAATATTTCTTAAAAAAACGCTTTTTTAACCCTTATAGTATGGGCTATCCTGCTGGAATCATCCTGCATCATCCTGCTGGAATTAACAGACCTCAGGGTATCCTAATTAAGGCAAATATATTTTTAATATCTCTATCAATATTTCGATCCAGAAGGATCATGATGTTCGATGTTCAAGTGACTGACACCTGAAGAGTGGTTGCATTTCAATCACGGTTTCGCCACTTTTGACAAACATATGGTGATCAAACACGCAGTGCTCTGGAGTTATTAGCGGCATGAATGCAGTAGGCCCCCTCTATCTCTGTTAACCTAGTACTACCCATTCCAAAAACGACCATTTCCCGTGGGCCATCTTGTCTAAGTTCTGAAGTTGGTTGTCGGTCTTAAGGGTTGAAAGCACTGCCGATTTTTTCGTAACATTATGAGAAATGCCAACTGTAAGTTCTATTATAAGCTTTATCGGCAAATCCTACTTCCAAATAGTATTTTTAACTAGAAAGAAAAAAAGGAAGCGCGCATCTCGTCTCAGGCTAAATCTAGCAACTATACAAATATTGCCATAGGCCAGAAAAATGGCATTTTTTGCACAGTTTAAGCTCCAGTCACTAGAATTGGTCAATCCTAATTTTTTATTCCAGGGCGAATTTTTTTCTGTCTACTACGTGTAAAATCTTGAAATCGCGCATCTCGTCTCAGACTAAATTTAGCAACTATAAAAATATTGCCATAGACTAGAAAAATAGCATTTTTTGCGCAGTTTAAGCTCCAGTCACTAGAATTGACCAATCGTAATTTTTTATCCCAGGGCGAATTTTGTTATCCATGTCGATGTAAAATCTTGAAATCGCGCATCTGGTCTCAGACTAAATTTAGCAACTATACAACTATTGCCATAGACTAGAAAAATAGCATTTTTCGTGCAGTTTATGCTCCAGTCACTAGAATTGACCAATCGTAATTTTTTATCCCAGGGCGAATCTTGTTATCCATGTCGATGTAAAATCTTGAAATCGCGCATCTGGTCTCTGACTAAATTTAGCAACTATACAAATATTGCCATAGACTAGAAAAATAGCATTTTTGGCGCAGTTTAAGCTCCAGTCACTAGAATTGACCAATCGTAATTTTTTATCCCAGGGCGAATTCTGTTATCCATGTCGACTATGGGTAAAATCTTGAAATCGCGCTTCTGGTCTCAGATTAAATCTAGCAACTATACAAATATTGCCATAGGCTAGAAAAATAGCATTTTTTGCGCAGTTTATGCTCCAGTCACTAGAATTGACCAATCGTAATTTTTTATCCCAGGCCGAATTTTTTTATCCATGTCGACTATGGGTAAAATCTTGAAATCGCGCTTCTGGTCTCAGATTAAATCTAGCAACTATACAAATATTGCCATAGGCTAGAAAAATGGCATTTTTTGCGCAGTTTAAGCTCCAGTCGCTAGAATTGACCAATCGTAATTTTTTATCCCAGACCGAATTTTTTTATCCATATCGACTATGGGTAAAATCTTCAAATCGCGCTTCTGGTCTCAGATTAAATCTAGCAACTATACAAATATTGCCATAGGCGGGAAAAATAGCACTTTTTGCGCAGTTTAAGCTCCAGTCACTAGAATTGACCAATCGTAATTTTTTATCCCAGGCCGAATTTTTTTATCCATGTCGACTATGGGTAAAATCTTGAAATCGCGCTTCTGGTCTCAGATTAAATCTAGCAACTATACAAATATTGCCATAGGCTAGAAAAATGGCATTTTTTGCGCAGTTTAAGCTCCAGTCACTAGAATTGACCAATCGTAATTTTTTATCCCAGGCCGAATTTTTTTATCCATGTCGACTATGGGTAAAATCTTGAAATCGCGCTTCTGGTCTCAGATTAAATCTAGCAACTATACAAATATTGCCATAGGCTAGAAAAATGGCATTTTTTGCGCAGTTTATGCTCCAGTCACTAGAATTGACCAATCGTAATTTTTTATCCCAGGCCGAATTTTTTTATCCATGTCGACTATGAGTAAAATCTTGAAATGGCGCATCTCGTCTCAGACTAAATTTAGCAACTATACAAATATTGCCATAGACTAGAAAAATAGCATTTTTCGCGCAGTTTAAGCTCCAGCCACTAAAATTGACCAATCGTAATTTTTTATCCCAGGGCGAATTTTTTATCCATGTCGACTATGAGTAAAATCTTGAAATCGCGCTTCTGGTCTCAGATTAAATCTAGCAACTATACAAATATTGCCATAGGCCAGAAAAATGGCATTTTTTGCGCAGTTTAAGCTCCAGTCACTAGAATTGACCAATCGTAGTTTTTTATTCCAGGGCGAATTTATTTTATTCATGTGGACTATGGGTAAAATCTTTAAATCGCGCATCTCGTCTCAGACTAAATCTAGCAACGATAAAAAAATTTTAATGAACCGGAAAAATATTATTTTTCTCACAGTTTTAAGCTGCAGTCACATAAAATGACCAATATTATTTTTTTATCCCAGGCCGAATTTTTTTCTGTCTACTACGTGTAAAATCTTGAAATCGCGCATCTCGTCTCAGACTAAATTTAGCAACTATAAAAATATTGCCATAGGTTAGAAAAATGGCATTTTTTGCGCAGTTTATGCTCCAGTCACTAGAATTGACCAATCGTAATTTTTTATCCCAGGCCGAATTTTTTTATCCATGTCGACTATGGGTAAAATCTTGAAATGGCGCTTCTGGTCTCAGATTAAATCTAGCAACTATACAAATATTGCCATAGGTTAGAAAAATGGCATTTTTTGCGCAGTTTAAGCTCCAGTCACTAGAATTGACCAATCGTAATTTTTTATCCCAGGCCGAATTTTTTTATCCATGTCGACTATGGGTAAAATCTTCAAATCGCGCTTCTGGTCTCAGATTAAATCTAGCAACTATACAAATATTGCCATAGGCGGGAAAAATAGCACTTTTTGCGCAGTTTAAGCTCCAGTCACTAGGATTGACCAATCGTAATTTTTTATCCCAGGCCGAATTTTTTTATCCATGTCGACTATGGGTAAAATCTTGAAATCGCGCTTCTGGTCTCAGATTAAATCTAGCAACTATACAAATATTGCCATAGGCGGGAAAAATAGCATTTTTTGCGCAGTTTAAGCTCCAGTCACTAGAATTGACCATTCGTAATTTTTTATCCCAGGCCGAATTTTTTTATCCATGTCGACTATGGGTAAAATCTTGAAATCGCGCTTCTGGTCTCAGATTAAATCTAGCAACTATACAAATATTGCCATAGGCGGGAAAAATAGCATTTTTTGCGCAGTTTAAGCTCCAGTCACTAGAATTGACCATTCGTAATTTTTTATCCCAGGCCGAATTTTTTTATCCATGTCGACTATGGGTAAAATCTTGAAATCGCGCTTCTGGTCTCAGATTAAATCTAGCAACTATACAAATATTGCCATAGGTTAGAAAAATCTCATTTTTTGCGCAGTTTAAGCTTCAGTCACTAGAATTGACCAATCGTAATTTTTTATCCCAACCCGAATTTTTTTATCCATATCGACTATGGGTAAAATCTTCAAATCGCGCTTCTGGTCTCAGATTAAATCTAGCAACTATACAAATATTGCCATAGGCTAGAAAAATGGCATTTTTTGCGCAGTTTAAGCTCCAGTCACTAGAATTGACCAATCGTAATTTTTTATCCCAGGCCGAATTTTTTTATCCATGTCGACTATGGGTAAAATCTTGAAATTGCGCTTCTGGTCTCAGATTAAATCTAGCAACTATACAAATATTGCCATAGGCTAGAAAAATGGCATTTTTTGCGCAGTTTATGCTCCAGTCACTAGAATTGACCAATCGTAATTTTTTATCCCAGGCCGAATTTTTTTATCCATGTCGACTATGAGTAAAATCTTGAAATGGCGCATCTCGTCTCAGACTAAATTTAGCAACTATACAAATATTGCCATAGACTAGAAAAATAGCATTTTTCGCGCAGTTTAAGCTCCAGCCACTAAAATTGACCAATCGTAATTTTTTATCCCAGGGCGAATTTTTTATCCATGTCGACTATGGGTAAAATCTTGAAATCGCGCTTCTGGTCTCAGATTAAATCTAGCAACTATACAAATATTGCCATAGGCCAGAAAAATGGCATTTTTTGCGCAGTTTAAGCTCCAGTCACTAGAATTGACCAATCGTAATTTTTTATTCCAGGGCGAATTTATTTTATTCATGTGGACTATGGGTAAAATCTTTAAATCGCGCATCTCGTCTCAGACTAAATCTAGCAACGATAAAAAAATTTTAATGAACCGGAAAAATATTATTTTTCTCACAGTTTTAAGCTGCAGTCACATAAAATGACCAATATTATTTTTTTATCCCAGGCCGAATTTTTTTATCCATGTCGACTATGGGTAAAATCTTGAAATCGCGCTTCTGGTCTCAGATTAAATCTAGCGACTATACAAATATTGCCATAGGCTAGAAAAATGGCATTTTTTGCGCAGTTTAAGCTCCAGTCACTAGAATTGACCAATCGTAATTTTTTATCCCAGGCCGAATTTTTTTATCCATGTCGACTATGAGTAAAATCTTGAAATGGCGCATCTCGTCTCAGACTAAATTTAGCAACTATACAAATATTGCCATAGACTAGAAAAATAGCATTTTTCGCGCAGTTTAAGCTCCAGCCACTAAAATTGACCAATCGTAATTTTTTATCCCAGGGCGAATTTTTTATCCATGTCGACTATGGGTAAAATCTTGAAATCGCGCTTCTGGTCTCAGATTAAATCTAGCAACTATACAAATATTGCCATAGGCCAGAAAAATGGCATTTTTTGCGCAGTTTAAGCTCCAGTCACTAGAATTGACCAATCGTAATTTTTTATTCCAGGGCGAATTTATTTTATTCATGTGGACTATGGGTAAAATCTTTAAATCGCGCATCTCGTCTCAGACTAAATCTAGCAACGACAAAAAAATTTTAATGAACCGGAAAAATATTATTTTTCTCACAGTTTTAAGCTGCAGTCACATAAAATGACCAATATTATTTTTTTATCCCAGGCCGAATTTTTTTATCCATGTCGACTATGGGTAAAATCTTGAAATCGCGCTTCTGGTCTCAGATTAAATCTAGCAACTATACAAATATTGCCATAGGCTAGAAAAATGGCATTTTTTGCGCAGTTTAAGCTCCAGTCACTAGAATTGACCAATCGTAATTTTTTATTCCAGGGCGAATTTTTTTATCCATGTCGACTATGGGTAAAATCTTGAAATCGCGCATCTCGTCTCAGACCAAATCTAGCAACGATAAAAAAATTTTAATGAACCGGAAAAATATTATTTTTCTCACAGTTTTAAGCTGCAGTCACATAAAATGACCAATATTATTTTTTTATCCCAGAGCAATTTTTTTTATCTATGTCGAATGAATTTCACATAAAATAAGTAGTTTGAAGGCATCTAATTTTGTTGTTGTTTTATTTGAATTGAATTTAAACTTCGGACGCACTAAAAAAAATATCTTATACTATGACTTTACATGTACATATTGATTAGTACTTTACTGTCATTTTTTAGTTGCTTCTTCCGTCTTCCACTACATTGTTATTCACTGTAAATATTTCTGTTTCCGGAATGACCAAAAAGGAGCTTAATAACGTTCACCTTTCACACCGGCTTCGTGAATCCGAATCGACAAAATATTAATATTAATAGCAGGTTAATATTCTCGGTGTTAAGGTGTTTATAGCACCTCCAATTTTGGTATAGTTCATCCGTTTTGAGTAGTTGTAAACAATAAAACGTTTTACTGTATGTAATCATAAAAATATACTGGAAGGCATAAAACTGTGAATACCCGACATATTTAAGATTTTTAAACTATTATAGTATACTTTCTACAAAATTAAAATCGTGGCACGTCATTAAACACGTGAGCAAAATTTCGGCTGCGCTGTTGCCAGATTGCGATTAAACACCATAACCTTACTTTAACAAATTATTTTTACAATTTTACTTTAATAACAATTAAAAAAATGAAATGCAAATCACAAAGTAAGTTACAAAATTATAATTAAAGTCTTACAAGTGTTGTTGATTTAGTACCTTTAATATATTCAGCATATGTAAAATGCATCGTTTAAAAACCATGGACATTTTTTAATATTTGAATGGTTATTAAAATAATATGATTATATAGTTAACAGTGACATTTTTTGCGAACAACTTTCTTGCCACTATCTACAATAAAAATTTTCAATCAAAACTTTTCCTATTTTTTTACATATTTATGTAACTTACCTTTTACCGTCAATTTTGGTGGTTTTTACACTGCTCTTATTATTATCTTGCCATGAATCACTTACAGTACCATTTTGAAAAATCCAGGTTTCATCTAAGAAGACAAATTTTTACAAGGCGTTTTTTCTTTCCTTCATATAACCTCTCAAAAAATCTATACGTTTTAAGGCAACGTTGAGAAGTTCCATAAGGCCTCGTCTTGGATCATCTTTTTTTCATTTAAAACCTACTTCTTTTAACGTTTAGATACCGATGGGATAACCTCCAAACGTGTCAATAAATATCAAGACAAATTATAAACCTGACAACGTCGCATATGCTGCAAACCGTATACAGCCGCTAAATTTAAAATTTATTGAATACATCCACTTGATTATTTTACTATTTCTTTTTTGTAGTGGTATTTCTGCTGTTCTTAGTTTTCTTTAGTTTTGTACATATATATATATATATATATATATATATATATATATATATATATATATATATATATATATATATATTATATATATATATATATATATATATATATATATATATATATATATATATATATATATATATATATTGTAATATTGTATTGTAAATGTCTCACCTACGATATATTAAAACAAATACAGTTTTGCAATTCAAAAATTATTTAAAACAATATTTTGTTTTGTTTTCAAATGAGATTAATAAATGTTTATTACTCTACGATATATCAATACAAAATAAGAAATTACCCAGGTAGTTCCACTTACAATCTATTATTTTAAAGCAAAATTGCCGTCAATTTCATATATAAACCTTTGTAAATTATGGCTTTGCTTAAACTATAATTACTTATTGCAGTAACCTCTGATTAAATCTAGGAAAAAACTTTTATATCTTGTTTCAAAATTAATTAATATAGGAGGGTAGTATGAAAAGTACTATTGCCAAAACATAATTAAGAAAAGTTTCTTTTTTCACTTCCAATTGTCTACTTTGAGCAGCAGATTTTAGAATATCACAGTAAAATAATATTGTTTTGGAATTTTTAAACTAAAAAGACACATTTTTAATGGGGTTTAACCCTTTCAAGTCTTGAAAAAGATCCCTAATTGGGCTTGAGAAAGCTATGTGCAAGATGGGTGCCGCATTTGTTAAATTCTAATCAGAAACCACTTAATAACCAATATTTGGACCTTTTTCGAAATAATAAAATGGATTTTGAACGTCGTTTTATAACTATAGATGAGATTTGGGTTTATCAATATGATCCTGAACTGCCTCTACAAACCGCAGAGTCAAAATCAACCAAAAAGGTAGTGGCATCAACTTTTAGGGATGCAAAAGGCATTTTATTAATCGATTGTTCGTGTTCTTGCAGTGGTCAAATTGAAGGAGTTACGCTACGAATTGTTGGAGCATCCACCATATTCACCAGATCTGGCCTCCTCTGACTTTCATTTGTTCCCAGACCTAAAAGGATGCCTACGCGGCAAGCGTTTTTCATCAAATAAAAAAATTATTGCAGGCTTAGATGGGTATTTTGAAGGATATTTTGTTTTCCTTTATTTGGGTTTTTCGCCACTATTTAAAACTCAAAAAAAATATTTTTTTTTCCTTTATTTGGGGTTTTCGCCACTATCTAAAACTAAAAAAATATCAAAAAACCCTCAAAAAAATTCACTGGGTTAAAACAAAAAATTAAGCGGAGACAAATTTCTCAGTGATTCTTTTTTGTAAGAAATTTGCCTAACGAACAAAATTTTAAAGATATAAAAATGTTATAAAAAATTTTACAAACTTTTAACGTCAACGTTTCGAAGGGTCCTCCCCCCCCCCATGTTTACAAAACTAAACTAAAAAATAAATTATATTAATTTGTAATATATAAAGTAACAAGTGATAGTAAATATATTTTTTTGTGTATATCAACGATACTTACATTGACAACAATTATAAATAATTAAATTAATATTAAAAAATACCTAAAGGAAAAAAAATATATGAACACGCCACAATCATTCAGACATTACTTATTTACAAGGAGTTCCAGAAATTCACTTCAGAGATGGAATAAATTAACCGCTGGAAAAAATGTATTGAAGGGAGAATATACGGAAGAATAAATCTAGGTATAAATCTTTATTTGATAGTTTAAAATGAATTTCCATAAAGTATCGGCTATCTTAATTGATAATATAAACATCTAGACACTTAAAGCCGGGTCCACATCAATACGAATTTGTGTTGTGCGGGGTATGTGTGTTGTATGTGGTGCGCCTATGGGGCAATGTAGACGCTCTGACCATCTGTTTTCCATCAGATAATTCAAACAAATTGTCCCAGTAAATTCAACACGCACCTAAAATGTTATTGGTGTGGATCCAACTTAATAGATCGGAATAAAGAAATATCCAAATTCCTTCTGCTTCACCGAAAACTTGTCATAATACCCCCGTATTAGAAGTAACCAATAACCATACAATATATTTATTATAATATTTTATTGTATATAGTACGACTTCTATTATAAGAAAGTACTGTTATCTTTAATTGTAGTTGAGCGCATGATTCCACGAACTGTACTTCCTAGAACAATATCCCAATTTTTCATTATGCACTATGCGTAAAAGTGCAACGACAGTTATAACTGTACTTTCACGCAGTCAAAAATTATCATAATATCAAAATATTGTACACCGTGAACTTAGTATAGTTGCAAAGAATGGTTGCCGGTCTTAGAAATAAAAGTTTACTTGTGAGTAAAAGGTTTGTCCATAAGAATGTCGTTTTTTTGAATTTTTAAAACATTGCGTCTTTATTAATTATTATTAATAATATAACTAAATATAACATAACCTATTTTTTAGTTAAATAAAACACATCGCTCAATAAGTCCCCGATCGGACAAATAAACACTTTTTTGCAAAATTTTGACTTTAATCATCAATATATTCTCATTGCTAACTTTTTTTATAGAACGATTTCTCGTTGCCTTCACAATATCCTTCAGTTTCGGCAATTACCTCTTTATTGGAGCGAGCATTTTTTTGAGGTGTGAGAACAGGAAATAGTCGCTGGGGGACAGATCTGTAGAATACGGTGAATGAGGAAGCAATTCGAATTTGTGACATGCTACATTGTCTTGGTGAAACAAGACATTTTTTACAGCAATATTCTTCCAGCGATAGCTATCGAAGTCAAGGAGATGGGTGATTGTCAATAATTATGGAGATTATATCATATATTTAAACTGTATTAACTCCTAAATAAAATTAAATGTTGTTCAGAAGAACTGAGTGTAAGATTTATTAAATATAATTCGTTTTTAAGTTCGCATATACGCGATCGTTGCCTTCACAATACCCTTCAGTCTCGACATTTACCTCTTTATTGGAGCGAGCATTTTTTTTTTGAGGTGTGAGAACAAGAAATAGTCCCTGGGGGACATATCTGTACAATACGGTGAATGAGGAAGCAATTCGATTTTGTGACATGCTGCATTGTCTTGGTGAAACAGCACATTTTTTACAGCAATATTCTTCCGGCGATAGCTATCGAAGTCAAGGGGATGGGTGATTGTCAATAATTATGGAGATTATATCGTATATTTAAACTGTATTAACTCCTAAATAAAATTAAATGTTGTTCAAAAGAACTGATTGTAAGATTTATTAAATATAATTCGTTTTTAAGTTCGCATATACGCGATCGTTGCCTTCACAATACCCTTCAGTCTCGACATTTACCTCTTTATTGGAGCGAGCATTTTTTTGAGGTGTGAGAACAAGAAATAGTCCCTGGGGGACATATCTGTACAATACGGTGAATGAGGAAGCAATTCGATTTTGTGACATGCTGCATTGTCTTGGTGAAACAGCACATTTTTTACAGCAATATTCTTCCGGCGATAGCTATCGAAGTCAAGGAGATGGGTGATTGTCAATAATTATGGAGATTATATCATATATTTAAACTGTATTAACTCCTAAATAAAATTAAATGTTGTTCAAAAGAACTGATTGTAAGATTTATTAAATATAATTCGTTTTTAAGTTCGCATATACGCGATCATTGCCTTTACAATACCCTTCAGTTTCGGCATTTAGCTCTTTATTGGAGCGAGCATTCTTTTGAGGTGTGAGAACAAGAAATAGTCGCTGGGGGACAGATCAGTAGAATACGGTGAATGAGGAAGCAATTCGAATTTGTGACGTGCTGCATTGTCTTGGTGAAACAAGACATTTTTACAGCAATATTCTTCCAGCGATAGCTATCGAAGTGAAGGAGATGGGTGATTGTCAATAATTATGGAGATTATATCGTATATTTAAACTGTATTAACTCCTAAATAAAATTAAATGTTGTTCAAAAGAACTGATTGTAAGATTTATTAAATATAATTCGTTTTTAAGTTCGCATATACGCGATCGTTGCCTTTACAATACCCTTCAGTTTCGGCATTTACCTCTTTATTGGAGCGAACATTCTTTTGAGGTATGAGAACAAGAAATAGTCGCTGGGGGACAGATCTGTAGAATACGGTGAATGAGGAAGCAATTCGAATTTGTGACGTGCTGCATTGTCTTGGTGAAACAAGACATTTTTACAGCAATATTCTTCCGGCGATAGCTATCGAAGTCAAGGAGATGGGTGATTGCAATAATTATGGAGATTATATCGTATATTTAAACTGTATTAACTCCTAAATAAAATTAAATGTTGTTCAAAAGAACTGATTGTAAGATTTATTAAATATAATTCGTTTTTAAGTTCGCAAATACGCTATCGTTGCCTTTACAATACCCTTCAGTTTCGGCATTTACCTCTTTATTGGAGCGAGCATTCTTTTGAGGTGTGAGAACAAGAAATAGTCGCTGGGGGACAGATCAGTAGAATACGGTGAATGAGGAAGCAATTCGAATTTGTGACATTTTAAGTTCGCATATACGTATACGCGATCCTCGTGCCTTATTTAATCTAAATATTCAATTATGGTTTTATTGTGATTAGTTCTGGTTTTGTTTTCTAAATTCTTCATTTTTTGTTTTGTCGGCTTTTGTCTTGCCTACCATTCTTCCTGGGTGTTTTATTTTGGTTTGGTCACCTTTATGTCCCTTTAGTAATAGCATCCTAAATTAACTTGCATATAACAGTGTTGGTATTAGTACTGTAAGAGACGTAACTTTCTTTGCATAGGTGACCCTTTTTTACTAAATATTGAAAGATTTCTATCAAATAATCAATTGGATGAAAATAATCCAAAGCACAAATTGGATCAAATAAAAATTATAATAGTATATATAAAATATTTAATAATATTATTGTAAAAAATAAACGTATAGACATATATTCTTTAAAAGAAATAATAAAAAATACTTATAAATAAATTTTTATATATATATATATATATATATATATATATATATATATATATATATATATATATATATATATATATATATAGACTACTATATAATAAATAATAATATTTTTATAAACATAATAGAATCCATATAAATGGAAATAAATTATTTAGTAAAAATATAATATTTAATTTATTAAAAAAATGGAATTGAAGAAGGTAAACGTTTATCTAAAAAAAAATATATTTTTATTTGAAAAAAAAATTAATAAACTTTATATTAAAAATGGAAAATATGTTTTTCATATCAACATAAAAAAATATTTTTGATAAAAATTACGAAATAATTTTTATAATATCTATATATGAAGTGGGTCCAATTGTGATCCAAATTGTGTGCTTTGCACTTTCCAGGTCTAAACTTCCATTATTTAGGTATTTAAATGTATTTACTGTTTCGAGAATTTGTTTACTTATAATACTTTTTCTCCTTTTATTGTCGTATTTAATATATGAGGTCCGTCTCATGTAAAACAGGACTTGAAAAAAAGACACAAATATTAATTTTTTTCGGCAAAAATAATTCTTTCCATTTTTGACTTCTCGAGAGGGCTGGTCATATGATTTGACTCGGTCGGGTACTTCTATTCGGCACTTTAATGCTTTGTTTCTGGATCATATTGAAAACACCTCGTTCCATCGCCAATTACAATCTTATACTTGAAGTTCTCATCCTTTTTCGACTCTTTAATCGAGTCTTTGCAATGTTGGATTCGCAAATGATCCCAAATGATCGGTCAAAATGTAATGAATTGAATCTTTGGACATGTTCAATTCCATTTCCATGTATCGGAACGAAAATGTTTCATGAACAATTTCAGTTTCAATTCACGAACAATTTCAATGTCACTTTGATTAACCACAAAATTTTTCGGACCAGGATATTCGTCATTCTTAATGTCCTGTCCAATAATGATTTAGCAAGTTTAAAACAAAACTTAATATTCTCTCTTTGTTCGATGTTCATTTTTCGACCGATGGTATAAACGCCCGACGCTTTAAGTGCGATAACTTGGCTTCCAATGATCCGAATGCCATAAAATTTGTGAGAACGTTAGTGAAGCATTGCGTCAAATGATGGCGCATAACTATTTTTTAAAAGTCCGGTTTTCTGAGACGTTCCTTGTATATACATCTTGAGTGCTTCAATTTCTAATGATCGTGAAAATCCAACAACAATCCGCATAAAAATTTGAAATCGAAGAAGAAACAACGTAATAGACGTTACGACGTTAACATACATAAAGAATAAATGTCTAAAAATATTACAGAACTGGATAGTCGCCTATGACAATATTGAAGTTGTGAAACAATTTACCCACCTAGACAAATCAGTCGAAAACAACACCACAGGAGATATCAGAAATACTATTTACTTCCTGAAGCTGTCCTAAGATCTAAACGTATTACCAAGAAACACGAAAGTTAGAATCTATAAAATACTCATTCTGCTAAAACTCACTGATGTACACATTCAGTACTTTTAGGTCTGTTTATCCATCACAGTAATAAACAATAATAAACTTCCTACTGTCTCCATTCTGCCTTTTCATATCTTAAATAATAAACATTTGCGTTGTATGGGCTATATGGCATTGTGACAGTCTAGACGCTCTGACCCACAAGGTCACACACAAATATTTTCGCCGCACATAATTGATTGTAGTCATTGTAATGTGCTACATTCATAATAATGAACAGTTTAATCACGAAAAAAACAAAACAGGGCATTATTGGATGAAGCATTTGTACCAAAGTACAAACAGAAAATAAGAGTAAACACTGAACATTTTTTTTGACGCTTGTTGCAATAACCTAACTAAGCATAACCTGCAAATATCCCACATCACACATAGGCGGAGCGAAGCATACAGCGCGCACAAAACAAATATTGACTGTATGTGGTAATTTTACTTCGTAAATATTTTCGGCGCACAGTAAATTCAAAACACATGCAAAATTTTATTGATGTGGACCCAGCTTAAGCTATCTCAAATAATTCCTTATTATTTCTCTCTCATTTTTATCAAGTGATCCATATCAAGTGAAACAGTTTAATATCTTAGTACACTCTTGTTTATCGTTGAAATTAAATCATGCCGGTCCAATTAAAGAAACCAGAGACGCTCAAGATCCAAGTACGGTTAATATCGAGGGGTCTTCTTCTAATTAGCATCGAGTAGCTTCGTCATTTTTTGCTTTAACTGTTTCGAATGTGTTTCAAATACCGTATGAAATGAATAATCTGATTATTATGAACACGTTTCGAGAAGGGACAAGTGGATAAGAGTAGTTCAAGGATGCCGGAGCTGTCTTTTTTTTTTAATTGATTTCAGAAATTATTAACACTCAAAAATTAGTCATAATGATTTGGGAAATGTAAATAAAATGTTGGAAAACTGCAGTTAAAAGTGCGCCACTTTATGGACAATTTCAGCAAGGAATTTTTTAAGTATGGGGGGGGGCTACAAATAACATTTGAGGTATTTACAAAACATGGCGTACTTAGTATTAAATTGCATCGGACCATTCATGTTAAAGCATCATCATTTCCTTCTAAAAATCAGTGTGTGTCGTTTCGTTTGTGTCAACCTTTGTGACAACAAAACACAATTTACGGGAAGCACTGCTTTTTTGTTTTAATTTTAAGAAATGTGCAGCTGATGGACATTGTTCGATGTGTGAAGCATATGGGGAATATGCTCCATCAATAAAAACACGTAAGTAGTGGTTACGGCCTTTTAGGCCCCTTTCACACTAGCCACTCTACGCCACGCCACACTAAGTACACAGGAGTAGATGGGAGTTTACACACCTATCCACGCCACGCCACACAATTATACTCAGCCACAAGGGTTCCACTCGAGATCAACAGCAGGCGGGCGCCACATGCACGCAACTCCATCCACGCCACACCACCTCTTGTCAACAGTAGGCCTGAAAGAACTAATGGGCTCTTTCGTACTCTGCCACGCCCCATCCACTCCACAACCACAATACAAACGTGGTTAATCATATCAGTTATCAGGGCTTATTTGATCCCCAGTTTGTTGTTTATTTTTTTTTTAATTTTGATTACTTTTTTGTAATTTTGATTATTTTTTTTGTAATTTTGATTACATGGAGTTTTTGATACTGAAAAGTTAATAGGCGAAGTAAAGAAAAATGAATGTTTATGGAACATACAACTTGGTGATTATTCAAATAAACAAAACAAACAGTTTGCTTGGTCTGAAGTTGCAAATGAATTGCTTTCTGAGTATGCAGAAATAACCCAATGTTACTATCAACATCTGCCGGGGAGTAATAGACTTCCTCAAGACAGTGTCTTATCTGTGCAAACTTTCTTCTAAAACTGCAGACAGTTCTTGAAATGATTCCACGCTCATACGAAAGAATGTAAAAAACTTCATGGGATTATCCCATGAAGTTCTCAACCAAAATTCCCAAAATTCTCTTTTTTTTCCTGCGCCTTAACCTTCGAAGGACAATTAAACTCATGCCAGCCAACTCTTCAGTCGAATAGTCCATGACGATGGCAAAAACAGCCTGAACAGAAAAGTATGACTTTTCATGTGGAAAGGTGTTGATGAAAAATTGATAAGTGTGAAATGACGAGGGGTGTGGCGTGGCGTGGACAAGTGTGAAGGAAACCAATATGTTGACGACATCTGGTGTGGAGTGGCGTGGAGTGGATAGTATGAAACGGGCCTTAAAAGTGGCGATTTTAACACCAGTGATAAAGAACGCGAATGGAGGCTAGTGAAGTTTGAAAACGCTTAGTTGGAGGCGTTATTGGACCGAGGTTCATGCCAAACTCAGGATTAGCTCACCGAAACCTTGAGAGTGACTCAAGAAGCTATTTAAAACCTCGAGGTCATGGGTATGGTACAAAAATAAGGAAAATGGGTCCCGTATAAACTCAAGCCAAGAGAATGCCGTTTTTTTATTTGCGAACAACTGCTCCAAAAGCAAAATCGGAAGAGTTTTTTGCATCGAAACGTGAAAAGTGGATTTACGTGGACAATCCCAAGCGCAAAAAATCGTGGAGTAAGCCCGGCCGTGCATCAACTTCCACGGCCAAACCGAATATTCATAGCAAGACGATAATGTTGTGCATCTGGTGGGATAAGCTCGGAATGATTTACTATGAGCTACTCCAGCCTAACGAAATCATCACTGGGGGACGTTACCAACAACAATTGATGCAGTTAAGCCGAGCATTGAATCTCAAACGCCCCCCATATGCCTTTCAGCGCGAAGTCGTCAAGGAAACTTTGGAGGCATTTCAATGGGATGTTCTACCTCACCCGCCGTATTCACCAGACATTACCCCTTCCGACTACCACTTGTTCCGGTCGATGTCTCATGGCCTGACTGAGCACTTTACTTACGAAGAAGCCAAATATTGGATCGATTTTTGGATCGCCTCAAAACACGAAGAATTTTTTCAGTGGGGAATCCGTTTCCATTTTCAGACATGAATTTCGAAGAATTCTTGCAAATTTTGATCAGTGTATTGAAAATTGCCCGTTTTTCTGCCGTACTTTGTCTGTTCATGGTGCATCGAAACCAAAAACAACGTCTATACTTACTTTCAGTAACAACCTATAAATTAAATGTGACATTATCACAAGACGTCTCACGCGAATGACAGGGAAGATTTCGATCTTTAAAATATTTACATTCTTATTTTTTAGCAGTTTACGTTCAGATTTCGAAAGTCTATAAAATTTCATAAATTTTACATTATATTTTATCAATTTTAATAATAATGCATGATATATGCTTTTCACTTTTTATGAACGATGTATAACGTACGTAACGATGCAAAAGTGTATTTTTTTTGGCTTGGTGGCGTAATCTGGAATCTTTTTTCGAACCGTTATCAACTTCACACAAGTGGATTTCAAAAACATGCCAGAATATTTTTTGTATATATATATATATATATATATATATATATATATATATATATATATATATATATATATATATATATATATATATATATATATATATATATATATACCCACGGAAGAACAATATATAATACCAGATATCCTAGTGGAGGAAGTAACAAATGCTATAGAATTGATGAAGAACGGCAAGGCTCCAGGAAGGGATAGTGTAACTGTCGAAATGCTAAAAGCTGGTGGTCGGACGTTACATAAAACACTGGCAAAATTATACTCAAAATGCCTCAAAGAACAAAAAGTACCTGACTTATGGAAGGATGCAGAAGTAATCCTTTTACATAAAAAAGGAGCACAGGAAGATTTAAAGAACTACCGTCCAATAAGCCTCCTATCAGTGATATAATAATCCTCAGTGATATTCAGTGATATTCAGTGAGGTAATCCTCCTATCAGTGATAATTTCTAAAAGAATATTAAAAAAACTGAATGACGCACAACCAAGAGAACAAGCAGGATTCAGAAGTGGATTCAGTACAATGGATCACATCCAGGTTGTACAGCAGGTCATAGAAAGGCACAACGAATACACCATGCCACTGTGCTTGGCTTTTATCGACTGCGAAAAAGCATTTGATTCCATCTCAAAGCATGCGATAATGGATGCACTGCTTAGCCAAGGTGTAGAGAGAGCCTATGTAAACCTATTAGAATCGATATATGATGGAGCTACAGCCACAATTCCCCTTGATGATCTTGAAGTGGGAATTAATATAGAACGAGGTGTACGGCAGGGTGACGCAATATCGCCTATTCTTTTCTCGGGTGGCCTTGAAGAAGTATTCCGTAAACTGGATTGGGAACAGGATGGGGTAAAGATCAATGGTGCAAACTTAAACCATCTTAGATTTGCAGATGATATTATTCTCATTCTCAAAAGTCTGTGACATCATTGGAAGAGTAAAAGAGTTGAAATGGAGATGGGCAGGCCATATAGCGAGGCGATGGGACGACAGATGGACCAAGGCAATCCTGGAGTGGATACCGCTTGATCGCAAACGTCCTCGAAGAAGACCGAAAGCACGATGGATTGATGACATCGTTAAGTATATTGGACCCGAGTGGCAGAGGAAAGCCCAGGACCGTGAAGGTTGGAAGCATGCTGAAGAGGCCTTCATCCTGCAGTGGATCGATACGGGCTGATGATGATATATATATATATATATATATATATATATATATATATATATATATATATATATATATATATATATATATATATATATATATATATATATTTTGGTTGCTCGACTGGGAAGGAACCCCACCCATTCCTGCAAGTGAATGACATATGTTTCGTCTCTCGATGTTCAGACTCTTCAGGACGCCGACATATACCATACCATCAAGAATAGGGGACCCTATCCACAGCCTAGGCGGAGACGCAGGTTGTTGTGTGTTCCACATGAGATTGTGGAACCCAACGGTTGAGTGTGTGATGACACTCAGCTACTGTTGTATCAATGGACGCAGTCCAAGAAAATCTAACACTGCATATATACACCATCCGACGAGAAGTCGGCGAAAACATGGCTTGTTGGCATTATTCACGTATGCTCTCACGTAAGTTTTCTTTTTCTCATATCGCTATGTATATCTGTGTATTGTTTGATTTCTTGGTTTTCTCGCAGTCGGTATGTTGTGCTATTTTTTTGTTTAGGGCCTTAGATTTTTCTTTCCTTCTTTTCAGTGACCTCGATGTATCTCTTTTTATTCAAAATGAGCGTTTCTGTCCCATATAGACATTCTGGTTTAATAATTGTCTTGTAATATCTCAGTTTTATGTTTTTAGATATGCATTTTTTGTTGTAAATATTTTGTGTAAGTCTCAATGCCATTTCCATTTTTTGATATCTACCCTTATTGGCCGCTTTTTCCAACCCATTTTCCATGATTATTTCACCCAAATATTTGAATTGAGAGACTCGTCTGATGTTACCATATTTTGTTTTTAGAAATGGTCTTTTTAGTCTGTTGCAGGTCATGTTTTGTGTCTTTTCAAAGGAAATTTGGAGTCCTACATTTTCTGCTGTTTCTTTTAGGATTCCAATCTGTTTTTGTGTCGTTAGTATATCTTAAGCCAAAATTGCTAGATCATCAGCAAACGCCAGGCAATCAATTTTGATTTTGGTTCTCCCCAGTTTAATGGGCTGGTCAATATTCAGGGCCGACTTTTTTTCACGCCACTCCGAAATTACTTTTTCTAGAACACAGTTAAATAATAGTGGCGAGAGTCCATCCCCTTGTCTCACTCCAGTTTTAATTTCGAAGGGCTCTGAGATGTCACCCATGAATGTAACTCTTGACCTTGTGTTAGTTAATGTTGCTTTAATAATTGCCAGCGTTTTCAGATCTAGTCCTTGTTCTTTCAAGATTTGGAATAAAGATTCGCGGTCAGTAGAATCATATGCTTTTTTGAAATCCACAATTGTACAGTTTCTGATATCTTAGGATCAACTTTAGATACAGGATCTGTTCAGGGCAGTATCTGCCCGGTCGAAAACCTGCTTGTTATGCGCCAATTTTAGGTTCTAACTGTCCCTGTGCTCTGTCTAATAGACATTGAGATAGAATCTTGTAGCAAACTGGGAGAAGAGATATCCCTCTGTAGTTGTTTACATCCGTTCTATCTCATTTTTTGTGCAGTGGATGGATTAGAGCTTCTTGTAAAAATTTTGGTTATTTCCTTGATTGTACCTGGGCCAACGGATTTCAAAAATTCAACAGTTATTCCATCTTCATCAGAAGCTTTGTTATTTTTAAGTCGCTTGATTTGCTTAATTACTTCATCTTCATTCGGTGGTAATGAATCTTGGTTTGTTTGTTTAGGGTTTAGTGTTGGTAATTTGTTTAAGGGCTCAGGACAGTTTAGTACTTGTCCAAAATATTTCGCAAGTTCTTTGCAATTGTCTTGGTTATTTAGAGCTAATTGTCCGTTTTACTTTTGGAGCCAAATACTTTAGGGTTAAAAGTTTATTAATTTAGTTTTTAATGTTTAGGGTGTATATATATATATATATATATATATATATATATATATATATATATATATATATATATATATATATACACACATATATATATATATATATATATATATATATATATATATATATATATATATATATATATATATATATATATATATATATATATACACACACATATATATATATATATATATATATATATATATATATATATATATATATATACTACATATATAAACTACTAACAAATAATTTAAAACCAGTTTGGTCTTTTTTTTTCAACAATTAATTCGCTATTATTATTAGCTAACCTGATGATGTTAAATACACCAAAACACCCCAACATGAACATACAGTGTGTCCAGATAAGGATAAGTCCTTTCCACCCCCTTAAAAATTTTATTTCTAGACCGATTTTCATAAACTTTCTCTTGTTGGGTAGATCTCGGAAAACG
Organism: Cosmopolites sordidus; assembly: GCA_031761425.1. Classification (NCBI taxonomy): domain Eukaryota; kingdom Metazoa; phylum Arthropoda; class Insecta; order Coleoptera; family Curculionidae; genus Cosmopolites; species Cosmopolites sordidus. Next base: position 556,332 of record JARFXV010000269.1, on the reverse strand, counting down.
TCATTAAGAAAGTATATCACATGTTTTTTTTTGCTAATATCATGGCCAACTGCGTCAACTTTTATGGCTTCCATTTTCGAGATATACTATTAGGACTTTTTTAAAACGTAACGTACCGATTTTTATGGTTCTAATTTACTGTTGGGTGTCCTTGATATTATTTTATGATATTTTTACAATAATAATTAATAATTTTATCATTCCGCCCTTTTCTATCAAGCACTTTTCAATACGTCATCGGGTATTGTTCGCTACTTTTCTCAATTGTTTTTTGGTAATGCTACGGCAAGCCTGCCTAATACGATCACAAAAATCGTCCCGAGTTTAGAGCCTTGAAACATAAACCTCATTTTTAATTGTCCCCCAGAGAAAAAAAATCCAGAGGCGTGAGATCCGCAGATCTCGGTGGCCAATTATTTTCAAGACTGTTTCGCCCAATCCAATGATTTGGAAAATTATTATTTCTATTATTAATTCTTATTTTTTAAAATACGAAATAAATTAAGAAGCTTGGCAACGTCGAGTGAACTGATCGTCTTCAGCGATGAGAAAGTGGTCGGTGTACTCTCCATTTTTAGTTCTTTAATTATGTAACAATTGCATGAACTTGCTCGAAGGACTAGTGAGTCACTCTGCAATACAAAAACGAAAGCCGCACACCGCTGATTTGCTTCTTATTTACTATTCTCTTCATGTTTTTGCTTCTCGTGGGTATTAAACGATTTTAAACTCCGTAGGAATGAGTATGTGGTTTGAAACACACACTTAGGCATGTGATTTGATTATTTTTTTGTCATTGTAATTAACAGAACCAGACTGGCTTGGGGGTACCTTTCAGAAAACATAAATAAACACCAGGAAACAACAGGATGATGCAGTATTTGAGTGTACGATTAACGTGTGGTAAAGTTACACGTATTCTAATGTTGACACTACATGAAAGACGTTTTCTCAATCAGAAACCTAATTGCAATTAGGCCTCACATTTGCTAAGCTAAAACCATCGTATTAATAGTGTTTTTTAAATAACTACGTGTACAAAACAAAAGCAAAAAAAGCTGGAGAGTTTAGAAATATAAGTGAACCGTATCAAAGATGTAAAAACCCTTCTGAATGATCAAATAAGCCTGAACAAATCGCTTTTATTGAATATGCACTGACAATTTCTTAGAAATACATATTTTATTGTAGAAACTTTTGTATTTATAGACATTTTGACAAAGAAAATATTCAAGTTACACTGCTAACGAAACGAGTGAACCAGTAGTAATGAAGATTTTAACAAAAAACAAGTTTTTTATTTAACATTTTTCGTGAATCTCCATCAAGTGGAAACCAACACAATCCAAAAGTTGCAGGATCGAAAAAACAGAATGACAAAAGGACAAGGCAAGATAAATATTTGAAACATATTTTTTTTGGGCTAATACTTTGAAAACAACCCTTGTATGGAACGATTGTATCGAAATCAGAAACACTCCCTTCTCTGACCCACCCACGAGTTCCGCAGACGGTTTGACGCCAAACTTTCAGCTGCTGGAGATCGATAGAACGAGAGTACAGCGAGGTGCAGCCCTGCCGAGATGCAGACTGTCGACACACGCTCCTGACCTAGCTCGAACAACCTAGTTGGGTTGTGGTCGAGAAAAACATCCCAAAATAATCTCTATATCAAGCATTATAACAGTATTACTGGTACAATCATTCTGTTTTGAATTAAAACAATTTACGTAAACCTTACCCTAATCAACGTAGGTCATTGCAAAAGTTTCTCTAATTTTAATAATATCTTTATTGTAAAAGTGAATATTTTGATGGCAATAGTATTTGCGTTTTTAAGCTACTTATACAATATGTCGCAGAAATATGGGAGATTTTGAAATTTAAAGAGAACTACTAGCGCCATCTATTGAGCCACTAAGTCGCTCAATGGATTGTCAAGTTATAATGCTTAAAGTGCCAGTACCTTTTGTCACTTCGTCACAAAAACACGATGGTACAAAGAGCTAATATTACATTTTGTTTGAAGCTCGCTAAAAGTTTAACAGAAACATTTGAATTGATGAAAAAGTTTACGGTGATGATTGCTTATCCCGCACATGTGTGTTCGAGTGGTATAAGCGATCCTAAGAAAATCGTGATGCTTCGAAAAACGACTCAAATCCAGGCCGACCAAAAAACAAAAATCGCGATGAATTGATGGAAAAAGTGCGTGAAATCATCGCCTAGGATGCAAATTAGACTGTGAGCTCGACAACAGAGGAATTGAATACGACCAAAGTTGGGTTCTGTTGAAAATAATACGCCATCTCACAAGACCATCTCTGTTCGTAAAATTTTGAAGAAAAAACAAGTCTGGGTGCTTCAACACCCTCCGTATTCGCCCGATTTATCTCCGTGTGCCTCTTTCCTCCTCCCGAAACTCAAACTGATCATGAAAAAAACTTTTTATGACAGTGTTACACGCGCCCAAGAGGCCGTGACGAGGATCATTGTGACGATTCCGAAAAACGACGAAAAAAATCTATGCTAGCTTTGGTTAAACGTATCCAGCAGTGCATTGATGCAGTAGCTAAAGAGGTCGTTATCACGGTGATATATTTACACCATCATGTTGTTTTAGTTTTAAATGTTATCTCACTCAAATACAATTCACTGAATGTTTTCCTCGGGATTAAAACTAGTTTAATCATCATCATTAGTTTTAATCATCTGCTGATGATGCTAACATGGTTAGCGAAACGTGCGTCCAGAATATAAAAATAGTGTTTTGGTGTATTGTGAAAAAAATTTTGTAATAAAAGTTTGTCACTGATTGTTTCGTGAAGATGAACCACATACGTTCTCAGTTACATGAAAAACAGACTACATAAAGAGAAGTTACAGAAATCCTATGTCACATGTCAATCGATTTCAGTGAGATGATGAGATTCCACCTATGGAATCTCATCATATGAATATATCTATCATATCCATCATATGAATATCATCATATGAATATACCCACCATCATATGAATATATCTGAATATATCTATGTATTAATATAAACGTTTCGGTGTAAAAAGCTTTGTTCTTGGCAATTTGATCCAAGCTCAAAAACCTTTGTATCTTTGTAATTTTCTGTATAAAGGGGTTTTGTACTGTGCGAATATCTCGAAAACCTTTAGGGTATCGAACTGGGCTTGTCCCCATTCGTTTCTACGTATTTTTTTGTTGTATTTTTCAAGAGAGTTGTAAGAGGGAACACTTTATCACAATCTCAAACATACTCATGAACTTTCCGTTCTAAAACCATCAAAATCGTGGAGTCTGAATGCAGAAGAACCTGAATCGTCTGATTCTGATTCCACAGCTCTGATTCCACATGCGTCTGATTCCACAGCTTGAACTTGATAATTTTCGAGATTTTAAACTACCAAAATTGCATCTTCTTGAAGGTGGCGTAAACGTTACTACGACCAAGACATTTTTGTTTTGGAACAGCGATCAAGGTAAATGTTTCCCCCAGTTTACTTCCTGATTATTGCTTGACATTAATAATATAATTTGTTAAAATGCAACAATATAGCAAACAAATTATGGGTGGTAGAAAAAATGTAAGGCCTTTTAGATCAAACTTTATATAAAATACACCATTTTTTGTTCACAAAGTCACAAAAAATTAACTGATTCCAACAACATTGATTCCAACATTCGTTACATCGTTGTAGTTATCTGTTTTGTTTTCGCTCGCCACACAGATACAGATCTTTTCCTCCTTCCGCAAATAAGCGCGCATTCCATGCAAAACAATTTCCAGGAATCTTGGAAACGGTCCAGATTCGGGTTTGTCGCCTTGTCGCCGCCGACGTCATCGCAACCTCTACCGGTTACGTCAGTGGGATGGTTTGTTTGTTTTGTTTTCGTGTTGTCAGTCTGGAATAACGAATGTTAGCCTGAAACCATAACCTATCCACTTTTATAATCCACTATTAAACTTTAAAAATTATATTTGAACATATGTACGCAAACATATATGAATAATGTGACTCAAACTATGTTGTTTCGTGAAAAATTTCACAACCGCTTTTGGATCCTCCACTTCTCATCAAGTGATTCTGGAATAAATGTCAACCCACCTCAATCATTTCTTATTATTGGGAAATGTTGCAAGCGGGAGGAGAACAGTTATAAAAAATTCGTGACAACATCCAAAATATATATATATATATATATATATATATATATATATATATATATATATATATATATATATATATATATATATATATATATAAATATATATATATATATATATATATATATATATATATATATATATATATATATATATATATATATATTATTAATATTATTCACGTATAGGTGTTTGTTGTTAGCCTTCCTTTGGGCCCATACTAATATCATTCTTTCGCTATGAGCTTTTTTTCTTTCGTCAGACCACGTTGTTCCAGCCTTCCTATATATATATATATATATATATATATATATATATATATATATATATATATATATATATATATATATATATATATATATATATATATATATCTTCTCCCAGTTTGTTACAAGATTCTATCTCAATGTCTACTAGACAGATGACAGGGACAGTTAGAATCTAAAATTGGTGAATATCAAGCAGGTTGTCGATCGGGCAGATCCTGCCCTGAACAGGTCCTGAATCTAAAGTTGATCCTAAGACATCAAAAATAGTACAATAAAAATCTCGTCTGTACATTTGTCGTCTGTACTATTTTTGATCGACAAATATCTGCTTGATATTCACCAATTTTAGATTGTAACTGTCCCTGTGATCTGTCTAGTAGACATTGAGATACACTGTTAAAACGATGGTTTTCATTTAACAGATGTGAGAATTATGTTTCCGAAAAAAACTTCTTTCCTGTTATTTCATTCATTTATTGAAATATCTGCCTGTTTGCCCTATATACGTTTTCGTATTTCAACAATTTTATCGCGTTGTTGTATTGTGTACGACTCCATTTTTATTAATGTCATACATTACACTTCTGAAATGAGAAGAGACCTAGCCAAATTCGCAACGCCATCTGTATTTCATTCAAATATTTAAAAAAACCGCTCAATTTGAAAAAATTCTGAAGATGTAAGCGAAACTCGTCAAAAATGACAAAAATGAATGAATAAATTTTCATCAAGTAGAAGTCAACTCAATCCAAAAAAAAAACATCAGCCAGTATAAAGCACTCAAAAAATGTCATTTCTAAAGGCTTATTTTTTTCTGGTAATTTAATAAGTCGAATTGAAGCTAATTTCACACCAGATAGATCCCTTTACACGAAATTAACTAACTATGTTTGGCAGATAGAACAATTTTCATCTTTTTTTTTTAATAAAAGTGTGAGAGAAAGCCTTGATACCATATAATATACATCCACCTATTACTAAAGACCGACACAAAAGAGTTAATGAGACCTGAACATTTTCACAATAGGATTCTCAAAACTGTAACGGGACAAAGAAAAAAAGGCGATAATTAAACTTCCTTTCCGCGTGGAGTTGTGAGAACTTTCCTTCTACGAAATTACCGATGGTTTTGGTAGAAAATCGTTTCATTGTGTATTTTTACAAAATCATATCGCCTCCATACATAATTGTTTTGACAGCATCAAACGTTTTCATTGTCGGTTTTTTTTTGTAAGAAATGTTATTACACTTAAGTATTCCATATGTTCCAGTAAAAAACATAAATATATGAAAGTGCATTAGTTATATTCTGTAAGTACTTTAAAACACAGGTTGTATATTTTTGTTAATCTGAAGGTTTCCGAAACAGATTTGTTTACAAGTTCATTTAAACCGATAAAGAACAGTATATTTCTGGCCAATAAACTCTCAAAATAGAGAGTTTTAATTTATCCTTAAGGTAATACTCGAGATAATACATCTATTGGCATTGCCTCGAAACAAGATAATTCAGACAGATATACATATTTCAGGCAATTATCGAATACCAGAGTCACTGATGCTTTTTTCGACTTCCTGAGGAGATTTGTTGAGGCATAATGCCTTCTCATCGAGGTATAAGGCCGTTTTTCCTCTATAACGCTAATAATCCGAATCTGGTGATGTTGATAACGCTCAGCAGTGGACGCTTGACCAGATTAGAGCAACTCATAATGTATAATGTCCAGTCAAGTTCGAGCATCTAAGTGATCACCTTCCGGGTCCTTATAAAATCCGTAGTTCCCTACGGATTCCGGGCATACTATGAATTTCTTGGGCCCACTTCGGCCATGAAATTTGTAATTTCTTGGCAGAAGTGGGCCCAAGAAATTACAAATCCTCAAAAACAAATCGTTGTTAGAAATTGCTAAGCAATTTATCGATTTTCCTGCCTCACCCGACGGACAATCCTCCCAATACTTTCACTCAAATTCCGGCATCGAGCCTCGAAAACCAAACTCCAATTCTGACTTGTGTAAGACTAAGCTTTCTTATTACGCGCTGGTGAGATTCAAACATTTCTGTCCTGATAATGCAATGAGCATCGTCAGGACGATGAAAAATAGCCCCACCAAAATAGGTAAAATTCGTCTGGACTCTACGAGGGTTGCTATTTATGTATTCGAAATTGGCAACAATGGTTTGGGATTGTAGACTGCATACGTACTCGGAACGTTCTGCCATACGGACGCAAAATAGATCCACCATTGACCACCTGGTATACTTTCAAGAAGACATCCAATCAGCTTTCTTAAGAAGCAATCATTTGGTTGCAGCTTTTCTGGACATCTCTCAGGCATTCGATTCTGTACTCAAAAATTACATACTTACCACTTTGCACCATTGGTATTTCAGAGGCAATCTTCCGAAATTTATCAAAGAATTCCTAAGCACCAGAACATTCGCCTTTTTATTCCATTCGCATTTTATTTTATTCACCAGTCCAATTTTATTCACCATTGCAATAAATAGAATCCACAGTTATTTCAGTCCTCAAATATCTATTAGATTATTTGCTGACGACATTCTAGTCTACTATTCAATCACGATTGCCGGAACAGAAGAAAGGCAGATTCAATCAGCTATGAATAAACTGTCAATAAACTATCAAAACTGTAGGACTTCACATCTCTACATCTAAATCTAGAATTGTGCACTTTTGCAAAAGGAGAAATTGTTCCAGACTTCAGTCAATCTCGCTTCCAAACTACATTGTGGGAGCATAGTGTACGGATCTGGCCCCAATTCGTATCACAGACTCCTAGATGTGATCCAGAATCGCTGTATCAGACTGGCCATAGGAGCCTTTCCTACCAGTCCAATCCTCAGTCTAAACGCAATCACGTCAACCGAACCATTAAACTTAGTTCTTAGAGGACCTATAGTAGATTTCTCATTAATGAATTTTATTGTTCCCATTTTGGAAACATCCTAACCATCAATTTATATACACGGACGGTTATAGACAGGAACCTGAAGTTGGTTACAGTTTTTTACACGGTACTACGTCTTCAAGGTACAAACTCCCAATCTCCACAAATATTACAAGTGTAGAACTAGCAGCCATATATAAAGCTACTGAGTATATTCTCACTAAAAAAGAGTTCCGTTTTGACATTTAGAATACGTACGTATACATAAAGATCGCACTAACACCATCTATTTATGAACTCCCAATATATTCTACAAAAAACCAAGTAACAGGTGATTTTTTAATGTGTCCGAAGGTCCGATAGGGGTCGCTGTAAAGCAAACTGTCCAGGGTCATATGATTTCGGGGTTATGTTCAATCTCTGGTCTATGCTGATACACCAGTAACCATTGACGCCTTAGAAGCCAACATAACTCGAACAATTGCGGACATCAGACCCCAATTTCTTGAAAAAGTTGTTGGAAATTGGATTGACAGAATGCGCATTGTTAGAGGTGGCCGCGGTGGAAATTGTTTTCAAACATTAATGCCATTAAATGTTATTTGGCTGTTGTTTTATTTGAACTTTCGAATTATATAGTTCGAATAATATATATAGAAAAAAAATTACCCCTCAAACACCATGACCTAATAATACATAAACTTTTTAGATAATCTGCGATAAGAACACCCTGTATATAAGTTCCAGGAAGCTTGCGCGTATGTCTTTAACCTCACGGGCAACGCTAATATCAAAACCAGATTAAAATAATTATTATTTCATTAAAGTCGATGCCGCAGTATGCATATTAGACTTACTACGTCCATCCAGGCCATTTCCTCGCCGGGTATCAAACAATGAGGCAATAACGATGGCTTTATTCGGTAAATGTTTTTTTAAAAGTGCCGATCAAGGTCATACCCAGAAGCGTAGACGGTGTTTCGCTTAGTCAAAAAATTAAAATGATTCAAAACAAATCCAAATAACAAAAAACAACATTAAAATGGAAAAAAAAATTCAATACGGGGGCTACTCGGTTTGTAAATATAACAAGAAATCCAACATGGATGATAGTTTATTTAAAAATATCGATAATAAATAATATTTTCAACAATAACGGTTATAAAAATATAAAACGTAAAAAAACATATATAGGGATTTATATAAAAATCCCTATATATATTTAGATAAAAATTTATATAAAAAGAAATGTTAGTAGTAGTAGTAGTAGTTGTAGAAACGTAGTGTTTCGCGGATGGAAGAATACGCTAGACTATTAGTCCGGGAGTACATCCGATCGTTTGTGTCCCGTTTGTTGGGAACGTGCGGACTTCAGACAAGCATTGAGAATGCCAAGTGTGACCTTGGCGAAACGTCTGCACGTTCCCAACGTAGCGGCGGACATAACAAAAAGAAGGTTGAAATTCTATGGACATATCAGTACTCCCACCGACAAAACTCACCAACAGAATTCTTACATACATACAAGGAGTCAAGTCAACAGTACCATGGATCACATAAGTCAGAGCTGATCTGGGAAAGGCACAAATGGGTCCAACAGAGATTGAGGATAGAAGAACGTACAGAAACAAAATACATATGTGGAACGTTGCATCAGGGAGCGAAGTTTCGAGGAGGTCGGGAACAAAGTGGACGGAGGAGAGAAAGAGAATCCACGGAGAAAGCATTAGAGAGATGTGGAGGATCGGAAAGAACACTCGAAAATGAGTCAGAATGCTTTGCGTGATCCAACTGGGTCTATACGCACCTAATAATTATATATATATATATATATACATACTTTTGTCTGTTCTCTGATCCATGTGCAGGTCTTTCTGTCCCTCTTTGTAATGCCAAGCATACACCTTTTCATTCCCCTTTCTGCTACCCGAAATCTTTGAATTGATTGTGATATGAGTGTCTATGGTTCACTTCCGTATATCAGAACAGGCAGCACCCACTGATCAAAAACGTTTCTCGTCAGACAAAGTGAGAGTTTGTTATTACAACACCGGTATCACCCTCCATTGAAATCATTTGCCCAAGATAGATGCGTAGTGGACCACCACCTCTAAGTCGCTTCTTTTGTTGAACATAACCTGACTCTTTTTTCAAGTTTATTTTCAAGCCAAATGGTTCTCTCTCCTTCTGCAGTTCTTGTATGTGTTTTTTTAGTTCATCTGGGTTTTGTGATAAAAGAACGATATCATCCGCAAATCGAAGATGGCTTAAATATGCACCATTTATTTTTATTCCATCCAGATCCCAATCCAGATTACGGAATACCTCTTCAAGGCAGGCTGGGAAAAGAACAAGTGATATTGCCGTATTGCCCTGACGTGCACGCCGGTCTATATTGATTTTAACTTTAAGATCATCCATGTGAACTGTCGCTGTAGCTTCATCATACATGGATCTCAGTAGGTTTACATAGGCTCGGTCTATCCTTTGGTTAAGCGGTTCGACAACGTAATCTCAAAATCGCTGCCCCTCTGAAACCATTCTTGTACGTTCTCTTCGACAGTTTATCCTAACCTTTGCTCGTACCATTCTATGGTCACTTCCGACATTAAAAGGGTTAAGGACAGTACAATTTCAAAATATTGTTTTATCGTTTGACATGATTGACCCGTTGGACTTTTCCATATCCATTTTCTGCCATTTTTTTCTTATAAAACGTTCATAATATACAGTTCTTCATACTATATAGTCATATTCATAATATACAATCACCCATCAGAATTTTGACCTGCACTTCTCGTTCTCTAGAAGCTGGGCAACATCATCATAAAATATCTCAATTTCCTCATCACCATAACTTATAGTTGGTGCATAAGCTTGGACGATTTGAAGCTTAAACTTTTTATTCAATTGAATGGCGCACTGTCCTTCAACTTTCGCTTAATGAGGAATCCAATGCCACCACATTGTCCATTCTCCGTACCCCGAGTGTAAAGTATGTGACCAGTTGTTTCCAGTTTGATCAGCTCTTCGTTCTTTCTTCGTGTTTCACATAGCCCTATGATATCCCTATGTATGTTGTTGATCTCGATCAACAGTTTTTGTCGTCGTTCATCCGTTTTCATTGTTTGAATATTTAGAGTTGCAATGTCCAAAGTCCACTGGCAGGCTGATCTAACCCGGTGATTCTTAGCACTCTCTGACTTGAGGCAGGTCCTCAGGGAATGAGGGCCGTGTTTGAAATTGTAAAGCGATGTTGAGGGGTTGGACCGTAATCTGCCACGCTGGTCCAATGCTAGTCTTAGGTCTCTGCCTTGACCGATCCGTCATGGACTTCCAGGAGCATACGCTTCCAGGGCATAGCTCAAAGCTTCATTGATTTACTATGTATATATATATATATATATATATATATATATATATATATATATATATATATATATATATATATATATATATATATATATATATATATATTATTATTATTTTATTTATTGGGATTTTCGGTCAGTGTAAATAAGTTTTAATTTTTTATTGTTTTATTTACGTTTCGATTCTACAACGAACCATCATCAAAATACTTCAATATCAATTAAACAATTTTTTTTTTGAATTTTTTAAGTAATATGTGTCAATTTTTTATAAATTTAAAAAAATATTATTATATTTCCCAAACTCCAAAAAAACAAAAACAGGTAATAATCTTTGTATATAGCATTACGCTGGTATACATCCTAATCCAATTTGTCGCCGATAGTAGTCAAGCAATCCACTTGAAATTCTATCTCACTGTGTGTCGAAATGGTTCAGATTACTTCGTTAGCCGCCATCATAAACTTCACGATCGCGTAGTTCTGACACTCTGCGACCTCGAAACTAAACCGTGACCCGACATTTAACACGACCATTTTGCAGACCAAACATTTTAATAATTCGAAAGTTGGTCTGCAGAAAAGATCACGTAGGATAAGTGTTTAGGAACCCATTATATATTTTAAACAAACTTAAACTCTCTACAATGTTCTTCAAAACCGATTGATTTGATCGAAATGATTTTTAAATAATATCTACGTTTCTAACACTTAGGGCCGGTTCTGCAATGCAAGAATACACCAGGTATAAGCTATACTTGGAATAAACCCCGTTACGCCCGGTCTACAGAACTGGCGTTTCAAATGTTTTCTTCATTAGTTGACGAGGAAGATCCTCCTGAACGGGATTCATCTTCAACACTTTTTTTTTACATTTTTAACGCATCAGCATTAAAAAATTCGTTTTTAGACGAAATTTAATCCAAACTCTGCTCGAGAAATTTTCCCATTTTAGAAAATCTCCGACAAAAATTGTAAATTACCGTACAGTAGATGCTTTTATTTTTAAGTTAACTAGCAAAATTATATGAAACCTGTCAGAGATCAAGAACAGTCATACCAACATAAAGAACAAATAGTAATGTGTATAGAGGGTGTCCCAATAGTGCGACACGGTCGTAGTAATATCTTTCGACATGAAAAAAGCATTCGACACAATCAATAAAGAAAAATTACTAGAAAAACTCATTGCATATGGATTTGATAATTACATAAGAATAATTGAAAGCTACTTGATGAACAGACCCCAAAAGACTAAAGTAGGAGAGACAGAAAGCAACACTAATACAGCTGCGTACGGCTTGCCGCAAGGAGGTAACCTGCCAGCATTGCTATATATACTCTATACAAACGATTTATTCGAAGAAAACTTCACTGGAAAAATGTATGCTTACGCTGATGACTTGTGCATGTTGTATTCTGACAATGATTACAACATAATATATATAACGATATGAAAAAGTACGAACTATGGTGTTTTAACAACTCACTCACGATAAACGAAACAAAAACAGAATACATAATGTTTAACAAGAAGAAACAAGCAAGAGACCTAAACAGAACGATAAGAAACCAAAAATTAAAGGAAATTTCCGAAATTAACTACCTAGGAATTAAAATACACTACCTTAAAATGGGATAAGCATATAAATAAAATAAAAAAAGAAAATGCCAAAACAATTACTTTGCTCTTAAAAATAAAAAAACATCATACCAACAAAACTGAAGAAACCACTGTACCATGCACTATTCTCATCTAAAAATGCTTATATGATTAATACATGGAGCAATACTACAGAAAAAAACTTAAACATACTACAAAGACAACAAAATAAGACATTGAAAATATTATATAATCTCAACAGACTAACGCCAACTGAAGACAACTAATACAATATCACAATATACTGCTGCTATACAAAATTCAAAATAAATTAATAAAGACAACTATCATATTCACGACAAACAAACAAATACATACATACGAAACCAGAAGAAAATCAGACATTGAGGTCATAAAAATACACAAGTAAGACTCACACAAAAACTCACAACCGAAACCGTAGCAAAATTCAACAAGATACCGAAAGACATAATAAAATTAAACCTAAAAAATTTTAAAAAGAAGCCTAAATACGTACTACTAGAACACAAGATCTGAGCGACATCGACTAACAGTTGAAAAAAAAACCATGACGCCTTCGATACCATCTGCCCAGAGAGAGACCTAGAAGACTTCAAACTGTTGCAGATGAAGAAGGATGCAACCCACAACTGCATGAATCCACCAACAATAACAAATAGATTTATGTTGTAATATAATATACAGTTGTATATGTTAATATTTTTAATATTTAATAAATATCGGTTGATATCTTCTTGATAATGGCTGGAGATAGAGAAGAAGTTTAAGTATAAGAGTTGTACAACTAAATAGGCTGCATAATTTAAAATTATTTTTATTTATACTCACAAAACCGTTGCGAGGTATAGTTTTGATGTTTCTATCGAATACCCCATATATTCATCGATTTTTGTATTCTGCTATTGATTCTGAAGATATATCGTGAAACATGTCGATACCTAAACCCAATAGTTTTACCAATATCGGCTATTTTGTAAAAAATATCGGAATTGCAGACTCTATTTTGCGCTCTATTTATATCGTTTATTTTTTGCTGTAGAATTATCATTTTTGGTAGGAGTATTAGCGAAACTATGACTTAACTTTTAGTGCAAACAAAATTTGTCTATGTAATACACGGTGTTCAGGATAACTGAGAATATTCCTAAGACAAAATAGTTCTATTTTTCTGTCATAATGTCCGAGATATTTATATTTTTGTTGTTAATATATCGTTTTTAATGGAATTCACCCTAGGCTTCATGTAATTATTAAACTAATGAATACGTTCATGATTAGTCATGATATATTAACAATTTAGGTCATCACATGTCTTAATATTTAATTAGAAAGCAATTATTATAGAGTAGAAAACTTATTGTTGTTATAGTAAACAAAACGTCATGTAATTTTTAAAAAGACACTTTAAGTGCAAACATTTACACATAAGAATAATTTACACATAAAGAAAAAGTCACTACAATCATTTAATTAAAAATTTAATATGTCTACCATTTTGTGCAATACAAACTCTAAGCCAATGTTCAATTGTTGACTCTAATTAGCATTGCCTCATTAATATTTATAAACACACACACAAACACACGCGCGTGTATATATATATATATATATATATATATATATATATATATATATATATATATATATATATATATATATATATATATATAAATGGCCAGTTAATCTGGTCTGGCCCCGATCGTCTCTCCGAACTGCTTTCCTTGCCTTCGTCTAGAGCTCGGCTGATGACGGCTGAAAGGCTAGAAACCGGTCCCGAGAAACACGTGACGTCGCATGGTTGACAGTTCGGCGAAGGCGATCGGTGGCACCACGTGGAGAAAGGGTGAAAGATTACTGTAATATATATATATATATATATATATATATATATATATATATATATATATATATATATATATATATATATATATATATATATATAATTATTAAAGAATTACTCAAGAAGGTACTCACAGAGACAATTGTATTGAATTGTTCACAGCTTTTTTTGCGTTGTTTCTTAAAAATGATTTATTGCTACTGTTTTACTAGAGAAATTGTTTTGTGTAATTAATGAAAATGATAATGAAAAGTTGATTTTTGTAACATCTAAAATGTATGTTGAAACAAAAAAAAAATAATATTTTAAATTATACCAGATGTAGAGGTTAATAATTTCTCATTTTTTCTTAACAAAAAAAAAGCACGTTTAATGTGGGAGAAAGGTAAAAAAATGGTATATTTGAAGTATGCGCCGTCGCTAGCTGTACATTTTTCCCATCTCTCTGGCTATTTGTAGATGCCCTCTCGGAAAAACGGTACATCTTTTAAGGTGATCCAGTTTTCAAGCCGTTTTTTGACATCTCCGTAAGTTTATCGTAGAAAGTGCCTGAGATATCCATGAGAACAAGTAGAAGTCGAGAGGGGCCAAGCCTGTGGCAAGAGTTCCCAGCCAAGTGCAGAAATGGTGTCTCTGGCCGCATTCGCTGTGGGTGATGGGACGTTGTCGTCCTGCAAAATAACTTTTGATTGTTTGGTAGTCCATTCTAGTCGCGTTTCGATCAATGTATTTGTCGACGGTATTAATTAAAGAAGTGGTACCCGACACCATTCTGATCCCAACAAATGCAAGCATTGTCCTCTTTCAAAAAGCGATTCGGACTTGCTGCCGATGTTGATGGTTGTCCTAAATCAACTCATGACTTTATGCGTTTTGGGTTCTCGAAATATATCCATTTTTCGTCTCCAGTCACGATCCGATGCAAAAACCTCTTTTTGTCATGGCAAAACTTCGCACGCCGCTTTTCCATCTGTCGTTCAGCTGATGTGGTACCCATTTGCATGCCTTCTGGATCAACATTTAACCTCTCTATCATTTGTTGTTGAAGTTTACATATCGCCTTCTTCCAAAAATGCTTAATTCAGCATCTTCAAACTGTTTCGATTGACCTCGCCGTTATTTGTTGTTTAAGTCGAAATCATCACTTTTAAATCGTCTAAGCCAACGTCCACAAGCATCTCGCGTGAGGACATTGTCACTGTAAGTTTCCACAAGTATGCGACGGTTTTCACTCGCGTTTTTCTTTTGATTGAACAAGAAAAACAGTACGTGCCGCAGATTTACCACTCGGAAAAAATATGACGCTAACTCGAAATCGTTTAAATGTCAATATCGTTTTGAAAGGTACTGTCGTAGCAACAAAATAACACAAGAGATTAGACTGTGAACAGACCTTTGATTCCAGTACCATCTTTAAAAAAAAAATAAGTATTATGAACCGCCAAGCTTGGTAAATATACGCAAATGTGTTTTCACACACTTTTTGAAGCAGTGTGTAAATTAAAACGTCTTGGAAAAAAAACTGCCCCCAATAAGTCTCAAGCCTCTTCAACCAAATGTAAATTAAAAAAGAACTTTTAACCATCAAAACGAATCGAACGTGGTTTGTCGAATGTCGAACACATTCAAATAACTAAACGGCAAGATTTAAGATACGGTCTGTGCCATTCAAAAAGTTATTAATGGAAATTTACGGGACTTGTTCGTCTTCTACATGCAATTATGAAGACATCGTGCGTGGAAACCGATAGGTCGAGGATGTTGCGACGAGATTTATCATTGCCGCGTCGCATTAAATAAGAAAAATGCGAAGCCAAGTTGTTCGGATTATAACACATGAATAAACATTTTTTGCAACTTGGGTCAAGAGTTCAAAACTATTTGAATTTCGGTAGCTTTGAATGAAATATTGAATGCACAAGTTAATATAGTCATGAGACGTTCCAATAAGAGTGTCAGAACGTTAACACGCAATAGCGACAACACTGTTTGAAATGTAAATGTCACTCATAGAGTGTTGTGTTCGGTACATTGTGTCAATTCAACATTATTCGCGAATTGAAGAAGCCCGACGGTGGTTATTGGGGGTTAGCGGCAGTATTGATGCAAAAATAATGTATTTTAAATAAAACGAAATAATTTCGGAAAAACAACATAATACATAACACAACATAAATAAAACAGTTTTTTTTTGCAAATTTCGACTTTATTCATCAATATATTCTCCTTAAAGAGCATTACAATCATTTCAATGCTTTTCTACGTCTTTTTTATTCCAATAACGCTATGTAATATTCACTATTGATAGTTTTTCCTTTCTCGGGATGATTGATGAACAATATCCCATGCGCATCCCAAAATACAGAGAACATAACCTTGCCTTACTATGGTTGTGTTTTTGGTCGCTTTGAACGGCTTTTCCCGGCTGCTGCAAAGCCAGCTGATTGCCGATTTGACTCGGAAGTGTAGTAATGGATCCATGTTTCTTCCATTGTCACATATGGCATGAAAAAATCCTTTTTATTTCGCTTAAACAGTTCCAAACATTGCTCAGAATCATCAATACGTTGTTGTTTTTGGTCCACTGTGAACAAACACGATACCAATTTCCATATCATTTTACGCATTCTCAGATGTTCATGCAAAATGGTGTAAACATACTTTCGATATTTTCATGATATCAGCTGTCTCCTGCAGTCTCACTTTACGGTTTTGCGAAATAACTTTGTGAATTTTTCTGATGTTATCTGGTGTAACCACCTCGGTCCAGAACGTTTAGGATCATCGGTGCTTGTCAATTCAGCATACCAATCAATTATGGTTGATTTTCCTGAGACAAAGGCTGGGTAAGGTTTATCAAGCCATTATTTTGCTTCAACGGTATTTTTCGTCATCAACAAGCAATACTTAATCAACATACGAAATTCTTTTATTTCCATTGTTTTGAAAATGACAAAAGTAGCGTCACTTAAAGCACCATAATTGAGAAACTAGTAGACAGATTATCATGAAATTTGGACACATGACGTTTGAAAGGTTGATACAATCAACCAGTGGTAAGGGTTTTTCATAAGTGACGCCATCTAGGGATTCACATGAAGAAAATTTTACATGAATCTCTAATGAAAACTTTCGAAGGCTGCGGTAAATGCTTAATACTATATCCTCCCAAAGAATTGCGGGATGTCGATAATGCAAAATTGAGAACTTTATTTGAAAGAGTAGTTCTAATTTTTGCTAGTCAAGTGACTGCGTTGAAAGATTTCTTACGATATTGATACTTTTCTCGGGAACAATTTTGACCTTTTTAAATATTTAATGTAAATATGAATTTTTTTATGAATCTCATATTCACTGTTGTGAATTTCTTTGAATATATATATAAACATATTCCTTTGAAAAGTACAACAGTGCGCGTCGGGAAGTTCAATAAAGTGATTTGGTGTTTAGTGGCAAGTTTAGTCTTTCACACTGAAGGTTCCAATAGAAAAATGTAATTGATCCATCATGAAAGTTCGGTACAAGTACAATACCATCAGTATATCTCAGGTGACTAAGAGTCTAATAGACATATTGACTTTGAGTGATGTGATTTTCGTTCTGAAAGGTTCAATAAGTGCAACTATTGAACAAATAATTAATTCTATACATGATATGGTTATGGATGACTGACAATTGACTTTGAGTGAGGTGATTTTCGTTCTGAAAGGTCCAATAAGTGCAACTATTGAACAAATAATTAATTCTATACATGATATGGTTATGGATGACTGACAATTGACTTTGAGTGAGGTGATTTTCGTTCTGAAAGGTCCAATAAGTGCAACTATTGAACAAATAATTAATTCTATACATGATATGGTTATGGATGACTGACAATTGACTTTGAGTGAGGTGATTTTCGTTCTGAAAGGTCCAATAAGTGGAACTATTGAACAAATAATTAATTCTATACATGATATCGTTATGGATGACTGAGAATTGACTTTGAGTGAGGTGATTTTCGTTCTGAAAGGTCCAATAAGTGCAACTATTGAACAAATAATTAATTCTATACATGATATGGTTATGGATGTCTGACAATTGACTTTGAGTGAGGTGATTTTCGTTCTGAAAGGTCCAATAAGTGCAACTATTGAACAAATAATTAATTCTATACATGATATGGTTATGGATGACTGACAATTGACTTTGAGTGAGGTGATTTTCGTTCTGAAAGGTCCAATAAGTGCAACTATTGAACAAATAATTAATTCTATACATGATATGGTTATGGATGACTGACAATTGACTTTGAGTGAGGTGATTTTCGTTCTGAAAGGTCCAATAAGTGCAACTATTGAACAAATAATTAATTCTATACATGATATGGTTATGGATGACTGACAATTGACTTTGAGTGAGGTGATTTTGGTTCTGAAAGGTCGAATAAGTGCAACTATTGAACAAATAATTAATTCTATACATGATATGGTTATGGATGACTGACAATTGACTTTGAGTGAGGTGATTTTCGTTCTGAAAGGTCCAATAAGTGCAACTATTGAACAAATAATTAATTCTATACATGATATGGTTATGGATGACTGACAATTGACTTTGAGTGAGGTGATTTTCGTTCTGAAAGGTCCAATAAGTGCAACTATTGAACAAATAATTAATTCTATACATGATATGGTTATGGATGACTGACAATTGACTTTGAGTGAGGTGATTTTCGTTCTGAAAGGTCCAATAAGTGCAACTATTGAACAAATAATTAATTCTATACATGATATGGTTATGGATGACTGACAATTGACTTTGAGTGAGGTGATTTTGGTTCTGAAAGGTCGAATAAGTGCAACTATTGAACAAATAATTAATTCTATACATGATATGGTTATGGATGACTGACAATTGACTTTGAGTGAGGTGATTTTCGTTCTGAAAGGTCCAATAAGTGCAACTATTGAACAAATAATTAATTCTATACATGATATGGTTATGGATGACTGACAATTGACTTTGAGTGAGGTGATTTTCATTCTGAAAGGTCCAATAAGTGCAACTATTGAACAAATAATTAATTCTATACATGATATGGTTATGGATGACTGACAATTGACTTTGAGTGAGGTGATTTTCGTTCTGAAAGGTCCAATAAGTGCAACTATTGAACAAATAATTAATTCTATACATGATATGGTTATGGATGACTGACAATTGACTTTGAGTGAGGTGATTTTCGTTCTGAAAGGTCCAATAAGTGCAACTATTGAACAAATAATTAATTCTATACATGATATGGTTATGGATGACTGACAATTGACTTTGAGTGAGGTGATTTTGGTTCTGAAAGGTCGAATAAGTGCAACTATTGAACAAATAATTAATTCTATACATGATATGGTTATGGATGACTGACAATTGACTTTGAGTGAGGTGATTTTCGTTCTGAAAGGTCCAATAAGTGCAACTATTGAACAAATAATTAATTCTATACATGATATGGTTATGGATGACTGACAATTGACTTTGAGTGAGGTGATTTTCGTTCTGAAAGGTCCAATAAGTGCAACTATTGAACAAATAATTAATTCTATACATGATATGGTTATGGATGACTGACAATTGACTTTGAGTGAGGTGATTTTGGTTCTGAAAGGTCGAATAAGTGCAACTATTGAACAAATAATTAATTCTATACATGATATGGTTATGGATGACTGACAATTGACTTTGAGTGAGGTGATTTTCGTTCTGAAAGGTCCAATAAGTGCAACTATTGAACAAATAATTAATTCTATACATGATATGGTTATGGATGACTGACAATTGACTTTGAGTGAGGTGATTTTCGTTCTGAAAGGTCCAATAAGTGCAACTATTGAACAAATAATTAATTCTATACATGATATGGTTATGGATGACTGACAATTGACTTTGAGTGAGGTGATTTTGGTTCTGAAAGGTCGAATAAGTGCAACTATTGAACAAATAATTAATTCTATACATGATATGGTTATGGATGACTGACAATTGACTTTGAGTGAGGTGATTTTCGTTCTGAAAGGTCCAATAAGTGCAACTATTGAACAAATAATTAATTCTATACATGATATGGTTATGGATGACTGACAATTGACTTTGAGTGAGGTGATTTTCGTTCTGAAAGGTCCAATAAGTGCAACTATTGAACAAATAATTAATTCTATACATGATATGGTTATGGATGACTGACAATTGACTTTGAGTGAGGTGATTTTCGTTCTGAAAGGTCCAATAAGTGCAACTATTGAACAAATAATTAATTCTATACATGATATGGTTATGGATGACTGACAATTGACTTTGAGTGAGGTGATTTTCGTTCTGAAAGGTCCAATAAGTGCAACTATTGAACAAATAATTAATTCTATACATGATATGGTTATGGATGACTGACAATTGACTTTGAGTGAGGTGATTTTCGTTCTGAAAGGTCCAATAAGTGCAACTATTGAACAAATAATTAATTCTATACATGATATGGTTATGGATGACTGACAATTGACTTTGAGTGAGGTGATTTTCGTTCTGAAAGGTCCAATAAGTGCAACTATTGAACAAATAATTAATTCTATACATGATATGGTTATGGATGACTGACAATTGACTTTGAGTGAGGTGATTTTCGTTCTAAAAGGTCCAATAAGTGCAACTATTGAACAAATAATTAATTCTATACATGATATGGTTATGGATGACTGACAATTGACTTTGAGTGAGGTGATTTTCGTTCTGAAAGGTCCAATAAGTGCAACTATTGAACAAATAATTAATTCTATAGATGATATGGTTATGGATGACTGACAATTGACTTTGAGTGAGGTGATTTTCGTTCTGAAAGGTCCAATAAGTGCAACTATTGAACAAATAATTAATTCTATACATGATATGGTTATGGATGACTGACAATTGACTTTGAGTGAGGTGATTTTCATTCTGAAAGGTCCAATAAGTGCAACTATTGAACAAATAATTAATTCTATACATGATATGGTTATGGATGACTGACAATTGACTTTGAGTGAGGTGATTTTGGTTCTGAAAGGTCGAATAAGTGCAACTATTGAACAAATAATTAATTCTATACATGATATGGTTATGGATGACTGACAATTGACTTTGAGTGAGGTGATTTTCGTTCTGAAAGGTCCAATAAGTGCAACTATTGAACAAATAATTAATTCTATACATGATATGGTTATGGATGACTGACAATTGACTTTGAGTGAGGTGATTTTCGTTCTGAAAGGTCCAATAAGTGCAACTATTGAACAAATAATTAATTCTATACATGATATGGTTATGGATGACTGACAATTGACTTTGAGTGAGGTGATTTTCGTTCTGAAAGGTCCAATAAGTGCAACTATTGAACAAATAATTAATTCTATACATGATATGGTTATGGATGACTGACAATTGACTTTGAGTGAGGTGATTTTCGTTCTGAAAGGTCCAATAAGTGCAACTATTGAACAAATAATTAATTCTATACATGATATGGTTATGGATGACTGACAATTGACTTTGAGTGAGGTGATTTTCATTCTGAAAGGTCCAATAAGTGCAACTATTGAACAAATAATTAATTCTATACATGATATGGTTATGGATGACTGACAATTGACTTTGAGTGAGGTGATTTTGGTTCTGAAAGGTCGAATAAGTGCAACTATTGAACAAATAATTAATTCTATACATGATATGGTTATGGATGACTGACAATTGACTTTGAGTGAGGTGATTTTCGTTCTGAAAGGTCCAATAAGTGCAACTATTGAACAAATAATTAATTCTATACATGATATGGTTATGGATGACTGACAATTGACTTTGAGTGAGGTGATTTTCGTTCTGAAAGGTCCAATAAGTGCAACTATTGAACAAATAATTAATTCTATACATGATATGGTTATGGATGACTGACAATTGACTTTGAGTGAGGTGATTTTCGTTCTGAAAGGTCCAATAAGTGCAACTATTGAACAAATAATTAATTCTATACATGATATGGTTATGGATGACTGACAATTGACTTTGAGTGAGGTGATTTTCGTTCTGAAAGGTCCAATAAGTGCAACTATTGAACAAATAATTAATTCTATACATGATATGGTTGTGGATGACTGACAATTGACTTTGAGTGAGGTGATTTTCGTTCTGAAAGGTCCAATAAGTGCAACTATTGAACAAATAATTAATTCTATACATGATATGGTTATGGATGACTGACAATTGACTTTGAGTGAGGTGATTTTCGTTCTGAAAGGTCCAATAAGTGCAACTATTGAACAAATAATTAATTCTATACATGATATGGTTATGGATGACTGACAATTGACTTTGAGTGAGGTGATTTTCGTTCTGAAAGGTCCAATAAGTGCAACTATTGAACAAATAATTAATTCTATAGATGATATGGTTATGGATGACTGACAATTGACTTTGAGTGAGGTGATTTTCGTTCTGAAAGGTCCAATAAGTGCAACTATTGAACAAATAATTAATTCTATACATGATATGGTTATGGATGACTGACAATTGACTTTGAGTGAGGTGATTTTCATTCTGAAAGGTCCAATAAGTGCAACTATTGAACAAATAATTAATTCTATACATGATATGGTTATGGATGACTGACAATTGACTTTGAGTGAGGTGATTTTCGTTCTGAAAGGTCCAATAAGTGCAACTATTGAACAAATAATTAATTCTATACATGATATGGTTATGGATGACTGACAATTGACTTTGAGTGAGGTGATTTTCGTTCTGAAAGGTCCAATAAGTGCAACTATTGAACAAATAATTAATTCTATACATGATATGGTTATGGATGACTGACAATTGACTTTGAGTGAGGTGATTTTGGTTCTGAAAGGTCGAATAAGTGCAACTATTGAACAAATAATTAATTCTATACATGATATGGTTATGGATGACTGACAATTGACTTTGAGTGAGGTGATTTTCGTTCTGAAAGGTCCAATAAGTGCAACTATTGAACAAATAATTAATTCTATACATGATATGGTTATGGATGACTGATAATTGACTTTGAGTGAAATTGCTAAGACTATGGACTAACTGAATTGTTTGTTTCATATTTTGAAAAAGGAATTGGACTTGAGAAAGCTATACGCAAGATGGGTGCCGCATTTGTTAAATGCTGATCAAAAACGACTTCAAGTAAAACTTCTAACCAACATTTGGATCTTTGTCGAAAGAATAAAATAGATTTTAAACGTCGTTTTGTAACTATGGATGAGACTTAGGTTTACCACTGTGATCTTGAACTGCGACAACAAACCGTAGAGTAGACTGCGCCCGGTAGTTCAGCTCCGAAACAGCCAATATTATTACGTGAAACATCCAATCGACCAAAAAGGTTATGGCATCAATTTTGTTAATTGATTACCTTCAAATCGGTAAAACAATGACAAAACAGTATTACTCAAACCTTTTGAATCAATTGGATGCAAAAATGTGTGAGAAAAGACCTGGTTTTGCGATGAAAAAATAATTTTTCATCAAGACAATGCACCAGTTCACGGAGGTTTTTTTTTAAAGAAAAAAATAGGAATTGTTAACCTCAACCCTTGGTGTCTAGATAAAAAAACTCAACCTCAAACTTCGGTCACTTGTAAACTGCCTTACAGTCCTGACAGTGAAACATCAGACTTGATTCAATTTTGTTTCCTTCCTCTTCGATAAGCCTGACTGACATATTCGGATCATTTGGATGATTTTTTTCAAATTTCTCGACGTTTCTCGTATGAATCATCTTCAATGTCCATTCTGTCATCACGAACTCTTACAATTATTTAATACTTATTTGAACTAGTTAATAAAAGCATTTAATTGATGTAATAGTAAAGCGACATGTATTCTATGAGCACAGCACCACGAAAAACCCGAAAAAATCGTAGCCATAACTTTTCCTGCAGATAGAACCGTTTTCGTTTTCTTTGGCGCACTTTCGCCTTTTCCCACCTACTGCTTGGACCACTGTTTCATATTTAGTGTCATCTACTGTTATAAAACGCAACAGAATTGTATTTAGAAAAGTCTAAACACTCTTGAGAAGTGGTCCTTCGGATCCCTGCGTTGGTCGACTATCAGTAGACTGATTTTTCATATAGAAAACGTCATGTAAAATGTATTGAGCAAATATCGTAGTCATACTTACGCCATCTCTATGTGAAGCCGAGGACTTTCCGGATAACCTGCATACTTAAGTTTTTAGGCTCACACACAACTTAACATTGGCATATTGTTCAACTGTGAACAGGGTCACAAAACAACCGTTACAATTTCATGAGATCTTCACCAAAGAGTTTTAAAAAATGTTGAATTAGGAAAAAGTTTATTTTACCATTATAAATACAGCTATCTCTTATAGGAAGCCATATTTCTCCGCCTTTTTTTAAATGGATTAATAATTTAAATGGATAATGAGATCAGCTTTATTTTTTACCGTTTCTGCTCTATTTTTGTTAGATAAACACCAGCCAGTTTCTCTCTATCGAGACAAATAAATTTCGTTTCATCGAAACCACTTAAAAACTGTCTTAAATTATTTATCTTACCCCTGTACGTTAATGGAACGTTTTAAAAATAATCTCCCATTCAATGTTTTATGTAGTATATCAACCTCAAGCGTATACATTGATAAAAAAAGCAGTAATGCGAAGTGGGGTAATAACGTCACTATTAAAAAGTTGTTGTAAACACGGTGACTTAATCAGAGTACAATGGTGTGAAGTCGTGAGGATATTCTATTGTTGTCAGCATCGCCATAAAAAGATAATAAAAACAAAATCTTCATTGCAATTTTGTATACTGGGTTATTTTCAGGTATGAAAACAGTTTTAAATAAATACGCAAAGATTAACATCTAAAAATATCCACTATATTTCTTTTTTTCGTTGTATGGTATTCATAGATGTGATTTTTTCTTAATTTTTTATTAATTTGATAGAACGAGTTCGCACTCCACTTCAAGGTGTTCTCTATTACGTTCATTATCTTTGGGTTTTATGTTATATTGAAAAGCTCGGTGTTAGATTCTTCACTAATGAAATTTCAATCTGCAAGGTTGACGAATCTCTTGAAAAATTGGTGTTCGGTGTAATTTGTAATAGGTTTAAGTTTATTGGTTTCGTTCTTGGATAGGAGATTTTCCAATTTCTTCTTTTGCGTTATAAACTTATTAATGATATCGGAAATTTGTTGCATTACTTATTGGTCCAAAATATCCAACTCAATATTATTTAGTCTATGAATTAATTCATTATATATCACTTTATATAGTGGAAACACAAAATATAGTGGACATTTTTAGATTAATCTTTGCATATTTATTTAAAATGAATTTTCATCATGTATCGGCTACCTCAGTTAAATTTATGAAACAGTTTAAGAACAGCTTATGAATGTTTTATTATTTATTATTCACGTATGGGCCCTGGTGGACCACGCGAAGTACAATTAGAGACGTTTGTTGTTGTTAGCCTTCCTTTGCACCCATACTAATTTCATTCTTTCGCTATGAGCGTTTTTCCTTTCGTCAGACCAAGTTGTTCCAGTCTTCCTACATTTTTCTCTCTAGCCAACCTTCTAAACGTCAACCTTGTGTCTGTAACAGCCTCTATCCTGAATTTCACTTTGTGTAATATTTGCTGATCTTAGATCCTCTTTAATTGCAGCAATCCATTTAATTATTTCTACTTTAGCTCTACTCCTATTTTCATAAAATTCGACTATTTGTCTAGTTAGCCTACTCGGATTCATCCGTTTTATGTGTCCGTAAAACTTAAGTCTTCTTTTTCTCATATCGCCATGTACATCTGTGTATTGTTTAATTTCTTGTTTTTCTCGAAGTCCTGTTTAGGGCCTAGGATTTTTCTTATGATTTTTCTCTCCTTCTTTTCAATGTCCTCGATGTCTCTCTTTCATGAGCTTTTCTGCTCCATATAGACATTATGGCTTAATAACTGTGTTGTAATGTATCAGTTTTGTGTTTTTAGATAGGCATTTTTGTTGTAAATATTTTGTGTAAGTTTCAATGCCGTTTCTATTTTTTGGCCGCCATCCATCTACCCTTATTGGCCGCTTTTTCCATGATTATTTCACCCCAAATGTTTGAATTGAGAGACTCGTCTGATATTATCATATTTTGTTTTTAGAAATGGTGTTCTTAGTCTGTTGCTGGTCATGTATTGTGTCTTTTCAAAGGAAATTTGGAGTCATACCTTTTCTGCTGTTTCTTTTAGGATTTCAAACTCTTTCTGTGCCGTTAATACATCTTGAGCCAAAATTGCTAAATAATCAGCAAACGCCAGACAATCAATTTTGATGTTGGTTCTCCCCAGTTTAATGGGCTGGTCAATATTCAGGGCCGACTTTTTTTCACGCCACTCCTGTATTACTTTTTCTAGAACACAGATAAATAAGAGTGGCGAGAGTCCATCCCCTTGTCTCACTCCAGTTTTAATTTCGAAGGGCTCTGAGATGTCACTCATGAATTTAACTTTTGACCTTGTGTTAGTTAATGTTGCTTTAATAATTGCCAGCGTTTTCAGATCTAGTCCTTGTTCTTTCAAGATTCGGAATAAAGATTCGCGATCTATAGAATCATATGCTTTTTTGAAATCCACAAATGTACAGACGAGATTTTTATTGTACAGTTTTTGATGTCTTACGATCAACTTTAGATTCAGGATCTGTTCAGGGCAGGATCTGCCCGGTCGAAAACCTGCTTGATATTCACCAATTTTAGGTTCTAACTGTCCCTGTGCTCTGTCTAGTAGACATTGAGATAGAATCTTGTAACAAACTACGAGAAGAGATATCCCTCTATAGTTGTTTACATCCGTTCTATCTCCTTTCTTGTGTAGTGGATGGATTAGAGCATATTTCCAATCTTCCGGGATCCGTTCGGTTCGCCAAACTTCTTGTAGAATTTTGGTTAATTCCTTGATTGTACCTGGACCAGCGTACCAGAAGCCAGACCAGAAGCTTTGTTATTTTTAAGCCGCTTGATTTGCCTAATTATTTCATCTTCATTCAGTGGTAATGAATCTGGGTTTGTTTGTTTAGGGTTTAGTGTTGATAATTTGTTTAACGGCTCAGGACAGTTTAGTATTTGTTCACAATGTTTCGCAAAAGTTTTCGAAAGTTTTATTATTATTAATATTTATTCTTTTTCATTTTTTCTCTCAGCCAAACTGGATCCTAAATCAAGTATAGACTTTAGCCAGAACAACTTCATTCCTCCAATAATTTTCAGCGCATTCCATTTAGCTCAGAATCTTACGGACTATGTTGCAAGTTTCTGAGACCACTGTCTAGGTTCTTTGAAACATTACCACATCCTTTATTTTCCAAAGAAAATATTTCAATAGTGTCAAACATGATCTTGGTGGCCATTTAACATCACCGTTTGTTGCAATAACTCGTCCAGGAAATGTTTCTCCCAATAAATCAATTGTTTCATTAACAGAGTGAGGTGTAGCGCCATCCTGAACCATATCCACCAGATCAATATTATTCAATTCAGTCCACAAAAATCCAGTTGTCATCCACGATATTGAACACCAACAACAGTTATAGCTTCACCAGCAGCATTCTGAAAGAAATACAGCCCACTTACACCTCCAGACCATAATGCACACCCCACAATGACTTGTTTAAGATGTAAAGGCTTCTCATGAATCAGTCGTGGATTTTCCTCACCCCAGATGCAGAAATTTTGTTTATTAACATAGTCAACAATTTCAAAACGTGCGTCATCTGAAAAGATGATTTTTTGAGAAAAATCAATCAGTAAATGTGATACATTTAACTTCTGAAATGAGACTAAACTTCAACAAATTCAAATTCACAACGCCATCGGTGTAGTCCCATTTGAAACCAACCGCCCAATTTGAAAAATCTCTTATAATCCATTATTTATAAACAAAGGAAAAAAACGTATATACTTTTGTTAAATATTAAAAAAATCTTCGATGTCTATCTTTTACCTTGACCACCAATATCTCCAGATATTTCAACCATTGAGCACGTTTGAATTTTTCTAAAAGGGAATGCAGCCTAGAACATATATTTCACATAGTTTATGTTCTTTGTTATCTCAAATGAAGTCGGACAGCTGTCTTTCTTCCAAGCGCAGCTGTTTTCACCGAAATGCCTGTTGTATACAACCGAAAAGCACCATAAACGTCCAAAAATAAGAGTGATTCGATTATGACGCATAATTTTCCGAACGTTTGCCCAATTCTATTTTTATTCCACACGACCCTGCACTTAACCTTTCTCCAGGTCAAATCCCAGATTGGATCCATTATGGATAGAGATGTATCGATGACAGGCGATAAGTTTTGTTCAAACAGTATAAAATATGATTTCTACAGATATATCACATCAAACTTTAACGCAAAACAACAAATTAATTGTTTTTAATTTCGCGACGCGCGTTAGCATCATCGGGAGATGATTCAATCTGATTCTGAAACTAAACTACAATCTAAATTTGAAGAAATTTACCACTAAACGCGAAATCACTTTATTTAATTTCGCGATGCGCGTTTCGCTAATCATGTTAGCATTATCAGGAGATGATTCAATCTAGATTAAAGCAAGATTCAGTTTAGATTCTAACACATTGAATAGTCGTCTGGTGATGCTAACATGGTTAGCAAAATACGTGGGAAATACCCGTTGGCAGTTGTGGCTCGTCAGGGAGGTCGTTGGGGCGCCGCCCCTCCAGCCTTTATCACAGTAAACAATTTTTCAGAGCAAAACACCACATTTTATTTCCGTTCAGTTTCTTTCCTGTAACTCATTTTCCTGGCTCATCTCCTGTATAGGGTTTGAGTAGCACGAAAAGTAAAAAGGAGGAAGGGGAAAGCAAAAAAATCTTCAGCTGCACTATTACCTTCTACGCCCTCCCACTTTAAAAATTCATGAGCCGCCACTGCCCCTTGGGTAAATCTTCAGGTCACTTCATGGAATAAGCAAACTTGCGTCAAGATCAAAATCTGGTGTGCAGACGGTAATACGAAACTATCGAAAGATAATTCTCTAAAAAATAAGCCATGGACCGGACGACCTCTTCTGTTAAGTGACCAAACAAAACGTGAAATTATTAGATTAATATGAAAAAAAAACCCACAGAAACTGCATAAGATAATACAAAAATATAGCCGAAACAGTTGAACATCCAACAGGAATTAATGTTCATCCAGAAACTATTAGAATGATTCTACGAAAACCTGGAGTATACAGTAGAATTCCATGGAAGAAACCATTAACTGATAAAGTTAACCGAACGAAAAGAATTGAATTTGCAAAAGAACATTTAAAGAAAGATGACACGTTTTGGGACACTGCAGTTTTTAGTGACGAGAGCAAATTTAATTTATTTGGATATGACGAGAAGTAAAGAGTTTGAATAAAAATAGAAAATATTATTCCAATGGTGAAACACGGTGACGGTTCAGTCATGGAATGGGGTGGTATGACAGGGGCTGGGGTAGGAAATTTGGTTATTATAGATACCACCATGAATCCTTTTGATTATTTAGAAATATTATAGGTAATTTAATCCCCTCGGTTCGCAAAATGGGTTTAAAAGAATCAAGGGTCTTTCAACCAGACCATGACCCAAAACATACCAGCGGAATTGTTAAGGAGTAGTTATTGTACCATTTAGAAGTTGTGCAATCCAAATATCTCGAAAACTAAGCAACAAAAGTGTAAGTGTCGAAGAGAAGAGGTTACGGAAGGAAAACACATAGCGCGACTGTCAATTACTGTGCGGTGCTTTCGCTGCATCACCATGAATGGAAAAAATGAGTGTAAATGATGTAGCCGAATAATTTAATATTAAAAGGATGACTTTAAAGAGATATGTTTGTATTAATTGTGATAGAAAGGAAAAGAAATGATTTACGGTTAGAGGCGCATCAGCATCTAAGGCTATTTAGCGACAGGACCTACAGCTTAATGTCGGTTCCGAACCACGGTCATCAGCTACAAACAAACCCAGGCCAGCACCCCCCTCAGGCTATCAAAACCCTTGGTTATGTGTCTACCCATAAGTCTATCAGAAATCCTACCGACTGGCGAGTGACCAACATAGAACACTTCTCAGAAGGCATCCGGCCTTACCCAGCCTTTAACTGGTGTGACTAAGGGACAATTCGTTGTCGGATTTTACATTCTTGCCTAGAAACAATCACACATTTAAGTGTGGATATGTGTGGGCGTGTGTGTATATGTGATTGTATATAAGTGTGTGTGTGTAGGGTAGGAAGTACGGACAGAAGAATAAAAGAAAAACATCCATCCGAGCGCTGGAATCGAACCAGCTACTTTTTGATTGCCAGGCAGGCGACTAACCCACCAGACCACCGCAACCGACTAATTGTAACAGAAACAAAGATGATTAATAATTTGGGATTATTTATCATCTAGCAATATTCTTGATCTCATAATTAGTTGCTACTTTAATTTAACATTTATTTGCGTTATAATTATTCTTAAAGATATAATTTTAAATATAAAAAGTGTAAAAATAATCCAACGATTGAAAAGATTTAATTTTGTTTGATTTTAATTTTTTTTTCCTGAAATATAATAACACATATGAGTATATAATAATAATAATAATAAATAAATATTTGCTTGTTGATTACAATTATTTTGTATTCAGATCATTCTATATAGTCAACAAGTCTATTTTAGCCATTGTTCAACTAGCCCCACTAGTGTTAAACGTTAAAGTTTTAAACTTGTACTCGGATCGTTTTTACACCGTTAGACGTTTTGGGGAAGAGTAAATTACGAACATAACAGAGTAAGAATCAATTAAATCCGATGCATATTCTTAAAGTTATGGGAGATCAAGCGAAAAGTTGTCAACTAACCCCGTTCTACCCTACCTTTTACTTAAAAGTTTGTATTTTTTTGTGTAATAAAATATAAGTTACCCCGTTATATTCAATGGGTTGTTGATTGAATAAAAAATATATAAAATATTGTTTTTAGAAATACTAATAATATTAGTTCCATTTTAGTCAGAATATGTTTACTTTTTTGTGCAACTGTGTATTGACAAAAGTTATGGAAAATGTGTTTAAAAGAACACAAAGTTGCACTGCTGCTAATGGCTCACATTCGATTGACATAATTGTCAAAAATTAATCATTACAAAATGTAGGGACTAAAACATTTTGTAGAAAAAACAATATTCTGTATTGTTTCTCTTAAAATTTATAAATAATTATACAGATAACATAATACTTGCCCCATCCGTTAGAATCTAACGTTACGGTATTTCATACGACGTTTGAGATCACGAATGGTCTGTCTGTTCTTCTGTTTATATTGCAAACGCAAATTGTGTGAATAAACATGGGCTATCAGTGCGCTAAAATTAGATGCATTAGCCTGATTCGTTTCCCTAAAATTAATAACAGACGAAGAGGCTTATCAATGTTTTTTTTTTTTTGGTTAATTTAAAATTCGTTCGATTTTTCTTTTTATCAGCGTACTCGTATCTGAAAATGCGCATTAGAACATATCTTTAAAATGCGTCTGAAGACAAAAACGTTTGTCAGATAATTCGTAAACATCTACTTTTATTTTTAGTATGTATCGAGTACAAAAATAAGAACAAACATTTCAAAAATAAGAACATAATATCCTTTTAGCTCTACACACTTCCAAGCGTTTCTCCAACTTTTGAGCCATTTTTTTTAAGTTCTAAAATAAAAAAGTCACTGGGGGCCAAATCCGGTGAATACGGTTTATGTTGAAAAAATCCGACCTTTAATGCCATGATTTTGGCCATTGAAACTGAACAGGTGTGCACCCGTTCATTGTCTTGATGGAAGAGGATATTGTTTTCATTATTTTGGTCTATACACAAAATTATTACAAGTTTATTTTTTCAATTTGATAATTTGTGTGCGATGGTGAGTAAAAACTTGACACATTGCCAGTAGTGTCATATATTCAAATATTTCAGTCAAATAAATAGCACTTACAAAGGAATAATTATTTTATTATTATTATTATCACAAACATGATTCATCGATCATCTCAGCCTAGGCTGGTCGGGTTTACAATGCCAGAATGAGAAAGCAGTTCAGCTCCTCCCATTCAGCTTCGTACCTTACGAACAATGTGGCAAGTTTATAAGAGAACTGCTCGTTGTCCTACTGTGGTAATCGATTTTGAAACACCAAGAATTTCCAGATTTTTAGAAAAGGTTTTGCTTACTAGGCCTTCGGCGGATATAACAAAAGGTAACACCTCCACTTTCTGGAGTTTCCATTGATTTTTCAGATCAATTATTATTATTATCCTCGTACTGAACTCAGCATCTCAGCCTAAGCTGGTCTATATTACAATGCGAAAATGAGAAAGCAATTCAACTCCTCTCACTTAGCATAAAATTTTACGAACAATGTGGCACGTCTGCAAGAGCACTGCACGTTGTCCCACTATGGCAATCGATTTTGAGATACCAAGATTCTTCAAATTTTTTGAAAAGTTCTATATGTATAGTATATGCTTTTCATAGTTCCGTGTTCTTACTACCTTATCTTGAATAGATGTCGCAAAACCTTCTGTTTCTGGGTACAACAGCCCATCGGTCAGCCATTTTAGAGACAATGATCCATCAATGGTATCATCCTCGAGTGACT
Source organism: Cosmopolites sordidus (assembly GCA_031761425.1). Taxonomy (NCBI): domain Eukaryota; kingdom Metazoa; phylum Arthropoda; class Insecta; order Coleoptera; family Curculionidae; genus Cosmopolites; species Cosmopolites sordidus. Next base: position 523,370 of record JARFXV010000269.1, on the reverse strand, counting down.
TTGGATACCGTCCATGCAGTGTCTGTTGTTTCCATTCACGGACACAATCCGTAAGTGTTGTTCTACCATCAACACGATTCAATTTATCTAGGTTCAACGGGGTGAAACCCCGGTCCTCCTTAGCAACCAACTTCATTAGCGTGCTGCTTGAATTAATGAAGCGTTCTCTCATCTTACTCTCCTGGTTCAGACAAAGGTTCTTAATGTTCACGAGGCCTCTGCCTCCCAACTTTCTTGGAATGTACAGTCGCTTCATAGATGAATTTGGATGCAGACATCGGAATTTTGTAAATGTTCGACGTGTTAATCTATCCAGTCCATCAAGGTCTGTTACTGACCATTTAACAATACCAAAGGAATAGGTCAGAGTTGGCATTGCCCATCCATTGATCGCTCTAATCAGGTTTCCACTGTTCAGTTTGGTATTTAAAAATTTTGTAAGCCTCTTTTCGTACATAGCAGAAAAGTCTTTCTTTAACTGGCTATGGTTAAATTTCTCGTTTTGAAGTATACCTAAATATTTATAGGATTCTTCTGGTGCCAGTTGTTGTATGTTACAGTGTGTTGAATGTTGATTGTTGACTATTCCTTTTTTAATGCTAATGGTAGAGCATTTATCAAGTCCGAATGACATCTTCATATCCCTACTAAATTCTTCGACCATTTTTATTAAGGAGTTTAGTTTTTCTCTAGTTTCTCCATAGAGTTTAAGGTCATCCATATATAGTAGGTGCGAGAGCTTTCGTGGATTCCTCATGTTTAGTTTATATCCTATATTACTGTTGTTCAGTAATGTAGACATAGGGTTTAGGGCTAGACAAAACCAAACTGGAGAAAGGGAATCTCCCTGAAAAATTCCTCTCTCGATATTCGCAGTTGTAATGCATTGTTGATCGATAAAGAGATTTGTTTTCCATTTCCCCATCAGGCACCTTAAGGAGTTAATGATGGGAGGGCTTATTTTATAAATCTTCAGGACTTCTAGTAACCAATCGTGTGGAACACTATCGAAGGCTTTCCTGTAGTCTATATAGCAGATGTTTAGGTTGCGTTTTCTTTTCCGCGCTTGTTATTATTATTATTATTCACGTATAGGCCCTGGTGGACCACGCGAAGTACAATTAGAAGCGTTTGTTGTTGTTAGCCTTCCTTTGCGCCCATACTAATTTCATTCTTTCGTTATGAGCTTTTTTCCTTTACTCAGACCAAGTTGTTCCAGTCTTCCTACATTTTTCTCTCTGGCCAACCTTCCAAACATTAACCTTGTGTCTGAAACAGCCTCTATCCTGAATTTCACTTTGTGTAATATTTGCTGATCTTAGGTCCTCTTTAATTGCAGCAATCCATTTAATTATTTCTACTTTAGCTCTACTCCTATTTTCATAAAATTCGACTATTTGTCTAGTTAACCTACTCGGATTCATCCGTTTTATGTGTCCGTAAAACTTAAGCCTTCTTTTTCTCATATCGCTATGTATATCTGTGTATTGTTTGATTTCTTGGTTTTCTCGACGTCGGTATGTTGTGCTATTTATTTGTTTGTGGCCTAGGATTTTTCTTATGATTTTTATTTCCTTCTTTTCAATGTCCTCGATGTCCCTCTTTCTATTCAAAATGAGCGTTTCTGCAGCATATAGACATTATGGCTTAATAACTGTGTTGTAATGTCTCAGTTTTGTGTTTTTAGATAGGCATTTCTTGTTGTAAATATTTTGTGTAAGTCTCAATGCCGTTTCCATTTTTTGACATCTACCCTTATAGGCCGCTTTTTCTATGATTATTTCACCCAAATATTTGAATTGAGAGACTCGTCTGATGTTACCATATTTTTTTTTTAGAAATTGTGTTCTTAGTCTGTTGCAGGTCATGTATTGTGTCTTTTCAAAGGAAATTTGGAGTCCTTCATTTTTTAATAATTAATAATTATTTTATTTTTATTGGAAAACAATTTTTAGTAATTGATCAAATTTAGGAAAAACTATATAGTATATAACAATAATTTTCATAATACAAATAATTAACTATCAAACGTGATCTCTCACAACTAGTCCTCCGTCTATTCGAATACATTTTTCGATTCTTTTACGATTCTGTTGTAATAATTTTGTTGTAATAATTTTATAAAACTTGGTATGTGGGGTTAAAATAATATCCTGAACAAGTTTTTCTAATAACTTTTTTTTAATATATCTAACACGAAGTAAAATATCGAGAATTGGCCCTGTTTGTGAATTCGTAGTAGGCTTATTTTAAAGTTCAGTTTTCAGTTGAGTATCTTAAAAAACGTCACCCATCAATCTGTCTGACTGTGCAAAAAATCAAATTTGTATTCCTTCAAATAGCGAAAATGTGGGGGTGTCTTCATCTTGCTTCATCCAACTGAGGGAGAACTGGAGTTGGACTCTTCAGTCGAAGCGGACAACAATTGAAAATGCCATCGTGACTCTTCACAGAATCAACGGATCGACACCCAGAATGATTTAGAAACATTATCTACCATCCGTGAAAATATTAGATATATATATATATATATATATATATATATATATATATATATATATATATATATATATATATACCAGGTGTCCCATTAAGGATGGATCGCGGCCGTATCTTGAAAACTATTTATTCCACAGCTTTGGGGAAAAAAAAATTGAACTAAAAATGATCATGAGAAATTCACCAAAAATATTTTTAAGCTTCTAAAACGACCGCAAGACGGCGTGACGAGCTAAACATTTTTAAAAATCATTTATTTTGTGTATTTTCAAGTGTTAACCGAGTAAGAAAAATTCTCAGTTATAATTAGCAAACTGTCTCCTACAACTTTGTTTTATGACATTTTGTCGTAACTCCGCGAATAAAGAAGTGGGGGGGGGGGGGGTTACCTATTGAGATAAAAAGTCGTCTAATGTCCGTTTGCCTAAACCGATTTTCCTCAATTTGGATTAATTTAAAAGGCAATTGCTGGGACAATCAGATAATCTGGGAGATAAATTATTTAGCTTATAAATGAAACCGCGAGGTGGCGTTACATTCAACAATAGTTTTTTGAAGTTTTGTTCAGTTTTTTCAAATGGAATGGTACAGCTTTTATTACATGGCTAGAAAGGTAATTTAAAGAGGAATCATCCAGTGAAAACCCGAAATTGATATCTCTGACATGTCAAGAGATATTTCGATTTATATGAAAAAATCAGTTATTATTTCACTACTACCTGCATTAAGTTAAAAAAATATTAACCTAATGTTTGCCTTCCTTCACACTTTACCCAGGCTTAGGACTGGTCCAAATTCTTCGTGCCATATTAATTTGGAGCGTGTTTAAAGGCCAACGGGCCAACAACGAAGATAATAATAACAGTCAAATAAAATTAACAGCACAACAGTCTAATAATTAACAGAATCTGAACTTTAACGCCTTTCTAAATGTTCATAATGCCTTCACCACAGAAATCAACCACCAAAATAGATGGAGTGTGAACGTATGGTGTAGTTTTTTTTTGTGAGACAAAATTATTGGTCCCTTTATTTTTAATGGACATTTGAATAGTGAAACATGTAAAGAGGAATCATCCAGTGAAAACCCGAAATCCATATCTCTGACATGTCAAGAGATATTTCGATTTTTCTGAAAAAAATCAGTTCGTTTTAATTTTTACCGTAATATTAAGTTAAAAATTGGTCTTAATATTTAGGTCGCAATCGCAACCGCAACAATTTTATTTAAAAAATAAATTATCTATTCAGTATCAATCATCATAAATGTTCTAATCCTGACCTTGATAATATTTTCTAATTGCATAAGCGGAAAAAATGCCTTTCCCCAATTGTTGCATTTTCTTTTTTGTGATGCTTAAATACTACTTGACAGAATATTGAAATCAGTCATTAATAAATATACCTACTCTTTCTTTTAAACTAAATGAATAGATGAATGAAATTATGCGTTTATCGGGTTTCCAAATAAACGCATGCAATCCTTAGGTACATTACACAAAGAGTGTAAGAAGGGAACCATGGACCATGAACCAGTTTGCTAATTATAACTGAGAATTTTTCTTACTCGATTAACACTTGAAAATACACAATATCGAGCTTTCCAATCTGTCATGTCTAGGTAGCAGAAAATGTCACGAATAATTTTTTTTTCTTCTATTTTACAACACATAATTTTTTACCCACATACAAAAATCCTGCGTCTTCTGCGTTGAGATAGCTGATTATTCCAGTTAACAACTCTTTGGACCACCCTGTACAACAGTAGACGAGTACCTGACTCGTTCTTGTTTAAAGCACCAAAAACATGCTAAATATCACTTTCCGGTTCCAGGTTCCGGTTCGAGCAAACGACACGCTTTGAGCGACTCAAAGCAAGAAGAAAATCCCTGTTAAAGCCATGTTTTCTGTTGTCTTTCAGTTCGCGACGGGTTCTTTGAACTTATCCTTGGTGTTAGAAAGGCTGACCGAGCATTTTTTGTTGTCATAACGTTCGTTAGAATGGTTTAAATGAACCTAACGTCATTATAAGTTTATATTTTAATGAATGTTGTTTCGTAATACCGCCGAGAACTTATTTATATCACATCTAGAAGATTAACGTTGTTCCTTTGCACAACTCTAATATAATGAACTGTACAGGAAGTATTAAGTGGACTCGTAAGTAATGTCCTTTTTTGCAAATCTTAAAAACACTGCCATCTACGGTCAATAATTTAACTAAATATAACACAATATAACCTATATTCTAGTTAAATATGTTGATAGTAAGGGTGTTTAATGTTTAATGTCCCGAATTGTAGAGACCAAACTTTATTCAGCGTATTCTAGAGCTAAAAATAAGGGTACTTTGTCATATAAATTTTAGACAGATAAATAATGCGTCCTTTGGGAGTTAGGCCTCAAACCCCCCCAAATGGGGCAACATAAAGACGGATTTTTCCCAAATATTTCCGAAGCGGTTAAACAATAAAATTATTAAATTTAGTGAGTATTGAAAATTTTGGGCGTCGAATTGAACTGTATATTTCAAATTTAAAAATTTCAATCAGGGACGTACTAAAGAGGGGTCCAATGGAATAATTGCTCAATTTTTTTCTACGCATTTTTTTTTAATTTTAATTACAGATTATGAAATCATTGATTTTTTTACGTAAAAGAGGTACTCTTAATTCGTCTCGATGAGATTCATCGTTTTCGAACTACTTCTTTTTCGAGTTCCTGTTAAATGACTCAACTTTGAAAACACACTGTATATATATATATATATATATATATATATATATATATATATATATATATATATATATATATTAAAGCAACGTTAACTAACACAAGGTCAAAAGTTAAATTCATGGGTGAGATCTCAGAGCCGTTCGAAATTAAAACTGGAGTGAGACAAGGGGATGGACTCTCGCCACTTTTATTTAACTGTGTTCTAGAAAAAATAATACAGGAGTGGCGTGAAAAAAAGTCGGCCCTGAATATTGACCAGCCCATTAAACTGGGGAGAACCAACATCCAAATTGATTGTCTGGCATTTGCTGATGATCTAGCAATTTTAGCTCAAGATGTATTAACAGCACAGAAACAGATTGAAATCCTAAAAGAAACAGCAGAAAATGTAGGACTCCAAATTTCCTTTGAAAAGACACAATACATGACCTGCAACAGACTAAGAACGCCATTTCTAAAAACAAAATATGCTAACATCAGACGAGTCTCTCAATTCAAATATTTGGGTGAAATAATCATGGAAAATGGGTTGGAAAAAGCGGCCAATAAGGGTAGATGTCAAAAAATGGAAACGGCATTGAGACTTACACAAAATATTTACAACAAAAAATGCCTAGTGAAATTCAGGATAGAGGCTGTTTCAGACACAAGGTTAACGTTTGGAAGGTTGGCCAGAGAGAAAAATGTAGGAAGACTGGAACAACTTGGTCTGACGAAAGGAAAAAAGCTCATAGCGAAAGAATGAAATTAGTATGAGCTCAAAGGAAGGCTAATAACAACAAACGCCTCTAATTGTACTTCGCGTGGTCCACCAGGGCCTATACATGAATAATAATAAAAAAAAAAAAAAAAAAAAAAAAAAAAAAATATATATATATATATATATATATATATATATATATATATATATATATATATATATATATATATATAGATATATCGAGTACGGGTACGAGTCAGGGTCGAGTACGTTGAGCTTTGCAAAACTCTGAGAAAAGGTATTCGAGAGAAAACGTGTCGGTTCAACATGCAGCTAGTGAAAAAAACACTACAAGAAAACAAAAAAAGGCAGGTTATGTTTAACAAATTTGCTGTCAGCAGAAGAATTTCTATTCTAGGAAGTGATTTAGAGGTTGCGGACCACTACATATATCTTGGGCAAAGGATTTCAATGGAGGGTGATACCGCCCGGGAGGTGGAACGGCCGGGTTAAGTGTGGCTGGCAGGCATTTGGCCGGCTCAATATAGCATTTAAGAGCAAACTCCCACTTTGTCTGAAGAGAAAGGTTTTTAATCAGTGCATGCTGCCTGTTTTGACATATGGAAGTGAAACATGGACACTCACACATCACAATCAGTTCAAAAGCTTCGGGTTGTACAGAGGGGAATGCAAAGGTGTATGCTTGGCATTACAAAGCGGGACAGAAAGACCTACATATGGATTAGAGAACAAACGAAGGTATGTGACATCATTGGAAAGGCGAAAGAATTGAAATGGAAGTGGGCAGGTCATATAGCGATGGACCAAAGCAATTCTGGAATGGATACCCCTTGATCATAAACGCCCGCGAAGACGGGCGAAAACACGATGGACGGATGACATCATCAAGTATATTGGACCCGAATGGCAGAGGAAAGCTCAGGACCGTGCGAATTAGAAGCATGCTGGGGAAGCCTTCAGCCTGCAGTGGATCGACAATGTCTGAATGAAGATGATGATGATGCTGATGATTTTTATGATATTTCTATTAATTTTTTATTTCTAATTAATTTTCAAGAATGATTTTAACGAATCTTTAAAAGACTTACATGTATATTAGTCTGAATATAAACAATTACTTTATTCGTAATTATACATTGATGAGATATTTTAGAAAAAAATACGTGATCAAAAAAATAAGAGTTTTTATTACGAATCATAAAAAAAACTTGCAGATGCAATTCTCTAAAACTGTTCGGTCTATATAATTACGAAACTTAGTACTTCGCAGCACGGCCCTTATTCTTAATTACTGATTCACATCTTCTTGGCATGAAATTGATTAGGTGTCGGCATGTCTCTACAGGTATTGAAATCCAAGCTCTCTAAATTTCTTTTCATGATTTTAAATTTTCTTGTTTGCTATTTTTTTACCATCCGCCTTTAACTCTTTCCAAAGGTTCTCGATCGGATTTAGATCCGGGGAGTGTCAAAGCCACTCTAACATTAATATCGTCTCAAACCACTGATTTACCATACGAGCCGTATGTTTGGTATCATTGTATTGTTAGTAGGCCTACTGTTTAATATATTCTCTTCAACGTAAAGGTAGCAAAATTGTCCTTAAGATTCCTAAGTAAATTTATTTTATCAGGTTTTCTTTAATCCAAAATATTGGACCTACTCCGTTATGTGAAACCATGCACCTCCATACTTTAATTTTATCACTATCATACTTCGCTGTACCCAAAGTGTTAGATGAACCTTACAAGCATGGAAGATCAAAGTGTGAATATGCTCGATATTACACATTTGATGCTACATAAGTTTCGAAAGCATAACAAATGTCACTAATGCAGTTTATTCTGGTGCCTTGAATAGCAGAACATGTTAGCGTTGTTTTAAAAAATTTAAGAACGGTAATTTCTATTATTTTTTTTTTGATGGCATACTGTCTGGAAGTTTGCTGATGATCTGACAATTTGACGGCACAAAAACAGATTGAAATCCTAAAAGAAACAGCAGAAAAGGTAGGACTCAAATTTTCTTTGAAAAGACACAATACATGACCTGCAACAGACTAAGAACACCATTTCTAAAAACAAAATATGGTAACATCAGACGAGTCTCTCAATTCAAATATTTGGGTGAAATAATCATGGAAAACGGGTTGGAAAAAGCGGCCAATAAGGATAGATGTCAAAAAATGGAAACTGCATTGAGACTTATGCAAAATATTTACAACACAAAAATGCATATCTAAAAACATAAAACTGAGACATTACAACAATGTTATTAAGCCAGAATGTCTATATGGGGCAAAAACGCGTATTTTGAATAGAAAGAGAGACATCGAGGAGATTGAAAAGAAGGAAAGAAAAATCATATGAAAAACAAATAAAGAGCACAACATACCGACTTCGAGAAAACTAAGAAATCAAACAATGCACAGACATAAATAGCAATATGAGAAAAAGAAAACTTAAGTTTTACAGACACATAAAACGGATGAATCCGAGTACGCTAACTAGGCAAATAGTCGAATTTTATGAAAATAGGAGTAAGGCTAAAGTAGAAATAGTTAAATCAATTTTTGCAATTAAAGAGAACCTAAGACCAGCAAATATTACACAAAGTAAAATTCAGGATAGAGGCTGTTTCAGACACAAGGTTAACGTTTGGGAGGTTGGCCAGAGAGAAAAATGTAAAAAGACTGGAACAACTTGGTCTGACGAAAGGAAAAAATCTCATAGCGAAAGAATGAAATCAGTATGGGCGCAAAGGCAGGCTAACAACAACAAACGCCTCTAACTGTACTTCGCGTACAGGGCCCATACGTGAATAATAATAATAATAATAATAATAATATATGCCCAAAACATAGCGTAGCGTGGCCGTGGAGAGAGATATTAAAACAACAGAAAACATTCATCCGTACTCTACGTGTCCGATAGTTTCAAATCAGCCGCCACCATCACGCCAAGACAAGTATCTCCCAGGGCCGGTTTCTGGCCTTCAGCTGAGATATATATATATATATATCTATATATATATATATATATATATATATATATATATATATATATATATATATATATATATATATATATATATATATATATATATATATACCGACCGTTTCAAATCAGCTGCCACCATCACGCTAAGACAAGTACCTCCCAGGACCGGTTTCTGGCTTACCAGCCGTCGTCAGCTGTGCTCGAGCCTGACGCAAAGAGACGTCCTTCGAGGACGACATTCTTCGATCGGTCCGATCTTCGATTTGAAACAATCGGACACGTGGAGTACATATGGAAGTATTCTGTTGTTTTAATATCTCTCTTCACGGCCCTGCTACGCTATATTTTTAACATACCGGATACCTGCATCCAAGGTTGTGGGAAGAATGTATCGAGTAATTTCGACTGCTACGAACATTCACCGTAGGATGGCGTGAGTTGCATTGAGATTGCGACCCGCCATCAACATGGCCAGTTGATTTAGCCTGGCTCTGATCGTTTCTCATTAACTACATAATATATATATATATATATATATATATATATATATATATATATATATATATATATATATATAAAGAAATACTTTATGCAGAATATGAAGAAGCAGAAAAACTATATGTAGAAACAAAAGCTATATGTTTAAATCCTTCCCGTTAATTCAGTGGAACCACCAGTTCGCTCATCTCGTAAAAGTTAGTTTCAATTGGCATATCGAAAGATCTCGATCACCGTTAAATGTTTTATACTGTAATTACTGTCATAGTCGATACATCGACTCAAATTAAAACAAACTATGTCGAATCCCTAATTGGACCTGTCAATTAAGAGTAAATTGAGATGAAAGTACCTACGCGACTATCACATTTCGAATTTGTTTTTGTTTTAATAATCTTTTTTTTTTGAAGGAAAAATTAAAAATTATTAACCATCAGACCTGGTATTTATCTGGACTATCTGGTAAATATGAAGCTTGTGGACCGGAATTAGTTTGATTTACAATTTTTGAACCTTCGATGTGAAACACTAAACTCACAGAGATTTATCACTAAACACCGAATAACTTTTTTTTTAAGTTCTCGACTCACGTTTCGTTAAGCATGTTAGCATCATCAGGAGATGATTTAATCTTTCACTTTTTTTTAAAGTTCTGGACGCACGTTTCGTTGACCATGTTAGCATTATCAGATGATTTAATCTTTCACTTTTTTTTAAGGTTCTCGATGCGCGTTTCACTAACCATGTTAGCATCATCAGAAGAATTATCTCTTTTGGACGCTCCAGGTGGTACAGGAAAGACTTTTTTGATTTCATTGATTTTAGCAACAATTCGCTCACAAAATGAAATTGCACTCGCACTTGCTTCATCTGGTATTGCAGCCATATTATTGGAAGGCGGTCGAACAGCCCATTCAGCGCAAAAATTACCATTTAATATTCACACCACGACCTGCAACATTTCGAAGAACTCAGCAATGGCAAAGGTTTTGCAGCAATGTAAGTTGATAGTCTGGGATGAATGTACGATGGCACATAGAAAGTCTTTGGAGGCATTAAACAGAACTATGAAAGATCTGCGAAACAATCAAAACCGATTTAGTGGAGCGATGATTTTATTAGCAGGAGATTTCCGTCAAACATTACCAGTGATTCCACGGTCAACGTCAGCGAATTAACTCAATGCATGTTTAAAGTCCTCCATTTTGTGGAAATACGTCAAGATACTAAATTTAAGTAAGAATATGCGCGTTGAATTGTAAAATGATCGATCTGGAGAAATATTTTCTAAACAACTCATTGACCTTGGTAATGGCAAAATCCCTGTTGATGATTCGACTGGCTGCATTACATTTCCAGTCGATTTTGGTCAGTTTACTGAAACAACAACCGAGCTCATACAAATGGCGTTCCCAAACGTCGCTCAAAATTACAAAGATCATTTTTGGTTGAACGTGCTATATTAGCTGTCAAAAACACGGATGTAAATGAAATAAACTTCAAAATTCAAAATGAAATTGCCGGTGAATTAAAGACATACAAATCCGTTGATTGCGCAACTAATCAAGATGATGTCGTCAACTATCCATCAGAATTTTTAAACTCATTGGATTTGCCAGGATTGCCACCCCATAATCTTCAATTGAAAGTAGGATCGGTAGTCATAATGTTACGAAATATTAACCCATCGCGTCTTTGTAACGCCACACGGCTATCAGTGAAAAATTTACTTAACAATGTAATCGAAGCAACAATTCTAAAAAGAAAATGTAAGGGAGAATTGTGTTGATACCCCGCATCCCAGTGATACCAACTGACGTACCATTTGAATTTAAACGACTGCAATTTCCAGTGCGGTTTGCTTTCACAATGCCCATAAATAAATCACAGGGTCAGTCTTTAAGTATTTGCGGCGTTAATCTTTAAAACCCATGCTTCTCTCATGCACAGTTGTAAGTTACCTGCTTAGCATAGAATGCTAAACATTAGCTTAAGCATTAGAATGAATATCATCAAGTTTATAAAGTATTGCAGTCTACGAAATAAAAACTTATTTTTGTAAATAATCGTCGTTTATTGTTGAGACATAAATAACGTGATCACTCGCGAATACTTATTTAATTTTTACTTATTTAATATTATTCAATTCAAGCCACAAAAATTCAGTTAGCATCCCCAATCACACCTCCTGACGCTTCCCCAATCACACCAAACAGTGACTCATTTAGGATATAAAGGTTTCTCATAAATCAATGGTGGATTTTCCTTACCGCATTTGGGGTAAGGAAAATCCACCATTGACTTGCCAACAATTGCATTTGCCAACATTTGCCAACATTGCCACCAATTTCAAAATGGGCTTCATCTGAACAGATGATTGTTTAAGAAAAATCATCTGTTTGTCCTTTGATCCAATTGACAAATGCATGACATTTTGAATGATCCAGTTCCTGAGATGCCTTCAGAGCTTAAACCTTTCGTAAAATACGCCATGTTGTGGATTCACTGAGTCCAAATTATTGTGAATGTCGACTAATTAAAATTTCTGGGTCCTGTCCAGAAAACTACTGTTCATTTAACCACACCTTTTACAAAAAGCCCCTTACTCGCGGAAATATTTATGGACAATATTGAAACGATAATCCACCAAAGTGGACTAAGTAAACAATTTGTATATTGATACAATTATGTGGACGACATTTTGGCATGCTTTGTCGGTACCAACAGACAACTAAGTATATTCTTTGAATATATTAATGCACTCCACAAAAATATAAAATTTACAGTCGAACAACAGTTTAAACTTCCTGGATCTAACTATTCCACGAATCGCAAACAAATATAGTTTCAAGATATTCCGCAAACCCTTTCAAACAGATACAACAATACAAAATAATTCACTACACCCACTACAACATAAATTAGCAGCATATCATAGCCTTGTACATAGACTGATCAATATTAATAAGGAACTAAACACCATTAAACCAATGGCTCTAAACAACGAACATTCAGAGAAAATAATAGCTCAATTCTTCTATTGGATCCTTTCGTGTGAAACACTAAACTTGAAGAGATTTACCACTAAACACCAAAACACGTGTCATCGTTGTTTCCGAGTGTCCCGATTCCACATACCTTGAAATACCTAAGGGAGTTACTCGAGTTAAACGGTTTTAATAACAGGATTGTTTCTGAGTACATCTCCTTAACAAGATTATGTATGAAACAAAATTGTTTTCAGCTTAACAACAGGTTTTATGAACAACAAGAAAGTACGGCAATCCTCTGTCACGGTTCTTAGCCAACTTATTTATGAGTAAATTTGAAAGTGAGGCAAAAGATGAATTCAGTTCCTTTCCGAAGGTATGGTTAAGATATGTGGATGACATTTTTACCATTTTCGATTCGAAAAATGAAAATTTAGATGATTTTATTAAGAACTTAAATAGTAAATCCGAAAATATAATATTCGCGCATGAACTCGAAAACAACGATAGTTTAACATTTCTGGATGTGTTAGTCAGTAGAAATAATAAAAAAAGGTTAGATTTTGATATTTTCGGAAAAACCAACACCACTTCGAGATACATTCCTAACGATTCAAGTCATAGCTTCCAAAATAAGATGGCTAGTTTAAATTTTATGGTAAATAGATAATTATAACAAAGAATTAAAATTAATTACAGAGGTATCTGAACTGAATGGTTATAATAAGAACATTGTAGATAAACTAATTAGAAAACATAAGTTCAGAAAATTATTGAAAGAATCTTCGACTTTTCAAAAGGATTCATTCATACACAAAAAAATTCATGGTAATACCATTTGATGCCCAGTTGACAAGAGAACTAGACAAAATTATGAAAAAAGTGGACATTAAGGTTGTGTACAAACCATATAATAAATTAAGAGAAGTTCTGGGTAATCCAAAGGATAAAGTAGAGCAGCATGAAAAGTCGGGGATTAACGAAATTAGTTGTCAAGACTGTGATCGAAGGTATATTGGGCAAAGAAAAAGATCCATATTGACAAGATATAAAAAACATATTCCCCACATTAGATATGGGAGAAATAAAAAATCTTGTGTTGTCCAACGTGCAATCGAACATGACCACAGTATAGATATTAGTAATTTAAGACTAATTAAAAGTGTTAATAATAATAGGGCTTTGGATGCATATGAAAGGATTTAAATAGAAAAATGTAAGAAAATCATGAACCGAAATAAAGGACCGATTCCTTTCAGTCAACTTTTTCAATTATTGATGTAAAGCTTAGTACACTTCACGGTTCATGATTTTTACACGCTTCGTTAGGTATGGTTTTCATATAAATAGAACATAGGTTAGTTTTACAATTAGATTAAATCATCTCCTGATGATGCTAACATGGTTAGCGAAACGTGCGTCGAGCAGTTCAAAAAAGTGTTAAAAACAAAAATTGCAAGGCAAAAACAAACAAAAAAGATAAATTAGAAATATATCAACTGTATTGTGGGTCGTGTCCAAAAACATACATAGAACAAACAGGCAGATCTTTCAAGGAAATAATTAAATAACACGAAAGAAGCTTTCTCGGTCATAAACATAATTCGAACTATGTCTCACATTTCTTAAATGAGAACCATCTTTTTAATAGTAAATTTAAAATATTACATGTACATAACAAAGGCAAAAAACTAAGCCATCTGGAGAGTTTAGAAATAAACAGTCTCAAAGATGCGAACACCCTTCTAAATGACCAAATAGACCTGAACAAATTCTTGAACCTTTACTGAATGTATACAGACAATAACTTTTGAAACTTTTTGTATTTATACCTATTTTAACATCGGAAATAGCCAGTGCTGAAGAAGCTACAGTGTTAGCGAAACGCGCCAAATATTAATAATAAAGCGGAAATATAAACAAAACAGTCTTTTATTAAATATTTATAATGAATTTCCATCAAGTAGAAGCCAACACCATAAAAAAAAAGACCACTATGACTATATATTGCTCTTCTTTTACGTTTCACCGAACCAGTTTCTTGAAATTTTTTAAGAATTCGATTAATAATGCTTTCAGATGGACGATTGTGCAAACCGTAAATAGCAGGTAATTTTCTAAAATAATTTTTCACTAAACGTCCATTTTCATCAAATAATTCAACGATTTTAACGCGTACAATACAATAATATTGTGTACGATTCCATTTTTATAAATGTCAGACATTACACTTGTAAAATAAGACTAGATATAGGCAAATTCACAACGCCATCTGTGTTTTATTCAAGAATTAATAAACCCGCCAAACTTGAATGGCCCATTACATTCATAAAAATCTAACTGATGACATGACGCACTGTGTTCCCACACAAGTCAACAGATTGCGCGATCATTCAAGACACTTTTCTGTCCGGCCGCGTACGCCGCTGTTTCAGGAATCAAATTCTCCGCAAATGCAGAAAAGAAAAACAGCAAAGACGACGCAAAAATGACTGTGTATCGTCGTTCAGCGTGGCGATGAATCGATGTCAAACGATGCGAACCGAGTTTGTGGTTTTCTCTTTGCTTCGGTTATTTTTAACGTCGGCCATTCGAATATTGACAGCTTCCGCTGCGTTTAACAGTAATATAGTTCGCTTTTGTTTTTTGCCCGTCATGAGATACGAAACCATAATGGATATAGTAATAGCGGAGCTCGAATGGGATCATGCCAAACTGGAGCACATACATTTTTATTCTGCTTTGCGTGTATACATCTAAATCTAATTTATCTGTGAGGCGATTGGAATGATGCATGATGTAAAACGACCATGTATCAACTAAAGTTTTCCACCGGAGCTCACCTAATGATTTGGGGACTGTTCGAACCGTTCTCGATATATCCGAGAGCTACGAAGGTTGTAAGATAAGAGGCATTGACAAGAAGACACATTTTTATGTGTAAAATTTATTTTATTTTTCAATGTAACCACCATTCAGTTCGATACGCTTAGTTCAACGTTTTTCTATCTTTTGCATCCCCCCTCTGACCCCTGAACCCGCTACCATTCCTCATGGAAGACTCCAATGCCCACTGAGGGGGGCCATACCGCCACCGTTGGGAATCTATGGCCTAAAGCTTTCCACCGGAACTTATCTGATAACTCGAGGTCTGTTCTAAAAGTTCTCAAGGGCCCTTCGGCAAAATGTTAATTGCCCCAATAAGTTTCAATAAAAATATTCCTATTGACTTCTGAAAAATTTTGAGAAAAATAAAATATTGTTAATTTTTTTTTCACACATTTCTGTGGTCTATCCTTTTATCGTCGGATTGCTCAAGACGATTAGGTGTCAGGTCGAAATGGTTCGACGGATAATTGCTGTTGTTCCGAGTATGACTGCCTTCTTCATCCAATTTATGGTATTGTTTATGCACTATGACAGTTTATGCACTAGGCCATTCGCGGATGTTATGAAGGGTTTAACAGTAACTCTTTTCATATGCCAAATATCTCGAATTTCCTCAGCTAGTTATTGGTATTTTTGCAGTTTTTGTTTATATGCCTTATTCAGATTTTCTTCCAGGGGGACAGAGAAATCAATGATATGACATATCTTGTTTTCCTTATCCACAACCACCATGTCGGGCCTGTTGGGCACTACACTACGATCGGTTATTAGAGATGTATCCCATAAGATTTTTATTGTGGTGTTTTCAATTACGGGGTGCGGTTGATATTTATAAGGAGGGAACTCTCGGTTCACTAGGCCGGCTCTCTGAGCTATCTTTAAGTGGATAACTTTCCCCATGTTGTCATGTCTGCTTAAGTAAGCAGATGGAGCTAAATAGGTGCAAGCCGAAATGAGATGTTGAACAGTTTCTTCTTCTTTGTTGCATAGCCGGCATTTTGTTGTGCTTAGGAGTTGTTTCATGATGTGCTTCTTGTAATATCTAGTAGGGACCACTTGATCTTGGATTTACATTAAAGCTCCCTCTGTTTCAGGGAACAGATATCCAGAGATAAGATAGGTGTTACTTGCTCTTGATTCTTGATTCAGGTTGTTATAAAACCTTCCATGCATAGGTTTTCTTTGCCACTGATTTTTTAGCTCTTCTTTAAAATTTTTATAGATAGGTTGTACCATAGCTAAATTTAGAGGTGAAAATCCACATCATACCCAATCAAATTTTTGAAAAATGGGAGATCTTTAGACTTAAAATATTTTATTAACCCGTCTATTTCTTTTTGCTGTGCTTCTTCGAAGCTGACAATTCCTCTGCCGGCTGTCTCGAGACAAATACAACCTCTCAATAGCAGAGTTTGGATGCGACATCCGATGATTAGTTAACGTAGTGCGGACCTTGCGGTCCAGGGCTTTCACTTCTGTTGAGGACCAGTTTAAAACTCCGAAGGTGTAGGTTATTATTGGAACGGCCCAGGTTGTTGAGTGCAGTTACTTTGTTTTTTGCGTTTAAATATGTTCTTAAAATTTTGTTGATCCTGTTAAAATAATCATATTTGTTCTTTTGTTTATTTATTTTTTCATCTATATTGAGGTCTTCTGAATACTATCTTGTTGGAATTCTCGATATTTATAGGTTTCATGTGGGCGTAGGGCTGGAATAGTTGTGACATTGTCCATTAATGTAAGGTTTTGAGATTGGGTGATTTAATTATTATTCTGCTTATCCTTACTGTAGAATCTCAGCTCATGCTGGTCGATATTCCAATGCCAAGATGAAAAAGCAATTCAGCTCCTCTCACCCTAGCATAATATTTTACGAACAATGTGACACGTCTGCAAGAGCACGGCATGCTGTCCCACTATGGCAGTCGATCTCGAGATACCGAGGCTCTCGAGGTTCTTTGAAAATCTCTTACTTATCAGGCCTTCGGCGGATATAACAAAGGGCACTACATCTACCTTACTCAGTTTTCACTGGTTCTTCAAGTCGTATGCCAGATTTTCATACTTTGTGGATTTTTCTATCTCAGTTTTTCTAATGTTGTGAGATAGCGGCACTGCGATGTCAATTATAAAAGCCCTCTTGTCCTTTTTGTTGATTAGAACAATAAGTATGTGCTTTTCATAGTTTTTTGTTCTTGTTACCCTATCTTGAATAGATATAGCGAAACCTTCTGTTTCTGGGTACAAGAGTCCATCGGTCAGGCACTTTAGAGACAATTGTTCGTCAATGGTGTCATCTTCGAGTGACTTAGGAAACTTTCCGTGCAATGTTTGTCCTTTCCATTCTCGAACGCAATCCGTAAGTGTTGTTCTGCTATCAATACGATTTTGTTTATTTAGGTTCAGTGGGGTGAAACCCCGATCCTCATTTGTAACCAATTTCATTAACGTACTGTTTGAATCAATGAAGTATTTTCTCATTCTATTTTCTTGATTGAGACAGAGATTTTTTACGTTTACAAGGCCTCTACCCACCAACTTTCTTGGGATGTATAGTCTTTTCGTAGATGAGTTTGGAGGCAGGCATCGGAACTTTGTTAATGTTCGTCATGTCAGCCTATCAAGTTCATCAAGGTTAGTTTCTGACCATTTAACAATGCCAAAAGAATATGTCAGAGTTGACACTGCCCAACCGTTAATCGCTCTAATGAGGTTTCCACTGTTCAGTTTGGTGTTTTGTAAGTCTGTTTTGGTATAGAGTGGAAAAGTTTTTTACTGGTTATGACTGATTATGGCTTTAACTGGTTATGACCAAGTTTATGCTTTTGGGGTATTGCTAAATATTTGTAGGATTCTTCTGGTGCTAGTTGTATGTTACAAAATGTTGAATGTTGACCCTGAACCTTTCCCTTCTGAATACTAATGGTAGAACATTTGTCCAGTCCGAATGACATTCTTATATCCCTACTGAATGTTTCAACCGTTTTTATCAATGAGTTCAATTTTTCTCTAGTTTTTCCATATAATATAAGGTCATCCATATATAGTAGATGAGAGAGCTTTCTTGGATTCCTCATGTTAAGTTTATATCCAATATTGCTGTTGTTGAGTAGTGTGGACAAAGGGTTTAATGCTAGACAGAACCAAATTGGAGAAAGGGAAACTCCCTGAAAAATTCCCCTCTCGATATTTGTAGCAGCAATGCATTGTTGGCCGACAAAAAGATTCGTTTTCCACTTCCCCATCAGGCACTTTAAAGAATTGGTAATCTTGGGGCTAATTTTATAGAATTTCAGAACCTCAACCAGCCAATCGTGAGGGACACTATCGAATGCTTTCTTGTAGTCTATATAGCAGATATTTAAGTTGCATTTTCTTTTTCGCGCTTGCTCAAGAACTACAGCATCGATCGTCAATTGTTCCTTGCAGCCCATACTTGCTCTTATACATAGTTTCTGTTCTTCTTCAAAAATGTTGTTTTTATCACAATGTTGGTAGATTTTTTTCATTGAGTAGGGCTGTAAGCAGTTTATATAACACTGACAGACATGTGATTGGTCTGTAGTTATTAGGTTGCTTAACGTCCCCTTTTTTGAACAGTAGGTATGTATTGCCCTCTATTAAGAAGTCGGGGAAAGTGTCTGGATTTATTAAAACCTCTTTAAATCCTTTGCAAGTACGGGATAGGCGGCTGTAAAGCTTTTAATCCAGAAGTTATGCAATCCATCTGGTCCAGGCGCCTTCCAGTTGTGAGTCTTTCTGACAGCAGTGCAAATGTCAATCTCTGTGAAATCGTTAAACTCCATATCTGGGAGAGCATTTGTCTGTTCTTGAATGGTTTTAATCCAAGGAGCCAATTTTTCGTAGTCGTCTGATTTTTTCCAAACCGATCTCCAATATTCCGCAAAGGAAGACACATCCATATTCTTAAGTTCTGACTTGCTGTTACCTTCTGCTTCGAGCTCTCAATAAAATTTCTTTTGGCTATTTGCAAATACTGAATTTTGATGTTTTCGCTTTTCTAGTTCATTATATCTTGCTAGCCTGGCTCCTTTCGATTTAGCTTTTTGCCTAAACCGATCTTTTAGATCCAACAATTTTTCTGTAAGGTTTGAATCATCGAAGTCAATGCCGGATTTATTGGCAATTATTTTTGCTTTTCTCGCTACTTTATTTGACTGATTACCAGAAAGATACTCTGAGATAATGTCAACTTTCCTCCGGAACTCATTGATATTGCTTTCAAGGCGCGTTTTCCAGACAGGTATATTTTTCTGGATACCACGGCCAGCGCATTATGGGTGTAAGTCTTTTGACCTGAAATTTCGATGGCAGTCACACCTGCACAATATAATGCAAGATGTATATCGTTTAGATTTATTCTCCCAGATAGATGTGATTCCAAAACTCTATTAATCTGCATTAGAGTAATACGTGATTTTGCAATATTACGCAGTACTGGAATTGTTAGTCTATTCAATGGGTTTGAGCCAGCAAAACTGGCCAAATTGCTGTAAAACCTCTCTCGTATGTTAGAAAAGTTACGTTACGAGATTGATTCTTCATTTTCAGACGATGAGGCTTCTGGTGATACATTTCGAGTTTGTTCTACTTGTTGCTCCTCTGTATTCGAGTTAAGAACGTCCATAGTATCTTCTTGATGTTGTTGATATGTAATGTTTTGATGTTGTTCATTACCGATTTCTCTCTTGATGTTCATTAATTCCGATTCGGTTAGATAGTTTTTCCTTAGAATTACATTTTTACGGTCGGCTAAGTTTTGCTCCGACAGCTGAGTTTCAGGGAACCTCTTTTTATATTATCGGTGGAGTGCATGCCTCCATCCAGGTAGCGGGTTATCTCCGCACTGGTTTACGTAATAATAGACACGCATTACATCAATATTCATTTCGCGTGTCCATCTGATACGTGGAGTGCGTTCGGTCCTGGTGACAGCCCTCCTTATTAGCAAGTACCGGAGTATTTTGATGTTCTACTCCATTATTAATTTCCGCTCTCTGTTGATTTTGTAGTAAAGTCTTTGGTGTTGCTAGACTTAGATGATCTAATTGTTGTTCGAGTGCCTCTTTCATTGCCATTCTTGTGGTGCCATAGAGTTGGGAACCGCCACTCGCTCCAGATTCACCAACCACGGACAAATCCTCCCGACGGTTCCGAAGGGTTCTTGTCCGCAAAACCCTACCGCCTTGTTGTTATTATTATTGTTATTATTATTATTGTAATTATGTGTGTCTGAAACATTGTTTATTGGTTTGTGTATGGTGAATTTATTAGTACAATAAAAATTATAACTTATTTAATTATACATTTAATTCGGTTTCACCCTCACTGTCGCTTTGATCTACATTAATAATAAGTGGCTCTATATTATTAGTAAATGATACAAAGGAATCCTCTATTTTAATAACATGGTTAATGCAATTTATCCAACTTTCTTTGGGAATACACTCTAGCACCTTTCTAATTAATGTTGCAGCACTTATACTTAGAGTCGGAGAAATATTTTCTGCTCCAACATTGGATTTTACCTGATGCCACAAATGTCCAATTGGATTAAAAATACAGTAATACGGGGGAAGGCGTAAAACCGTATGTCCCATATCGGCATACATGTTATCACATACATATTCCCTCTTTAATATTAAATGTCTCTAGTTCTTCTAGAAAATCAATTTTTTATATGTATTTTCGAAGTATATATCGTTGTTAAATATATAGTTCTGAATTTCCAATTTAGTGTTATTTATATTAGGAACTTTATTTTTGCATAGCATTGTCCATTACAATTACGCTTTCCTTTGAGCAAAATTCTATTTATATAACAATCTCCAAAAAGCTCTGCTGTGGTGTCATCATGGTAGTCTAAAGATGAATGTTTAATAGTTTTGGAGGACAACCGTACACAATTTGGAGCCCATCCATCCTTGAAACCAGCATGTAAAATTGTAATTATCTTTCCCTTGTTCGCTGGGGCTTTGGTTTGTCATTTTCTTGATGTATCTACCCATCCTTTTGCTGGCGTCTCATGTGTATCGAACTATATTTCATCAACGTACATAAACGGACGATTTTCTAATCTGTATTTTTTTATAAAGTTTAAGAGCCAAAACGGCCATCGTCGCAATCATTGTGATTCCATTAATATTTGTCTTTTATTAATAGTTCGATATGGAAAACCCATTTGAGATAATATTCTCCGAAGGCTAGTTCTGCTGCAAAGAATGTTGGTTTCATTCGTAGACAACGGAGTTTTCGTTAATCAAGACATTTCTGCAGCGGCTGCATTTACATTAAGCCCCCTATTCAATAAAGAAACATACACATTTTTAACAATTTGCTTAGCATCAGGCTATAAATGTTTTCTTTTAAAATTAGCACTACCGAAGGTACAATGATCATTATCTTGCCAAGAACTCCACATTTTTAGCACGTTTGGAATAACAAAAAAATACGATCGAAATTATAAGATTGTACTCTTTAAGAAAAGAATGCCAACTAAACTAAAATATTTCAAAATTACTACATCAGGTATAAAATAAATCTTTTAAAAAAATCTTTTTACGTGTTATTTTATAAGGCCCGACCCTGTTTACATTTCGTTACGACAGGGGTTGTTAAAAGTTTATTACAGTCAATCGGTCAACGATATATCTTGAACCGTACTATAGGTCCTTATCCTGGACACACTGTAGAATAATATTAAACATTTCAAAAATGTTGTACTTTTTTTTGTTACACTGAGAAATTTTCGAACGATCCTTGTGTCGTCCATGTATATTTTCGAATTAAAGATTGTTCTTAGTTTCGATATAGCAGTCTCTTTCTTTTTGTGACATTCCCTTGAAATATCCATTGGGTAATATTTAAAGTTTTAACAGATCTAACCTGAATGTTCCTTATTTTTCCGCCCCTTCAATCAATATTTTTTCTTGTCCTGATCATTATTTGTGTTAGACAAAGACAAACATTATTCATTCCGCTTCAAATGCAGTTTTTAATATTTTTACTATCTACCAAAAAAAATTAACATACAAATTTTTCTAAAAACCAATGTCCTTCTATAATTGATTCAACTTAACTCAGATTTTATGACCAATTATTTGAGAATCAATTGATAAGTATTTAAGTGCATTTTGGACGTTACACTTCAATATACATAATTTTTGTAAAAAAAACCTACTTGTTGAATATAACGCTTATTTAGTGTACCATTGTGAGACATATTATTAAATAATGCGGTCATTAAGTAAAATTAATGAGGCTAACCGAAAACAGAACGTCCCGAAAGAAAATATAGCAATACACATAAATGAAAAACTCATGATCTACACAGAGCTGAATGCCGATAAAAACCGCCATAAATTCCACCATAAAACAGTCGTGTAACGTGATATATATCACGGTTTTTGGGGGGGAGGCAGGCGGACTGGCCTCAACAAAGGTGGTCTGCCATTTCGCTGTTCACACGTGGGTCGTGAATTTCTCGATCTCGTTTGTTTTCAGAATCGGTTCGCTTTTTAAATCAAACATCAACTGTTAAAAGATGGAACAAATGAAGAAAATTCTCAATGTTCTATGTTTCGAAGAGTATATATATATATATATATATATATATATATATATATATATATATATATATATATATATATATATATATGCAGATATATATATATATATATATATATATATATATATATATATATATATATATATATATATATATATATATATATATATATATATATATATACGAACGGCAAGGCTCCAGGAAAGGATAGTGTAACTGTCGAAATGCTAAAAGCTGGTGGTCGGACGTTACATAAAACACTGGCAAAATTATACTCAAAATGCCTCAAAGAACAAAAAGTACCTGACTTATGGAAAAATGCAGAAGTGATCCTTTTACATAAAAAAGGAGCACAGGAAGATTTAAAGAACTACCGTCCAATAAGTCTCCTATCAGTGATGTACAAAGTTTTCACTAAGATAATTTCTAAAAGAATATTAAAAAAACTGAATGACGCACAACCAAGAGAACAAGCAGGATTCAGAAGTGGATTCAGTACAATGGATCACATCCAGGTTGTACAGCAGGTCATAGAAAGGCACAACGAATACACCATGCCACTGTGCTTGGCTTTTATCGACTACGAAAAAGCATTTGATTCCATCTCAAAGCAGGCGATAATGGATGCACTGCTTAGCCAAGGTGTAGAGAGAGCCTATGTAAACCTATTAGAATCGATATATGATGGAGCTACAGCCACAATTCACCTTGATGATCTTGAAGTAGGAATTAATATAGAACGAGGTGTACGGCAGGGTGACGCAATATCGCCTATTCTTTTCTCGGCTGGCCTTGAAGAAGTATTCCGTAAACTGGATTGGGAACAGGATGGGGTAAGGATCAATGGTGCAAACTTAGACCATCTCAGATTTGCAGATGATATTATTCTCATTTCACAAGACCCAGAGGAGCTGCAAAGACGCATACAAGAACTGCAAAGGGCTGGCGAGCCATTTGGCTTGAAAATAAACCTGAAAAAGAGTCAGGTTATGTTCAATAACTTCGCTCAGGACAGAAGAATTTCAGTTGTAGGAAGGGATTTAGAGATTGTGGACAGCTTTGTATATCTTGGGCAGAGGATTTCCATGGAGGGGAATACCGCCCGGGAGGTGGAACGGCGTGTTAAATGTGGCTGGCAGGCATTTGGTAGGCTCAACATAGTGTTTAAGAGCAGACTCCCACTTTGCCTGAAAAGAAAAGTATTCGATCAGTGCGTTCTACCCGTTATGACATACGGAAGTGAAACCTGGACACTCACATCGCAATCAATTCAAAAACTTCGGGTGGCACAGAGGGGAATGGAAAGATGTATGCTTGGCATTACAAGACGAGACAGAAAGTCCTGCGCATGGATCAGGGAACAAACAAAAGTCTGTGACATCATTGGAAGAGTAAAACAGTTGAAATGGAGATGGGCAGGCCATATAGCGAGGCGATGGGACGACAGATGGACCAAGGCAATCCTGGAGTGGATACTGCTTGATCGCAAACGTCCGCGAAGAAGACCGAAAGCACGATGGATTGATGACATCGTTAAGTATATTGGACCCGAGTGGCAGAGGAAAGCCCAGGACCGTGAAGGTTGGAAGCA
Organism: Cosmopolites sordidus; assembly: GCA_031761425.1. Taxonomy (NCBI): domain Eukaryota; kingdom Metazoa; phylum Arthropoda; class Insecta; order Coleoptera; family Curculionidae; genus Cosmopolites; species Cosmopolites sordidus. Next base: position 498,859 of record JARFXV010000269.1, on the reverse strand, counting down.
TGCTGAAGAGGCCTTCATCCTGCAGTGGATCGATACGGGCTGATGATGATGATGATGATGATATATATATATATATATATATATATATATATATATATATATATATATATATATATATATATATATATATATATATATATATACTCATTTAATGCAATGATGAATCAGTTATTTAATCAAAAAGAGAAAGTTGAATTCACTTTTCTTCATGTTGGTGACTTATAAGCATAATTATAATTATAATTAATTAATTAATTAATTAATAATACTAATATATTATATTAATAAATAATTGTTAGTCCTATTGATAGTATCATTAGTGAACAGGCAAGAAAAAGAAAATGAAATATCTCAATGGCATGGGTTGATTACAAGAAAGCATTCGATTCGGTGCTCTATGCATGGCTTCGAAAAGTACTACAAATTTACCACATAAACGGGACGGTTAGTTCGGGTTGGTTCTGTAAGCTTATTATGTGATTAATCTACTAATGAAATAAAACCTTTATGGTTTTGTTTGGCCTTAAATCCACTTAGCTACCCGCTCAATAAAACCAGAACGGCTACAAAATCGATATAAAAAATAACATGCAATTAAGTCATTGTTTTATATGGATGATTTGAAAATATATACCTCAAACTCAGATCAGCTCCAAAGTCAACTGGAAATAGTCAAGTTATTCGGTTCTGATATACAGATGGAAATGGGTCTAGAGAAATGTACAGTATTGCATATAAAAAGAGGCATCATTACAGAACAACAAAACTCATTATTAATGGATGGCACAATCATAAATACGGCATAACCAGAAGGCAATAAATATCTAGGCTTCCGTTAATCAATAGGTATTGAACAAAAATCGACTATAAAGATAATGTTCGATGAACTATACAGGAGAATATGGTTAATCTTGGCCACTAAATTAGCATCTAGGAACCGCTTCCCCGCTCTGAATTCGTAGGCCATGCCAAGCGTGACCTATTCATTCAGGATCCTTAAATAGATTAAAACAGATTTAAGAGGAATAGATATTAAAATTCGAACTATGCTAACAAAATATCGATACCACCACCCGAAAGCAGAAATCAGCAGACTGTATATACCAAGAGCAAGAGTTGGAAGAGGTCTAGTGAATGTAGAAATGGCTCATAATATGCATGCCCAAAAATTAAGCTATTTCTATACCACGAATTTACCGATTCATTTCGCATTAAAGTGCATAGATAGTAACTTCTCACCTCGCGAACTGGCCAATGAGAAAGAAACCACCTAAATTCTTTACAGAATTAGAAACTGAATGGGCAGGCAAACACTACGCGGCAGGTATAAAGCTAACATGATGAAAAGAAGTGTAAATAGAACACACTCAAACACCTATAGCTCAGCCAACATGGCTTGGCCTCCGAGATTTGGATGCGCAGTAGCCAAACGCACGAGAGCTCATTCGAAACAGTGCATTCGAGATGTTAACATTGGTTAAGTACTGTACATTCGAGGAACTCTCCGTTGTCTGTCTCTGTTACACAGTGATCCTCTCGCTCTTTCTTTTGCGCATCTGAGGCCAAGCTATGTTGGTTGAGCTGTACCTCAATGCGGGATATAGTTGTTCCCTGAAACGGAGGGTAATATTTTGGCTTTACAGGATCAGGTTGTACCGCCTCTAACCTATCGGAAACATATCCTAAAAGAACAATGTATAGATGATTTATGTCGAAAATGCAAGTCCACAGCAGAGAGCATCCAACATATCACAGCGGGATGTCCTATTATGACACCACGACAATATCTTAAACCGCATGTTGAAATGGGCAAAATTTTCAATAATACAGTGCAGAATTATAACTATAATCCACAATCCAATCCGCCGGTTTTAGGCTATACTGTGACACAACTCTCATAACCGATCGTAAAATAACGCACAACCGACCAAATATGACCCTATTTAACAAACCAGATAAAACAACTCTTATCATTGGGTTTTGGGTTTTTTTTTTATTTGGGTTTTTCGCCACTGTCTAAAACTCTTTTTACTTTTTTTATTTCTTCAAATAAAAACAGGTATTTTTGATATTTTTTGAGTTTTAGACAGTGGCGAAAAACCCAAATAAAGGAGAAAAAATATATGAACACGCCACAATCATTCAGACATTAATCACTTGATGAAAACATTGAGAAAGCCTATGCGGAGAAGAAACAGAAATACGAAGAGTTAGCATTCGAACTAAAAGAAATGTACAAATTAAAAGAAATTTTCTTTCAAATTTCCCAACACATCAAACTACTTCAACAGTCAGAAAATATCAATTATCTTAGGAACAACGACAATCGTGAGGTCATTCCTTCAGTCAACTTGACTGTATCTTGGTTCGAAACCCGGCATTGTCATTTTCAACTCCCAAAAAAAAACATATCATCATCACCATCAGCATCATCATCAACCCGTATTAATCCACTGCAGGATGAAGGCCTCTTCAGCATGCTTCCAACTCTCGCGGTCCTGAGCTTTCCTTTGCCATTCGGGTCCAATATACTTAATAATATCATGAGTCCATCGTATTTTCGGTCTTCTCCGTGGACGTTTGCGATCAAGCGGTATCCAGTCCAGGACCGCCCTGGTCCATCTTTCGTCACATCGCCTCCCTACATGGCCTGTCCACTTCCATTTCAATTACTTTATTCTTCCAATGATGTCATCCACTTTCGTTTGTTCCCTCATCCATGTGCAGGTCTTTCTATCCCATCTAGTAATGCCAAGCATACATCTTTCCATTTCCCGCTGTGCCACTCGAAGTTTTTGAACTGACTGCGATGTGAGTGTCCAGGTCTCACCTCCGTATGTCATAGCGGGCAGGACACGCTGATCAAAGACTTTTCTTTTCAGACAAAGTGGTAGTTTTCTCTTAAACACTATGTTGAGCCTGCCAAATATCTGCCAGCCACATTTAACGCTTCGTTCCACCTCCCGGACGGTGTCCCCTTTCATTGAAACCCTTTGCCCAAGATATATATAGTGATCCACAACTTCCAAATCCGTTCCTAAAATAGAAATCCTTTTGTCCTCGGCAAATTTATTTATTTTCAAGCCAAATGGTTCCCCAGTCCTTTGCAATTCTTGTACGTGTCTTTGCAGCTCATCAGGTGGCCAGTATAGTCCACCAGGAGCTTGAAAGTCGAAATAACCTTATAACAGAGCGAGTTCCTTATTATAAATACACCCCCGTGGTGGTATAAATACACCCCGAGGCTAGATTCAGCCGATTTCGGGTTATATTACGACCGAATAACAATAACCGACAAAACTATTCACTATAATAGGCCAGATATTATAGAGCTGGACAAAAAGAAGAAAACGGCATTCTTAATCGACATAGCTGTTCCAAACACACACCACATTCAAAAGACGGCTGAAGAAAAAGTTCAAAAATATACAAACCTCAACTTAAAAATAAAGCGGATATGGAAGTTGAACCAGGTCCATATTGTACCATTGATAATTTCAATAACTGGCATTGTACCAAAGAACCTGAAAAATAACATCAAATTTCTGGGGGTAGAAGAAAATCTGTTTAGAATAATACAGAGGGCGGTAATCCTTCTCGCATCGCCCGAAAATTTTTGGAGGATTGAAGTTGTTTTGACTACGGCCCGCACTTCATTTAAAATCCAGCTTAGCTGGGGAAAAAATAATGAATACAGTTGATAATTAATAACGTAGACTTAAACCACCAACGTGAAAAATGAATTCAACTTTCACTTTTTGATTAAATAACTGATTCATCTTAGCAACCGATTTAAAATGTTATTTTTATACACAGTCAAATACAACAGCTTTCAAATAACACATAACAGTACCATAATGATGGCTCTTTTCAAGCCTGCTATTGCTATGTTAGCTTCTTTTAGTTCCTAACGACTGCAGATCATTTTAGTTATTTTTGCTAATTATTCTAAAACGGCTACTCCAATAAATGTGACATTTTTTATTTCGGATTTTAAGATTATTCAAATTATCTTATAAAAATGCCGTTTAAAAAAATATTGTTTTTAGTAGCTACTGAATAAATCTGGCAACACCGGAAAGTATTGTTTCTAAATGTTTCTTAGTCAAGTTATTTCCAACAACTTTGCATTTGGAAGTTCTAGTCTATCACTTCAAATAAAAAAAAGTTAGTCTATGTCAAGTTTAAAAAAAAATTACACTGTATATATTTAAAAATGTTTTAAGTTATAAAATCAAATTAATCATTTGATTTTTATTTTTGTCACATTTTTAATAAATTTTCATGTTGGTACATTAAATTACGAATTTTTTATACTAGGTACGGATTTTAAATCTCTTAAATGTACGTTATAAACGAATTTTACTGTATATAAAAGATTTTCGATTTAAAACAAATTGAAACTGACCTTTTTAAAGTTTGGTGCTTCCCACCATTGATAGCTAGCTTGGGTTTGCCTTTGTCCGTGCTGGTGCTCGTAGGTGTCATGGAACTATGGCTAGCAGTAGCGGTGGTATCGCTTATGAAGGAACTAACACTCGTCTCTTTACTGATAGGCGTAGAGATGCTTTTGCCATTGGCCAAAGGTTGAGAACTACCGGTGTTAGTAACGCTGGCATGATTGCCATTGTGAGCCTGATGGGCGAGGGAGAGTTGGAGGTGGTTCTTAGGTACCGGTGGAGGTTTTTCCTCCACCGGCAACATGTAGGAGAGCATCGTGGAGAGGAGGGGAGATTAGGACGGGGTAGTGGTCATTGTTTTAGTCCAGAGGTATCTGAAACACATAAGAAAATGAAGTGTTAAAACATGTATTCACCTGATCTGTAATAAAAGCAATAAAAATACTACTACGATCAAAAAGTAAGGGTATTTTTGTTTATAAAATTCGCGCGCTTTGCGTATCCATACAACCATTTATTTTGTAAGTTGGTTTATAACATTGAGTGAACAAATTATCAAAAAGGAAGCTCGACCCATATTAGTCAATCGACTGGGAAAGCTTTAAAATAGAACTGCAAAAAAATTTAACCTCAATATGGAATTAAAAACAACAGTTCAATTAGAAGAAGAAACTGTGAAATTCACAACTATAATACAAACAGCAGCTTATAACAACACAAAAGAAATTACTCGTGTAACTAAAGGAGTTAACTATCCTACAGAAATCAGAGAAATTGTCAAAGAAGAAAAGAAAAGCCAGAAGAAAGTGGCACCAGTCGAGAGATCCAACCGATAAAACATTTCAAATCACATAACCCAAACACTCAGCAGAGAAATAAAAAAAAATCAAAGAGGAATCGGTCAGTATATCCTACAAAATCTAGCCGCGGATGAGGAAACGGACTACTCGTTATGGAAAACAACAAATAAGATCAAAAGATCTATAATCGCAACCCCACCGATCAGAAAAGAGATGGGGCACGTGACCCAGTACAATATCTTCGTTGAAAATCAACGAAGATACTGTACTGGAAGCAACAGATAACATAAGAATTGAAAATATAGCTTTAGTTATTCTAAAAGAAGTAAACAAAGAAATAAAGACTAATTTAAAATCGAAAAAAGCACCTGGGTTTGATTTAATCACAGGTAAAGTATTAAAACAGTTGCCCAGAAAAGATATACTTCTGTTCTCATACCTGTTCAATGCAGCCTTCCCACTGAGACATATCCCTGAAAACTGGAACGTAGTCGAAATAATCATGATTCCAAAGCCAAGCAAACCACCCAACGATATCAAATCTTATAAACCATTGTTGCCAATTATTTCAAAGTTATTTGAAAGACTGCTGTTGAAACGGTTGAAACTACTCAAAGAAGACAGTAAGTTGATACCAGATTATCAGTTTGATAAAATCTAAACATTCAACCATTCATCAAGGTCACCGCGTCACTGAGAAAATAGAACGTGCACTGGAAGAAAATCAGATATGCTCTGTAGTCTTCAGAGACGTGGTTCAGGCCTTTGATGAAATGTAGCACGAAGGCCTAATATACAAGTTAAACAAAATGCTGCTTAAAGAATATGTAGATATACTGACATCATATATATCGGACAGACTTTTCAGAATAAAGCAAGAAGACGAATACTCTGACTTGAAAGAAATAACAGTGGGAGTTCCTCAAGGGAGCCTTCCACTAGAAAACTACAATCAGCCAGCGATGAAATTGTAAATTGGACCATTAAAATGGAAATTCAAGCTCAATAAACTGAAATTTACACATGTCAACTTTACCAACATGAAAATATCACAGCAGCTCCCTCTAGATACAAATCGTACAACTGTTCCTTATGTGTTGAACGCCAAATATCTCAGCATGACCCTTGATGCCAAACTAAAGTGGAAAGAGCATGTAAAAAAGAAAAAAACTGAGCTTGATCTGAAATATAGAAAATACTATTGGCTTATAGGAAGAAATTCCAAGATGACCATAAATAATAATATTGATTTATAATCAAATCCAAACACCAGTGTGGCTGTATGGTATCCAGTTGTGGGGATGTGCCAGCGATAGTAATATTAAAATAATACAAATATTCCAAAACAAGATGTTGCGAATTATAGTTAATTCGCCGTGGTATATTCGTAACTCCGATCTTCATCGAGATCTTGGTATTTCAACGGTCAAGGAGGAAATCAGGAGGTTTGCAGGCAAGGCAGGTTACACCTTCATGCTAATGCAGAAGCTCTTCAACTGCTGGAGAACCAAAATCACGTCCGAGGACTGAACAGAACTAAACCTCGTGACCTCGTGTAGTGCAGTGTGTTGTGTGCAAAAGCAGAGCATAATACGCGAGAGGAGTAACAAAATAATTTGAACAATCTAGAGGAGATCAATGGATGAAGTTTAGTTGATAAGTATTTGGGTTAATATTTGTTAAAGAAGCATTAATGGTTGGTCTTTTTGACTAAGTGGAGTGGAGGGAACCACTTTCGACAGTAACGGATTTATTTTTATATTTTTATTTAATTTCCTTCTGACTGATGATTCGTTCAGTCTGTGTTTCACTTCAATTCGTGCCTTCTCCGATGCGAGCAGTTATGATGAGCGGTAAACCGTGAAGAACGCTTTATAACAATTACATTGATTAAACACCTTCCGAAAAAAACCCTATTACTAACTTTATATTCGTCATTCTGAGGTTTTTTTTCGTGTTTTTTTCTTTATAAGAACAAAGTCTGTAGTGTCAGTTATATAAGTAAAAATTTAGGTCTAGAACTGTTATTATTTTGATGTTTGGCTTTGTTGCTTTCCTGCTAATGTTAACGGAGTTTGATTTTTTTTTTCTTTTCGTAATAATTCAAATAATATTCCGGTAACGATTACTTAGTAGAAAATGCTTAGTTTTCGTAGTTTTCTTCAGTGGTTGGCATGGTATATCTTCAACTACTTCTTTACACCAAAGTCCTTATACTACTGGTAAACTGTTTTTGACACAGTTTCATCACTGTGACACCTTTTTAACAATTCTAATGCATCAGCACAAGAAATGTTACTTAGATAAAATGTAATGCAAATTCCTTTTTTCCATTTTAAAAAAATCGCCGATAAAAATTTTAATTACTTATTAATTTTGATTAATAATTAATTTATTTTATTTTGTCGGCTTCAAAATAGGCCCCATCGAGTGCAATAAAACTATGCCAGCGCTTGACCCAATCATCCATGCATGGTTCATAGGCTGATTGAGGTATGGCTTTCAGCTTCTTAAGCGAATTTTCTTTTCTGGCCTCAACTGGCTCAAAACGCCTTCCTCAAAGTGGTAATTTTAGCTTCGGAATGGGAAACGTCACACGAGGCTATATCAGGCGAGTACGGTGTTTAGTGAATGACTTTCGTTGAGTTTTTAGCCAAAAACCCTTGCACAACGATGGCGCATTATCATCGTAGAAGATCCATGAATTGCCCTTCCACAAATCTGGCTGTTTTCGGCAAATATTCTCGCGCAAACGCCTCATGGCCCTAAATAATGTTCTTTACTCACCTTTTGTCTCTCTGGAAGAAATTTGGAGTACATTACACCACGGTAATTGAAGAAAACTGTCAACATGACTGTAATTTTCGAACGACTTTGACGCACGGGCTTTTTGGGTTTCGGCTCGTTTTTTAAGGCGCCATTCCGAAGACTATTGGCTTGTTTGCATGTCGCACTCATAAACCCATGTCTCGTCGCCTGTTACGATGCGTGTGCAAAACCATGTCTTCATCGTCTAGCTTTCATTGCTCTTTTTGGGCAAAATTGAACTCTTTCGGACGACGCGTTTCAAAATATCAGTCATAATGTTATGACGGATTTAAAAGATATGTTCACCTGTTGAGCCAACTCTCCAAGACTAATAAGACGATTTTCGAGTACCATTTTTTTAATTTTGTCAATGTTTTCCTCGTTCGTAGACGTTGAAGGTCGACCAGAACGAGCCCAATCATCTATCACTTCTCGACCCTCTTTGAAAGCTTTGTACCAATCATATGTTTGTGTTGTTGATATGCGCGATTCGCCGTAAGATTTTCAGCAACATTTTCAGGGATTCGCGACTCGAAATTTTGTTTCACACTTAAAATTTAAGACAAACTCTTTACTCAATATTTGTATTCGTAATTAAATCGCAACACACACTTGACGTCTATTAACAAAACCAGTTGACGTAAACAAAGTAGTTAACCTATCGCACTCAAATTGGACGTAACTAGCCACGGTGCTGCCATCTTACAGCAGAAAAGAAAATTAAATTATATTTTACGAGGGCTTCTCCAAAAGTTTAACAAATTGCGGACTAAATAGAAATGTCATAAAAGTGGGACAACGGGCTATATTGTTGCAAACCTGCCACATAGTTAGAAAATTTTTGTCTTCATGCCAACGGAATACTGGGTTATAATGAAATTTATCCCCAGACTCCGAGCCGAATTCCAACATCGCGAGGGAGGAATCGGTTTATGGTTTCCAGCTCTTTGAGCTGAGAGAGTGACACCAAGTCGATAATAATAATTTAAACATAATTTAACAATATTTTATTTTTCTCAAAATTATTCAGTAAACCTCTTCAGTTCATTATTATTCAGTAAAGCTCTGGCGTCTTTTAGGAAACCAGGAATATTTTTATCGAGATTTATTGGGGCAAATATCTTGAAACGAACTATACTTTTTACATGAAATGTAAAACTTCCCTCAGATATCAAGGACAGTCATACCATTTTAAAATAAAAATAGTTCTAGCGATATGTTATAGTTCCATGCGAACTGTTAAAACAAAAGTTTCCTTACTTTTTGTTCATAATAGTAATTGTATATAATTCATACAAATTCTTAAGGAAGACAAGAAAATATTTTCGACTGCAATTTGCGTTAAAAAATGTTATGGTTGTTTTCGAGAGCATTTCCCAGCTATTCCCGGAAGAAAAACAAATAACTATCGACGGCGTGTCAGCGGAAAGAAAAAAAAACTTCTCGTCTTTCGCCTCCGACTCAATTTCGAAAAGTGTCCTTGTTTACGTCAGCGCCCACTGACGAACAGATATTTCCCTTTCCAGTCCGAGACGACCCAGCTGTGGAAGCGGTTTCGGGCTGTTTCCTCATGTACACACTGTGTTTTGACCTATTTTAGATGGTGCGCAGACGTCACAGGAAAACGAACCGAGAAGGTGACCGGACTTACTAGGAAAGGTCTACAGACGAGTTGGTAAACACGCGAAGGTTTTTATAAATGGAAATTAGGCGAGCTTTATTAAAAAGGGGTGTTTTTGTTGCTTTCACCAAAAAAGTAATTAAAAAATATATGTCAGTGTTTAGATTCACGTTAGTTTACAAAGAGTTTTTGAATAAGAGTATCAGACTTTTAAAACGAAGCCATTGAAAACTACAAGTGATAAACCAATCATTTTTATGTTATCTTCAAGGACGCAGGATGGCGTGGCTGCATGTGATTGCAGCCTCCATTCGACATGGCCAATTTAAATGGTTATGGCTTTAGTCGTTCCTTCATCCGCTGTTTAGGTGTCCAGCTTCAGACCAACTGATGACGGCTTAAGGCCAGAAACCGGTCTAGGGAGGCTCTTGCTGGCGCTTTGGATGGCAAAGCACGACGTGGAGCACGGGTGAACTTGCTTAGCTTTTTAATATATATATATATATATATATATATATATATATATATATATATATATATATATATATATATATATATATATATATATCATCATCATCATCATCATCATCAGCCCGTATCGATCCACTGCAGGATGAAGGCCTCTTCAACATGCTTCCAACCTTCACGGTCCTGGGCTTTCCTCTGCCACTCGGGTCCAATATACTTAACGATGTCATCAGTCCATCGTGCTTTCGGTCTTCTTCGCGGACGTTTGCGATCAAGCGGTATCCACTCCAGGATTGCCTTGGTCCATCTGTCGTCCCATCGCCTCGCTATATGGCCTGCCCATCTCCATTTCAACTGTTTTACTCTTCCAATGATGTCACAGACTTTTGTTTGTTCCCTGATCCATGCGCAGGACTTTCTGTCTCGTCTTGTAATGCCAAGCATACATCTTTCCATTCCCCTCTGTGCCACCCGAAGTTTTTGAATTGATTGCGATGTGAGTGTTCAGGTTTCACTTCCGTATGTCATAACGGGTAGAACGCACTGATCGAATACTTTTCTTTTCAAGCAAAGTGGGAGTCTGCTCTTAAACACTATGTTGAGCCTACCAAATGCCTGCCAGCCACATTTAACACGCCGTTCCTCCTCCCGGGCGGTATTCCCCTCCATGGAAATCCTCTGCCCAAGATATACAAAGCTGTCCACAATCTCTAAATCCCTTCCTAAAACTGAAATTCTTCTGTCCTGAGCGAAGTTATTGAACATAACCTGACTCTTTTTCAGGTTTATTTTCAAGCCAAATGGTTCGCCAGCCCTTTGCAGTTCTTGTATGCGTCTTTGCAGCTCCTCTGGGTCTTGTGAAATGAGAATAATATTATCTGCAAATCTAAGATGGTTTAAGTTTGCACCATTGATCTTTACCCCATCCTGTTCCCAATCCAGTTTACGGAATACTTCTTCAAGGCCAGCCGAGAAAAGAATAGGCGATATTGCGTCACCCTGCCGTACACCTCGTTCTATATTAATTCCCACTTCAAGATCATCAAGGTGAATTGTGGCTGTAGCTCCATCATATATCGATTCTAATAGGTTTACATACGCTCTCTCTACACCTTTGCTAAGCAGTGCATCCATTATCGCATGCTTTGAGATGGAATCAAATGCTTTTTCGTAGTCGATAAAAGCCAAGCACAGTGGCATGGTGTATTCGTTGTGCCTTTCTATGACCTGCTGTACAACCTGGATGTGATCCATTGTATATATATATATATATATATATATATATATATATATATATATATATATATATATATATATATATATATATATATATATACGTTTGGTGGGACTAGAAGGATCTTTACACTGAGAAATGCTGGAGAAGAACAAAACGGTCGACAAGGAACGCCACCTCGTTCAGCCACCCCGTTATCTTACTCCAGGACAACCATAATCTCACAGAGCAAACATCATCAAGGAGGTCCTGAATGATCTTGAATGGGAGGTTTTTCTGCATCCGTCGTACTCTTCAGATCTTGCGCCAGCTGATTATCACCTCTTCTGCTCACTCTTCACCCAAATAAAGGGTTTAAAAACTGGTTAACAACTTGTTCGAATCCAAGCCTGACGATTTCTGGCGAAACGGCATCAATAAATTGGTCGGGAGGTGCATGTATCGCATCACTGATTCATTTATGGTTATAATTGTTGCTTTTTTCAATGAAACTTACTTTTTAATGAAAAAAAAAGAACAGCGGGAACTGACGGAACAATCCAACCTAATCGAATCGTAGACGCCTTAATGAGATTCCCCTTTTCGGACATTTCAATCCGCCAATATCGATCTCTCGATGGAAGTTTCCATTTCCAATATTCCACCTGAAAGGACACCGTCAAAGTGCGAAAAGCTTATTTTCCAGAAACCTTCGAAGGAAGGGGTGAAAATGCGTTTAAATCAGAAAATAAACGTATCCTTTTAAGATGATGGGGAGACGCGTTTTTTTTTGAACGCTTTATTTAGCGCACAAATTTTAGGGCGAGAACTATTCTTCGAGCTTTCATACGAACTTATTAATAGCTTGTCACATAAAAGCTCGGTCACATAATGTATTAATATAGAGAAGTTAGAATCTATCAAGGCCGCCATGTGTGTAGCCGAAATTTCAGAGGCGTGCAAATAATATTTGGGTCGTTGTATTTTGTATCATAGATTATGATGACAAGAAATGGTTATTGTGCTATTTTTGAAGTAATTTCATTTCATATATATATATATATATATATATATATATATATATATATATATATATATATACAACAGACATTGGGATATTATTGGGCTTTGTGAAACACGAAGGAAGGGTGAAGAGTTAATCAAACTGGAACCAACTGGACACGTACTCTACACTCGAGGTACGGAAAATGGCCGATGTGGCGGAATTGGATTTCTCATCAATCGAAAGCTGAAGGACAGTGTGGTAAAATTTGAAAGTACATCCGACCGATTAGCCCAATGCGTCATTCAGCTGAATAAAAAGTTTAGGCTTCAAATCGTCCAAGCTTATGCACCTATAAGCCATAAAGATGAGGAAATTGAGGAATTTTATGATGATGTGGCCCAGCTTTTATACAAGGAGAAATGTAGGTACAAAATCCTGATGGGTGATTTTAATGCCAGAATTGGAACAACAAGAACAGACGAAAATGCGACTGGCCCATATGGAACTGGTGAGCGAGACAATAGAGGTGACAGATTAGTTGATTTTGCTGAAGGACAAGAACTATATATTATGAATTCATTCTATAAGAAAAATATCAGCAGAAAATGGACATGGAAAAGTCCATCTGGGCTCACAAGCGAAATTGACTACATCATGACCAACGATAAAACAATATTTACCAATTGTACTGTCCTTAACAATTTTAATGGTGGAAGTGACCACCGAATGGTACGAGCAAGGGTTCGGATTGACTGTCGAAAAGAGCGCGAAAGAATGGTAAGATCAAAGAAGGGCAAGGTGGATTCTGGAAAACTGCTGGAGAGAGGAAGCGATTTTGAGATTGCTTTGTCAAACCGGTTTGCTGCGTTACAAGATCCAGAGGACATGGAAATATCAGTTCAATATGAAGAAATCGCCAACAATGTACTTCAAACGGCTGCTTCAATAGCACCAGAGGAAAAATATCTCAAACAAACAAAAATCTCCAGTGAGACCATTGATTTAATGAAGAAACGGCGAGCAATGAGAAATGCAGGTAGTCCTTTTGGCAGGGTCGAGTACACTGAGCTCTGCAAAACTATAAGAAAACGTATCAGAGAGGACACGCGCCGATTCAATATGCAGCTAGTGCAAAAAAACCTGGAAGAAAACAAAGGAATTAACAAAGCTAAACAGAAGCTGAGAAACAAAAGAACGCAAATTTATGCTTTAAAGCGTGAGGATGGCACAGTGTGCAGGACGCGTACCCAAATGTTAGAGATTGTCAGAAGGTTTTATTCCCAGTTATATGAAGATCAGAGCCAGTCAGGGACAACAATACCCACGGAAGAACAATATATAATGCCAGATATCCTAGTGGAGGAAGTAACAAATGCTATAGAACTGATGAAGAACGGCAAGGCTCCAGGAAAGGATAGTGTAACTGTCGAAATGCTAAAAGCTGGTGGTCGGACGTTACATAAAACACTGGCAAAATTATACTCAAAATGCCTCAAAGAACAAAAAGTACCTGACTTATGGAAGGATGCAGAAGTGATCCTTTTACATAAAAAAGGAGCACAGCAAGATTTAAAGAACTACCGTCCAATAAGCCTCCTATCAGTGATGTACAAAGTTTTCACTAAGATAATTTCTAAAAGAATATTAAAAAAACTGAATGACGCACAACCAAGAGAACAAGCAGGATTCAGAAGTGGATTCAGTACAATGGATCACATCCAGGTTGTACAGCAGGTCATAGAAAGGCACAACGAATACACCATGCCACTGTGCTTGGCTTTTATCGACTACGAAAAAGCATTTGATTCCATCTCAAAGCATGCGATAATGGATGCACTGCTTAGCCAAGGTGTAGAGAGAGCCTATGTAAACCTATTAGAATCGATATATGATGGAGCTACAGCCACAATTCACCTTGATGATCTTGAAGTGCGAATTAATATAGAACGAGGTGTACGGCAGGGTGACGCAATATCGCCTATTCTTTTCTCGGCTGGCCTTGAAGAAGTATTCCGTAAACTGGATTGGGAACAGGATGGTGTAAAGATCAATGATGCAAACTTAAACCATCTTAGATTTGCAGATGATATTATTCTCATTTCACAAGACCCAGAGGAGCTGCAAAGACGCATACAAGAACTGCAAAGGGCTGGCGAACCATTTGGCTTGAAAATAAACCAGAAAAAGAGTCAGGTTATGTTCAATAACTTCGCTCAGGACAGAAGAATTTCAGTTCTAGGAAGGGATTTAGAGATTGTGGACAGCTTTATATATCTTGGGCAGAGGATTTCCATGGAGGGGAATACCGCCCGGGAGGTGGAACGGCGTGTTAAATGTGGCTGGCAGGCATTTGGTAGGCTCAACATAGTGTTTAAGAGCAGACTCCCACTTTGCCTGAAAAGAAAAGTATTCGATCAGTGCGTTCTACCCGTTATGACATACGGAAGTGAAACCTGGACACTCACATCGCAATCAATTCAAAAACTTCGGGTGGCACAGAGGGGAATGGAAAGATGTATGCTTGGCATTACAAGACGAGACAGAAAGTCCTGCGCATGGATCAGGGAACAAACAAAAGTCTGTGACATCATTGGAAGAGTAAAACAGTTGAAATGGAGATGGGCAGGCCATATAGCGAGGCGATGGGACGACAGATGGACCAGGGCAATCCTGGAGTGGATACCGCTTGATCGCAAACGTCCGCGAAGAAGACCGAAAGCACGATGGATTGATGACATCGTTAAGTATATTGGACCCGAGTGGCAGAGGAAAGCCCAGGACCGTGAAGGTTGGAAGCATGCTGAAGAGGCCCTCATCCTGCAGTGGATCGATGCGGGCTGATGATATATATATATATATATATATATATATATATATATATATATATATATATATATATATATATATATATATATATATATATATATATATATATATATAGAAACAGCAGAAAAGGTAGGACTCCAAATTTCCTTTGAAAAGACACAATACATGACCTGCAACAGACTAAGAACACCATTTCTACAAACAAAATATGGTAACATCAAACGAGTCTCTCAATTCAAATATTTGGGTGAAATAATCATAGAAAAAGCGGCCAATAAGGGTAAATGTCAAAAAAATGGAAACGGCATTGAGTTATACAAAATATTTACAACAAAAACTGCATATCAAAAAACACAAAACTGAGACATTACAACACAGTTATTAAACCAGAATGTCTATATGGGGCAGAAACGCTCATTTTGAATAGAAAGAGAGACATCGAGGACATTGAAAAGAAGGAAAGAAAAATCTTAGGCCCCAAACAAATAAATAGCACAACATAGCGACTTCGAGAAAACCAAAAAATCAAACAATACACAGATATACATAGCGATATGAGAAAAAGAAGACTTAAGTTTTACGGACACATAAAACGGATGAATCCGAATAGGCTAACTAGACAAATAGTCGAATTTTATGAAAATAGAAGCAGAGCTAAAGTAGAAATAATTAAATGGATTGCTACTATTAAAGAGGACCTAAGATCAGCAAATATGACACAAATTGAAATTCAGGAGAGAGGACGTTTCAGACACAAGTTTAACGTTTGGGAGGTTGGCCAGAGAGAAAAATGTAGGAAGACTGGAATAACTTGGTCTGACAAAAGGAAAAAAGCTCATAGCGAAAGAATGAAATCAGTATGGGTGCAAAGGAAGGCTAACAATAACAAACACCTCTAACTGTACTTCGCGTGGTCCACCAGGGCCCATACATGAATAATAATATAGATAGATAGACAGATAGATAGATAGATAGATATATAGATAGATAGAGATAGATAGATAGATAAAAATTTATTTGTCCCATTTAAATTTACATTTGTAACTGCCATGTTCGCACGGGACATTGTGAACATGAAATAATAAATATAATAAACATAAATAATTCTTACAAAAAAGAAAATTAACTCAAACAATCAATTAATCAATAACATTGTTCCACTAATAATGAAGACTATTCGTATATAAAATATACAAATGTTTTATTTAGCTATATTAAATCTGTTCATATCACCAAAAAAATAATTTAATTTTGTATATACTGAATAGTAAGTATTTCTTTAGGTTTTTATTTGCTGCAATTTTCGGCTTTAACCGGAAATTTAGAGGAAAACTGTTGTATATTTTTATAATCATGAAGTTAACATTCTTTTGAATATAACTAAAATTATATCTTGATGGTAAAAGATGGGATTTATGTCGTGTCGCATACTCAAAGGTCTTTGTTGTTATATACAAACATAAAATAATCATGAATGTACATGCTTACCAAAGTGACAATTCTTTTTTTTAACAAAGATATCGCTAGAACTATCATAACTCAATCTAAAAATTGCTTGAAAACATCTTTTTTGAAGCATATCAGGTATATATATATATATATATATATATATATATATATATATCAGGTGTCCCATTAAGGATGGATCGCGGCCGTATCTTGAAAACTATTTATCCCACAGCTTTGGGGAAAAAAATATTATACTAAAACTGACCGTGAGAAATTCACCAAAAATATTTTCTAAAAGGACCGCAAGAGGGCATGACGAGCTAAACATTTTTAAAAAACATTTTTTTGTGTATTTTCAAGTGTTAACCGAGTAAGAAAAATTCTCAGTTATAATTAGCAAACTGTCTCCTACAACTTTGTTTTATGACATTTTGTCGTAACTTCGCGAATAAAGAAGTGGGGGGGAGTTTTACCTATTTAGATAAAAAGTCGTCTAATGTCCGTTTGCCTAAACCGATTTTCCTCAATTTCGATTCATTTAAAAGGCAATTGCTGGGACAATCAGATAATCTGGGAGATAAATTATTTAGTTTATAAAGGAAACCGCGAAACAATAAAAATTTAAAACTTATTTACACTGACCGAAAATCCCAATAAATAAAATAATAATATATATACATATATATATATATATATATATATATATATATATATATATATCATCATCATCATCAGCCCGTATCGATCCACTGCAGGATGAAGGCCTCTTCAGCATGCTTCCAACCTTCACGGTCCTGGGCTTTCCTCTGCCACTCGGGTCCAATATACTTAACGATGTCATCAGTCCATCGTGCTATATATATATATATATATATATATATATATATATATATATATATATATATATATATATATATATATATATATATATGCATATATATACCGTGCCAAATTGACCACTTTTAATTTGGCTTTTTAGAATAATCATCTCTTCCAAAAATTAACCAAGGCGTTTTTTTATATAAAATTATAAAATAATTCGTTCATGAACGAGCTTTCCAAAAAAAAATATTTGAATTCATTTTCTATAAAAATTTTGAGTTTTTCGGAAAAAATCACTGCATTTTCAAATTTCGCCATTTTTTTTTCCAAAAATCAACTAAGAAAAGCTTCCATTCATTCTACGTTTAATGCCACCAGTTCCATCGTTCGATGTTTTAATTAAAAAAAAAATCCATTTTTTCGCAATTTAACCTTGTTTTCATAATAAAATAATATCAAAAAATATGAAGAAAAATGACAGACAAGATGAAATGAAATATTTCGTTTTGTATTTTTTTTGTAAAAGCTCATTCAAAAACGAATAATTAAAGAAAAACGGCTTATTTGGTAAATTTGGCTTTGTCCATTACAATTACGCCTTCCTTAGGTATATTGGGCAAGAGACTATTTATAAACCAATCTTCAAAAAGTTCTGTGGTCGTCATGGTAATCCAAAGATGAATGTTTAATATTTTTGGAGGACAACCGTAAACAATTTGGAACCCATCCATCCTCGGAACCAGCATGTAAAATTGTAATTATATTTTCAGGCACAGTTTGCTCTTCATGTATAGCTTACATTTTGCTTGGAATTAAGTCTTTGGTCCTTTCACATTTGGTTTTACCAGAATCACTATGAACTTTTTTGGCTTTAATTAGCTTCGTCACAAGATCTTTAACTGTAGACAACGGAGTTTTCGTTAATGAAGACGTTTCTGCTACGGCTGCAATGACATTAAGCCTGCTATTCGATAAATAAACACGGGCATTTTTAACAACATCGGGCGTCAAATGTTTTCTTTTAAAATTACCACTACCGGAGGCACAATGATCATTATCTTGCCAAGAACGCCACACTTTTAGCACGTTTGGAATAATAAAAAATACGATCGAAATTGTAGAACTGCAATGTTTAAGAAAAGAATGCCAGCTAAACTAAAATATTTCCAAAACTACTAAACAAGGTATAACATTAATTTTATCTTTTTACCTGTTATTTTATTACGCCCGGCCCTGTTTACGTTTCTGGCAACTTTGCCGGGTTTCGTTACGATAGGGGTTGTTAAGAGTTTACTCTCTCTATGTGAATATTATTAAAGTATCTCAACACAAAAATGAAAACAACACACTGCAACACACCATACAATGAAACACACCTGCTCTAACCGCTACTTTATTTTACCTCAGCATATCTTTTCCTAACAGTTTCGTCTGTTTTTAATATTTCAAGTCGTTTTTTTCATGGTTCCTGTTTTCTTATTGATAATACGAAGCCTTTGTTGTATTTTTGTTACTCCCAGGTCGAATCCGACACTAATAATACTCATCTATAGCTTTTCACGTCAAGCACACTTGACTATGATCTGATATCTATCATGACATGATTTATTTTGTTTACTGTATCAAGACATGCTATACAATGAGTAATTTTTCAATTTGATTCAAATGATTTTTTGTTGCACAGTATATATATCATTAGCGTTAAAGTTTGTCGTAGAGTTCTTTCAACGGTGATAGTACTCGAATTGAAGCGGTGCGTCCTTCCAGGGTGTGTCCTTAATAGTGGGAAGGGTCACGCATCCCATCGCAATTGTCGATTTCATTGCTTTCGTATTTGGTCTTTGAAAGCAGAACCACAATGGCCACATCGCCGGTGGCTGCCGACACTCCCTGAGCCTTTGTTACGGTCGATTTTCGATTTTCACTCAGATGGATCAAACAATAGCTCTTGTTATAATCCGCAGGTTCAAATTATAGCTTTATCTATGTTGTGTTCTCATTGGCAATACAATTTTTAGCAGATGAAATTACATAACACAAACATTCTTTTATTTTTAAAATTAAAACCATCAATTTACGAAGTATAATTGCCGAATTTATTAAATTGTCTTCAAGGAAGAACAGACACAAGGGTTATTCTGAATTGTTTGATCATCAGAGTTAGACACGCGACATATGTTGATTGTTCAAAACGATCACCTTCACTGTCATTGTATTAGATCCTCAGCTTATTCTCGGCCATATTTAACTACTTTTGACTTGGAATTTATGAAAAAAACAAACACAAACTTAATCTCAGTAACTTTCTATACAATTTAAGCATTTTTCGAGACAAATATTGAATCCCAGATCGAAAAAAATCCTCATTGTCCTGATTTGAACCCTATGGAATTTTTCTTGTGGGTTAATCTAAAATCGGAAGTTTACGTCAATAAACCGGATTATTTTTAAATGATTACCGGTTAAATGAGTACCATGAACGTGAAGGTTTACATTTGGATGACATTATTTTTAAAAAGTAATCTTCTAAAATGTTTATTTTAATAAATAATGAAGGTTTTTTTTTATGGACGTCCCTCTTTTATTTATATCGCTTTATTGGGACACTTTGTATATATAGATATACACACATTCTGTCAAAAAAGTACCAGGATTTTTGGAAAAAGAGAAAAGTCAGCCGAAGCCATTTCAGGAGAATACGGTGGTTGTTCGATCGTTTTTGTTGACTGTTTGGCCAGAAATTCGTTCATAATTATAGTCTTGTAAGATGGTGTGTCGTCGTTATGTAAAATCCAAGAGTTTGTCCACAAATTCTTTTTCCACGAACTTGCTCTCTCAAACGCCACATAACACTCAGGTAATAATCTTTATTTACCATCTGACAATCAAAGAAAACATTCAATATCACCTTAATTTTTGATCGACTTTGACGTGGTTTTTTCGGTTTCGGCTCAGTTAGAAGGCACCATTCCGAAGCTTGTTGACTGGTTAGCATATCAAACGAGTATACCCATGCCTCGTCACCAGCTACAATGTGTTTTATGAATATGGGGTCGGAATTGACTCGTTCTAGCATGCCTTCAGCGACCTTTACGCTATTGAATTTCCGAAGTCTGAATTTTCTTCGGAGTTGACGATGACATTATATATTACAAGTCTTCTGCATTACAAAATCTTTAATAATAGACAACCAGGCAAAAATAAACCAAAACAAAACTGTTTTGAACTCGATCAAGATCCGGACGTGACCCGAAATTAAAAAAATATATAACTTGGACACTAACATAAAAGAATACAATAAAGACAGGCGGTGGAAAGATCTTTTCAACGATATTTCCCCAGCTTTCGACTACGATATTTAGCTTTACTTGTCCATGAACGAAAGACGACTGGCAGACAAATAGGCTGGATGAACGCGTGTTTCATTCGGTTTTTAACTGACAGGAGGAAACTGGAAGGAAAAAGATTGCGGGAAAAACAATGACGGAAAAATACTTTCGAGGTTTGACGAG
Source organism: Cosmopolites sordidus (assembly GCA_031761425.1). Lineage (NCBI taxonomy): Eukaryota > Metazoa > Arthropoda > Insecta > Coleoptera > Curculionidae > Cosmopolites > Cosmopolites sordidus. Next base: position 477,934 of record JARFXV010000269.1, on the reverse strand, counting down.
AGAATTTCTGTTATTTCTATCGAGATGTGATAGGGATTTTTTTTCGTTAAAACAAAGACCTATTTTAAAAATTTTAACGTGTTAAGCTTCATTAATAAAATTTGTCGAACTGAATCTACCAAAATGTTTTTGTGGTACTGTTTAAAAAATGTATATCTGTAGTTATCGACTGTATTCTTTTTCAGTATCACCATGATTCTTTAAAGGCGAAAAACTCGACCAGTCAGTTTCCTCTGGACGTTTTCTTCAGACTGAATTTTTGTCCTTGGACCCAAACAAGTAAGTGATAATTCGACCGAGCGAGGTCGGTGCTGTATTCTGAACGAAGGGGAAGTTCAAAGTCCCGTTCGTTAATTTTTGAGGTGGTCATATAATGAAGTGTGTGGTCTTGCTGCAAGAGGACTTTTTTACTGTTGACCAAAACTGATATTTTTCGGCTAGAGTAGTAGTCGGCTAGAGTAGTCTCTCAAGTTAGGGTAAGTAGAGTTCTGAATGTATCGCCATGCCATCAGGGACGACCTCAAACTAAATTGTTCCTTTAAAAACCCACGAAACACATCACGACCTTTTTGATAAATCTCTCTTGTCTGGATATCTGAAAAGCTGGTTGCCTCAGAATAACCCACTGCTTTACAGATTTTCTTCAAGCTTAAGCATACCATCATACCTGAACAACATGGTTTTTCAGCCGCAAAGCTGTACCACTACAAATCTCACCTGTTTTCTGGATTTTTTCTATAGCTTGATGGGTCGCAGATATGAAGTTGATGCGATATTCACTGATTTTTCAAAGATATTTCAGGCTTGGCTTCAGACAAGCTTGATATCATTCTTTTGGTCATATCTCATACATAGATCTCAGTATGTTGAGTTCAATGAACATCGTTCCGACATTTTTGTGTCTACTAGCGATGCTCCGCAGGGAGTAATCTTGCACTTCTAATTTTCTCCATTTATATAAATGACATTATAGATAAACTTAAATATAATACATTGTTCTTTGCTGATGATCTCAAATTATACAGCGAAGTCAGATCCATTGATGATGTGCAGAGGGATATTCACTCCTGCTGATATTGTTTTTTTCGAATAGGCTCTATTTAAACATTACCAAGTGTAAACATTACTTTTTCCCTTAAGATTAATGAAACCCACTTTCACTATATTCTCGATAGGCTAAATATTTCGCTGTGGAAATTACTCTAATTCCGAAAATGAAATGTTTATTTTTCAGAGTAAAAAATTGAATTCAGATTAAACCTCTGAGTATAATGATTTATTTATAAACAAAGTAAAAACACAAATATTCTTGTTATATCTCAGAACATATTTAAGAGAACCCAATGGCCGGCTTATCCATATGGGAAAGTTGTCAACTTGAGGATCTTTTTCTCAAAAACGCTTGTAGCTAGCGACTTGATATTTTGTCAGCTTTTTAATCTTATTTTGTGGTTTAAGATGACCTTTCTTTTTATTCAATTTATAATATTGCACAAGCTTTGATAAGCCGCCAAAATTTCGATTTTTATTTTCACTTTGAGATTTTTTCTTTTTTCCCAATATACTTCTGGACCTAAAAAAAAATTAAAGCAAGTACTAAACACTATTTCGGGGCTTCCCGATTCAGGAGCACATGTCTTAGGTTATGTATATCTGTATGTCTTTGATTATTAATCTTTTATCTTTTTATATTATATTTATTAATATAAGAAGATTAAATGTTTATTTTTCAGAGTAAAAAATTGAACTCGGATTAAACCTCTGAGGAGTATAATGATTTATTTATAAACAAAGTAAAAACACAAATATTCTTGTTATATCTCAGAACATATTTAAGAGAACCCAATGGCCGGCTTATCCATATGGGAAAGTTGTCAACTTGAGGATCTTTTTCTCAAAAACGCTTGTAGCTAGCGACTTGATTTTTTGTCAGCTTTTTAATCTTATTTTGTGGTTTAATATGGCCTTTCTTTTTATTCAATTTATAATATCGCACAAGCTTTGATAAGCCGCCAAAATTTCGATTTTTATTTTCACTTTGAGATTTTTTCTTTTTTCCCAATATACTTCTGGACCTAAAAAAAAGTTAAAGCAAGTACTAAACACTATTTCGGGGCTTCCCGATTCAGGAGCACATGTCTTAGGTTATGTATATCTGTATGTCTTTGATTATTAATCTTTTATCTTTTTATATTATATTTTTCTTTTGATTAAATTTATCTTTAGATTAAATTATCCAATTTTTTTTAAATTTAAACCTCGAAAAAAAATCTGCAAAATTAAAAAAAAAATTATAATGAGGTGTTCTATTCAAACTATCACATCTAGGCGAAATTAATAGATAAAAACTTTCTTCCAACGGCCCTTAAAAGGGGACTTAATGTACCTTCAGATACTTATTACATAATTTAGCTTTACTTAGAAAAATATATTTATTTCGTTAGGTAAAGTTCACTGGTTTTAAACTACATTTCGAGCTAAATAGAAAATGAAAGAAACCGATAAATAAACGTTAAAAAAATAAAAATCAAAGTTTTCAATAAAAATACTTTATAAACTAGAATAGTTATGATTTTCTTACCACAAACTGTGTCAAGACTGAAAAAAAACACACTATTTTTGCAAAAAGGTTATTTAGTTAAATTGACAGAACACTGATACAACAACATCACTGGGTGGCGTATACCCATAGACCTGACTACGATCCCTTATATTTTTATTAGTATTCACATCTTAAGATGGCTATGGTGGGAGATCTGTAGTGGGAATGGTAATTTTTTTCCCCCACTCAAAATCATCCCTTCAACGTGACCATTTATAAGGGAAAACACTTTTAATTCACCCCTGGGTATCCCTTATACAGTGCTTCTCTTCAGGGTTGGGACCTAAATATGAAAAAAAAACTAGCTTTTCTGTCACAATTCATCGGTTTTTTGCGGTGAAAACGAATCGATATTGTATCGAAACCTTCAGAGTATCGTTGCTCTATGGTTTTTCACTTCGATAGCAGTAAATAACCCCCCAATTTACCTCGTTTACATTACATTATAGTCATAATACACGTATGTCGTCAGTTTAGTCTCGACTTTATATTTATTTTTCAAGATGAGTCGTAGTAAGAGAGTTTTTCGTAAGTGTAGTTACATTTCTACATCAGGAAGATAGAGGAAATGTCCTGGATCACATTCCCATCTCTAACACATTCTGCGTCTACCCAGAAAACTTGTGGAAGTTTTTCGTCGTCGTTGAGTAAAGTCAGTCAAAATATTGAAAAATACGACTTTTACCAATCTCCTTGCTGGAAATAAAAAAAAACTATAATGACTGATTTTTGGCTGATTTTGCCAATTGTACAAAATGTGCTGGCGAAATAAAATTTGAAGTAACAAATAAATTTAGCTTGGCTTGCCAAATTCTTGTTTTGCGCTGATTGCAAAACGGAAAAATGTTTTCTAATTCTTCCCGTGTGAACGACCCAGCTCTATAGGTAGTATTTCATGTACTTTACAGTAAAAACAAATAAATTACTTCAAAATTAATTCAAAAATCAACCGTTATTAGATCCCGAGAAAATCAATGAGGTTTACGAGATAACCTTAAGGATAGTTTACGCATTCAGGACCATTGAAAAAAGGTTTTTCCTCGGTGAGCACAGCACTTGGGATCGTAAATTTGCCATGGCCTTCAAGTTCTTGCTTTGCATCATATGAGTAACTCATTTTGTGTGCAGTTACAAAGGTAGGTTCTTTACATTATAAAATTAGGGTATAGTGCTTTTGAATTTGTTCCATGTATCTACTTTGTTTGGGCTGCGGAAAACTCGATGGACAACGCACTCCAGGAAGTAATAGTTGAAAATGACTATTGCAGTAAATCTCTATCAGTGATTTGATAGGAGCTGGCAAAAAAAAGACCATGTCTCTCTGAATAGCATAACTTTTGCAATATTGGAATAATTGAAAAATACATAAATACGTGTACAAATATACGGCAAATAAAGAACAATTTTATTGAATAGAGACTTAGACTTAACAATAATAAAAACGATTCCGTAAACCAATGATGCTGTCGAAACCTTTTTTTTTTGTAAAAAAAATCTTTATGCAATTGAATGTTGAATTTGTTAAGATTATAATTTTTTTTTTCATTTTCCGACCATCGGGGTTCCTTAAGTCCTCTGCCTTTTTTCCCTTTTAACATTTGTATTTGTTTTTTTCTTTTTACAACTCTCCATTTAAAAATTACTAATCTCAATCATACGTTTATATCAATTTATTTCGCAAAAAAAAATCTATAATAATATTTTATGGAAATTGCTTTAGATTAAAATGCATCGAATCCGGTCAAGGTCATGATGTGGTCTGAAAACAAACCAAAAATAAAAAACATTCCCGATATTTAAAGAATGTAGTAATAACAGATCGGGAAAAATCTTTTCGATTTTTCGATTACGAAATTTACCTTTGCCGGTGAAAGAACGATGACTAGCAGACAAATGAGCCGGATGTACGTATGTTTCGTTAGAGTTTTCACCGACAGCAGGAAACTAAAAGGAACAAAATTGCAGAAAAAATAATAGTGGAGAAACTAATAGTAAGACTGAAAATTTATTATGTTAATATCGAGATATTTTGCTTTAATATATCTATATATATATATATATATATATATATATATATATATATATATATATATATATATATATATATATATATATATATATATATATATATATATATTTATTTATTTATTTCAAGAAATGTTTTATGCAGAATATGAAGAAGTACAAAAATTATATGTGAAAACAAAAGGTATATGTTTAAATTCTTCCCATTAATTCAGAATAACCACCAGTTCACCCATCTCGCAAAGGTTAGTGTCAATTGACATATCAATATATATATATATATATATATATATATATATATATATATATATATATATATATATATATATATATATATATATACTTCAACGCTAAAATTGGAAAGGAAGAATGTTACAAGGATGTAGCGGGTGAACAAATAATTCATAGTGAAACGAACAACAATGGCGAAAGGTTATACAATATGGCGGCGGCTAGTGATATGTTTCTGGTTAGTACAAGATTTAAGCACAAAAAGATACATAAAGTAACATGGAACATACCTGGAATTGACAACGGAAACCAGATCGACCATATACTGGTTGCAAGGAAAGACATGAATGTAATCTACGATACAAGATCATACGTAGGGGCTAATATCGATTCAGATCACTTTGTGGTTATGGCAAAATGTAAAATCAAGGTAAACAAGTACGGAAAAACTGCAAATATAAAAAAGAGATGGAATAGAGAAAAGTTTGAACAGGAAGAATGGAGAGAGAAGTACAGAAATACGATCAAGCAAAAAATAAATCAAATAAATGAAAGCATAGAAGAAGACTGGATAGCGATAAAAGGATGTATAACACAGGCAGCAGAAGACACCATATCATATAGGAAAAACAACAGAAAGAAGCAATTGTTCGATGAAGAATGTGAAAATATGATCGAAAACAAAAACAAAGCAAGGAACACGTGGCTTAAAACCAGAAAACCGGAAGATTATAAGATATATAAAGAAATTAGAAAACTGAACACAAAGCTATGTACAATAAAAAAGAATAATTGGATGGGAGACATAATACATGAAATTGAAGAAGAAAACAAGAAACGAAATGTGAGTGCTATTTTCAAACATGTCAATAAGTGCAAAATAATGAAAGCAACAGTAGTAATTGAAAATGAGATATGGGAAAAACATTTCAAAGAAATGTACGATGAAAAAAACCATGAAGAGCTGACGGGAGGAACAGAACTGGAGAAGGATCTGACAGAAAATGAGACGGTAAGAGAACCCGAGTACGTGGAAGTTCAAGCGATTAAAAAACTCAAAAATAAAAGAGCTGCGGGATGTGATAAAATGTGCGAAGAACTAATTAAACATGGAGGGGAAGAACTACATCAAAGCATCTACCAACTTATTTTACGGATATGGCGCGAAGAACACATACCTGATGAATGGAAAACAGGCATTATAATACCGATACCAAAAAAGGGTGACTTGACACAATGCAAAAACTATAGAGGAATTACATTGCTGAATGCGGCATACAAGGTACTTACAAACGTAAAAAAAAACGACTGGAGATATACACAGAAAAACGTATAGGAAATTATCAATGCGGCTTCAGAAAAGGAAGATCGAAAGTAGATGCCATACATATACTAAAACAAATCACGGAGAAGATATATGAACATAATATGGTAGCACATATAGTTTTTGTGGATTTTAAGCAGGCGTTCGATAAAATCAACAGAGAACAACTCATGGAAGACTTAAAAAGAATCGAAGTTCCAAGAAAGATTAGAAGATTGATAGGTATGACAATGAATGAGTCTGAAGCAGGAATATATACAGAACAAGGAATGACAAATAACATAAAAATCAATAAAGGGGTTATACAGGGAGATGCGTTATCGGCATTATTATTCATAATAGCATTGGATAACATAATACAGAGAATTGAAAATATAGGAACGTTAGATAAACATCTTGTACAGATAGTGGCATATGCGGATGATGTTGCAATAATTGCTAGAGAACAGAGAGAGCTAAAGCGCGTAATAAAAATAATTGACCGCGAGTATAAGAAAAAAGGGCTGGAAATAAGTGAGCAAAAAACAAAGTATATGTACTGCAGCAGAAATGAAAGAATACTGAGAAATTTGGAGTGCGGAAGCTATAAATTTGAAGAAGTAAAAACATTTAAATATCTGGGAGTCATAATAGATAGAAGGAATGAGGGACTTGATATAGAAGAGAAGATACATAAAGGATATAGAGCATTCCAAAGCAACAAGAAATTACTGAAAGACAGGAGATTGAGCACAAGGAATAAATTATTAATATACAAAACAATAATAAGACCAATAGTAACATATGCCGCAGAAACTGTAACACTCACAGCAAAAGAGGAAGACAAACTAAATATTTTTGAACGCAAGATAATGAGAACCATAATGGATGCAAAGAAAGTGGGAAACAACGAGTACAGAAATCTGATGAACTTTGAAATCGACAACTTGTTGGGAAGGGAAAACATAGTGAGAGCAATTAAAGCACAAATAATAAGATGGTATGGACACGTAATGAGAAAAGATAGGAATACGCCAATAAGAGAGATAACAATATGGAAACCAGCACAGAGCAGACCGAGACAGAGAGCAGACCCAGGGTCAGATGGAGACAGCAGGTGGAGAAAAATATAAAAATAGTAAACGCAGAGGGATGGAGAGGACAGATCGCAGACAGGAGGAGATGGAGGAAAATAGTCGAAGAGGCGAAAACTCACCAACAACTATGAGAAGGGCAACAAGAAGAAATGTGGACTGATTCACCACACTAAAAGGATTTGAAAAGTTCCTTAGAAAGGAACAGCTACAATTTCAAATATGTATATGTATATATATATATATATATATATATATATATATATATATATATATATATATATATATATATATATATATATATATATATATGTATATACGATGAACTGGTACATACGTTGTATTATATCAGGTTTCTCACGGTAGATATTCGTTAGAAGATTTCGTAGTTAGAAAAAACTTCCACATGGACCCTGGAACTTGCCACCCAAATCACCCGATTTGACGTCCCTGCATTTTCACCTCTGGAGCCGTATAAAAGAACTAGTGTACTCTAGGCCTGTATAAACTAGAGATGAATTATTGAATCGTGTTCACGATGCGTTCACTAATCCAAGTCCAGGCGAAATTTGGAGGTCTGTTTCGCGAGGAGTATATGACAGAGTTATCCAGCGTTTGAACCAAAATGACGATCATATAGAACAATTATTGTAATTTTACATTCATTTATTATTTCTTGTAATTATGTTCCAATTTTGTTATATTTTTCATTTGTGATTACGTTCTAAATTTTATTATGTTCCTGTTTTGTTTTGTCCTAATTAAAGTGAATTTCTGCCGTTTCAGTCATGTTCATTTTGTTTCGAAAAACAAACGATGGCAATGTATCGGTTTCTGCCAAAAATCACATTAAAATAGAAAATATGAAAAAACTTTTTCAACTTTGAAAATAATGTAATTGGTCATCAAATTTTAGACACCCTGTATGCGATAAATTAATTGTCATTGTGGATTTCGAATCTATCATTCTTGTGCTTCCGTCTACCCCAGAGGCGCTTAACACCAGTCGAAAATTTTCAAAAGAATCAAGATATTTAAGAAACAGTTCAAAATAGGTATAAAGAGAGTTAGTGGAACTCATCAGGAAATTTTCTCAGAAATCCAAAAATGAAATAATATACCGGATATTCCATTTAAAAGAAAGAAGTTACTGATCACTTCCGGTTATCCCGGATGACCTTGAAAATCTTTTAAAATGAAAGAGAATCTTAAATAACCCTGAAGTCCAATAATTCAGAGTCCTAAGTTTTTTCTAACCACGAAAACTTCTAACGACCGACTCCCGTGCGAAGCCCGGTATAATGTAATCTTTTCGATGGGAAAATACATAAAAAAAGACGAATAAAAAAATGTTCTGAAAGGGCAGGAAGGTGAATGGCCCAAAGATGGATCTCCCCTTTTCATAAAAGCGATCATTATTTTTTAACCTTTCCAAAACATCTTATACATAAAGTTTAAGCGTTCCCGGCTTATAAAAAGGCGACAATTTTCTCCATGATTAATAATGGGGTGGTGTGATGAAATAAAACTTCTCAACATATTTCTTATTAATATAAAAATTGTTTCTCTTTCTACATTTGGATATTTGGATATCATATATTGAGACATTTCTTTTGGATATTTTTAGTTTTGTGAACCCAATTCGTTAAGCTAACCATATTTTTGTGGTTCTGTTAAAACTTCACGAGTTCGTGCACCACATCTTCTCAGACAGTTTTCATAATTTGAAAACAAACTATTGGTATGAAAAACCAGGTTTCGTTTTCGGGTAATAGCGAGATGATTGGTCAGCGATATAGGGAAAGGCAATCACATGTTAATATTTCACGAAGACTGATTCAATGCCCTCATTTCACGAAGGAAAAAGTGCGCGAAAAAGAGATGAAAATCTGAAGGTGTCAAGTCTGAAAAATACGCCGGTTGCGATAAAATCTCCCAACCATACTCGGTAATTGTTTCCAGAGTTCGTTTGGTATATGTGGTCCTGAAGTACCATGACTTCACTTCTTCCTTAGAAGATATATGGGCATATCTGCAACATTTTTTATCTTTCAGCAGTCCTTCCAATTCGTCATCCTCGACTTTTTTGGGCTGCCTCGAACTCTCTGCGTCATGTAAGTCAATATTTCCGGTTCGAAACACTGTTCACAATTACCTTTCGAACGACATCGCGTCTACAACTGATTTTTCAGGTTATATTATTGGTAGACCCTCCCCCCTTACGTGTTTTAACCGAAAGATGGCGTTTGGGAAAATAACTATACAGGGGGATCATTATTATTTTGCGCTGTCATACGTCACTTCAAACAAGGTTAAGTTCTTAATTTATTAAAACAATAAACAAACCCCTTCTTGATATAAATAATATCATTTTACACTCTCTAAAGTTTACAGGTAATTCTATTTTTTGAAATTCACAAGCGTTCTTTCCGCGGTCCGTCTTATTCCTTCCAGTCCCCTCCTGTCAGCGATAAATCCAATTAAACACACATACATCCAGCTCATTTGTCTGCCACTGTTATCTTTCTTTCACCGGCAAAGCCGAATCTCGTACTCAAATGCAGGGGCTGCTATTGAAAAGGTCTTCCAACATCTGTGTTTACTGCTTCTCTTAATCCCCGAGAGATATTTTTTCTTTGTGTCACGTTCCGACCTTGATCAAGCACGAAGCTCTCGTCGGTTTTAGTGGGGTGATTTTCATTCGTTTTTATATTTTTAAAAAATTCGATTAAAAGAAAACTACCAGAAAACTATAGAGAACATCGTCGAGTTTCCTACACGCATCTATAGGGCAGTGAAATTGAGCTGTAGTAATTGGTTTAGTATTTTAGTCATGACTATTTAGAAAACCCCATAATAAAAAATCACACAGAGTCAAATCCAGGGTCGTTGGAGGCCATGAAACATCACATCTGCGTGAGATCATAGGTTGCTCCAATTAATCTTCACCTCTCACACTTCGCGGTTGTTAATTTCTTTTTTAAGGTGGAACCAACTTCCTCAATTTTTTTACTCCGGTATTGACACTTTATTGACAGCTGTTAGTTGAGTTGTTAGTTGTTGTTTAAGGTTTTTTTTATAGAGTTTAAGTAGTCAAACCACCATCGTCGCAATCGTTGTGATTCCATTAATATTTGATTTAATCTGTCCTTAGTCATTGTTGCAATGTAGGCACAGTTTGCTCTTCATACATAGCATAAATTTTGTTTCGAATTCAGTTCTTGCTTTCGTCAACAGATTTGCTTTTACTTTTTTGACTTTAATTGGCTTGTTAATGAAGACATTTCTGCTGCAGCTGCATTTACATTAAGCCCCCTATTCAATAAAAAAACATACACATTTTTAACAATTTGCTTAGCATCGGGCGATAAATGTTTTCTTTTAAAATTAGCACTACCGAAGGCACTTTCTTGCCAGGAACGCCTCATTTTGAGCACGTTTGAAATAACAAAAAATACTAAGTACTAAACTAGATATAAAATTAATTTTATCTTTTTACGTGTTATTTTATTAAGCCCGGCCCTGTTTACGTCTATTGTAGCTTTGCCGGGTTGCGTTACGGCAGGGGTTGTTAAGAGTTTATTGCAGCCAATCGGTCAACAATATATCTTGAAAGCACTATAATATAATTGTGCATGCGTTGAAAGATAACCTTGAAAAATTCAGGCATATTAGGTACTTACTTTGTTGTGTAACAGTCATTTATATTACTGTTTCTGTAATGGTGGAAAAATAGCAGTTGAATTTAAACGTGATCGTACCAGCTTGGTTGATGATGAACGTTTGGGACGGCCAAAAACCGGAACCACTACCGATAACATTGAAAAAGTTCTTGCTTGACGACTTTCTAATTAAGGTTAGCCAGATAGCAGACGCTGTGTATATCTCGAAAGAACGTGTTTGTTATATATTAACTGAAGATTTGGGCATGAAAATACGCATTCGAATGAACATTTCCGAAGCTACATTCCTGAAACCGAAGCACAATCGAAACACTGGACTGTGAAGCATGAATTGACTCCGAACAAGGTGAAGACCGTTCCATCGGCCGGGAAATGATGGCGACTGTTTTTTGGTATAATCATGGCGTTGTGTGAATCGACTATCACGAAAAGGGAAACACAATAACAGGGACATACTAGGCATCATAAGTTGTGACAAGCTGAAGACAGAAATTGCGTACAAACGGTCGCATTTGAATTCGAATTGATTGACCACCCACCGTATTCACCAGATCTGGTCACTAGTGACTTTTTTCTTTTTTCCTCAAAGGTTTTTACAATGTTTTGCATGGTAATTTTATCAAGCATATAGGGCAATAGTTAGCTGGATTAGAGTAAACTTTTTTTTTTAATACTGGAGTCATCATAAAACATCACGAATAACTTAGTAGCTAAGAACATTATCTACATTGTTATACAAGAGTAATTCAAATATAAACCGGAATTTTACAATTACTTTCTTCAGCCGATTACGAGCGGGCTGTCAGTGTACGTCATTGCAGTGCAATATATTAGGAGTGGGGGAAACGCTAGGTGAGCTGTTTCACCCAGTTATTTTGTCAGTACAGCCATGAGTAAACAACAGGTTTCGTCGTACGTTGTTATAATAAACCGCAACGGGTTATAATAAAGTTTTTAACCAAGGAAGGCGTGAAATCATCTGAAATCTTAACTCGGTTGAAGGTTCACTATGGGGGCGATACCCTGTCTAAAACCCAAGTGTTTTGTTGGGCCAAGGAGTTTAAGAGTGGACGAGAAAATGTGGTAAATGTAAGTCATAATTAACGTCCCAAGTCAAGTGTTATTGCTGACAAAATTGGTGCAATTCGCGACCTTATCGAAGATGACCCGCCCCTCACTATTCATGACATTGCTTCAAAGGTGGGTATTAGCTTTGGAAGTGCTCAAACAATCATCAGAAATTATCTTGGTTTCAATAAACTATGTGTCCGGGAGGATTAGGTTTTGACAAAGGAAAAACTGAAGAATATTTGTCACCCGATGATTATTTTTTGTTTGCGACCTTGAAAGATGCACGTGGAGGGGTACGATTCGATAACGATCAAGATGTTGAGGACTTCGTGCGCAATTGGCTGATGACCCAAACTCAAAGTTTCTACTAGCAAAGAATTCACAAACTTCCAAACCGCTAGGAAAAGTGTGTAGAGCGTGGAGAAGACTATGTCGAAAAATGATCAGTAGTTTTTTTGTATTATTTTATAAATAATAAATATGCATAAAACTAATCCGGTTTATATTTGATTCACCCATGACTGCACTTGATATCTGACAGAAGTTTTATATTATTTTGCTTGTTAAATTAGAAATTATAGCAATTTTTTAAAATTTATTAATATTTACAACAGGTACAAGGACTTTAGTGAAGGTGGAGAAACAGTCGAATATGAAATTCGTTCAGGAAGACCTTACACTTCAACCAGTGAAGAAAACATTACCAAAATATCTTACTGTGAGCACTGGCGTGCCCAGGGTGGGGCAAATAGGGCAGGTGCCCTAGGCGCCAATCAAAGGGGTCGCAAACATATACAAATATAGTGCAATTTTAAGTTTAAGACTACTAAGTGCGCTTTTACGGACTAATTTTCATTCAAAAACAGAAAATAAATATGTTTTATAAATTATAAATATGCATAAAACAAATCCGGTTTATATTTGATTCACCCATGACTGCACTTGATATCTGACAGAAGTTTTATATTATTTTGCTTGTTAAATTAGAAATTATAGCAATTTTTTAAAATTTATTAATATTTACAACAGGTACAAGGACTTTAGTGAAGGTGGAGAAACAGTCGAATATGAAACTCGTTCAGGAAGACCTTACACATCAACCAGTGAAGAAAACATTACTAAAATACTTGTGAGCACTGGCGTACCCGGGGTGGGGCACGTAGGGCACGTGCCCTAGGCGCCAATCAAAGGGGGCGCAAACATATTCAAATATAGTGCAATTTTAAGTTTAAGACTACCAGAAGTGCACTTTTACGGACTAATTTTAATTCTAAAAGAGAAAATAAATATGTTTTGTAAGATTTATGACTGTTTTATTTAGTGTACCTGTTTATTTTAACCTGTTTATTTTTACCTGTCAACTTTAAAAACTAATTTAGATTTGCCTCGTGTGTCTTCTCGTCTTCGTTTCGAGAAAACACGAGAAAAAGTGATTTTTTTTTAAACATCGTCAACAAACCACAAACACCATATTCGCCAGATATAGCACCGTGTGATTGCTGTGACTTTCATAAAACTTTTTCAAAACAGTTCGCTCACGACTTTAAAGGAAATACCAGGCGTTCAGTATAAAAACTGTTTCGAAGACTGGAAAAAACTTTGGAACGGTGTACATGGTGAGACAAAGTAAATTTGGATGCATAAATACTTTGTGTTTTATTTAATCAACTAACTTTTTGATCATTTTAATATACTATCAATGACAAGTCGAACTGATCCTAAACTCAAAATTAATTATCTACATATTAGATAGTAAGTTAATGTACCTAACTAATAATAAATCAATTAGTGGTTGTTACTAGGTTGGTTGAGCATGAATCAGAGTAAAAACCATACTGTGATACGCCACTGTATTTATATTAAACAGCTTGCAAAAGGTAAACAAATAAATTTATCATGTGCATGAACTATATATTAGTAATGTTTTGCAGGTTTTAATTAGACTTTTTTTTCCTCCACTGTATCCATTTTGCGCAGTTTGATTGGCAAGGTTAGTAAACTAACCTTCTATTTATTATATTTTGTTCAATTAACATCATTAGAAATAAAGAATAATTCTTACTACTGTATTTTTTATTCATTTTCTTTTTTTATTTGATATTCAAAATTATTTTACTCTGCCTTTCTGTGTATAATGTAATGTTCTGTGTATAACCTAAGCAGAAATGCCAGGATACTTCAAGAAGTGTCCTGTAACCTTAAAATATCTCATTTTCCGTAGTTGTCTAGTTCATATACTGGCTGACATAGAAATGTGAATGAAAACGATCCAAATTTGAGGCAGTTCAACCAGGGGATTACTGGATCTTCCTTAATTAATAATACTACGTGCACGGTTTGAAGGGAAATTCAAAATCCTAATTATTTCCCACATGAGCTCAATATGGAGATCTTGGTAACCAAGGTAAAAAATAGAGTCCAAAAACTTTACTAAAAGGATATGGTTTGGGCGTAGATGAGGTTCCAGGGTTTCCCTCCATTCCATACAATGTACATATCTCCCTACATAAAAGTGAAGGTTGTCCATTGCTCCTCTACGTCTTCCAACCAGTACCCAACCATCATTCGAAGACAACACTTCAGATGTTGGCTTTCTTAACATTACTTTATTCGACAATATACAATTCGTAATTGCTTTTATACTGGCAAAACCCGTGACCAACCAAGACAGGAACTCTGATAATCTGTAGTTCTTCTTCGATGTTCTGGACCCCTAGCACGTCATTCTCCATCTTCTTACCTGACAGTTTTTCCATACCCAAAATATCGTGTAAAATGTAGTGAGACACACAGCCCGCATTTTTTCTGTCGAAAACCGAAAGAGAATAGCTCGAAATTCAATTTTCACTCGTACTTGATAAATATCAATGTCATTTTGCCATACTTGTTTCATTTCTGAGTTAAACCAATAACTTTTATAATGGACCTCGTGATTATTAAACAATTTGCATACTTATTACAGTTTGCTAATCTACCCTCGTAGATAATGTATCACCTAATCTAAACCCTATACAAGAATCCTGAATAAACAAACCCAAATAGAATACTCTGTCAATTTCAATGTGGAAGCCAAGGTTTTGATTTGTTCTTCCATCAATGTCAATGCCAAAATAAGAATAAAACCATAACAGAACGTTGTTCATTCAAAATAAGAAACGCATCGAATGGCCGTGGGTTTTCTCGAGCTCATAACGCATTATTTCCTCCATACATTCCAGACGTAGCATTAATGCCTTTACGTAATATCATTTTCAATTATATCAAATTACAATTCTTAGTTTTTCTTGATACAATTGAACTCAAAAGTTATAAAACACGCAAATAATCCAGACTTGGTTCCTATTAAATGTCAAAAAAATATGTTATCCTCACTATATCTTTGAGTGCTACATATCGACTAGATTACAGTTTTCAGACAGGTCTCTAACTAGTATCCCCTCTAATACCCATTCGAGATGTTTTCAGAATCATCTTTCCCCTCCCCTAAATTAAAATCATCCCTCTTAAGTCTCCAAAACACCCCTATAGCAACACAAAATGAAAATAAAGCCTCAGTCCCACCTTCAGCAGTATCGACGGTCATACCTGGTTCGTGGAACCTCCAGTAGCACCACTACCAACACCACAACCACGGTTCCCGTTGGTCTGGAAAAGAAACAAACGCCACTCGGCACCACAAAAACAAAAGACAGCACCGGTTGCCGATCGTCGCGATATGTACGGTCGCAGTTGGCCGGGACTAAAGACGACGTAGACGACTGTGTGAGTGCGCGCGATTTGTTGGTCCTTCCGAGCCGAAGCGTGTGCCTTTGGCCGGGCGTCGTTGCCACACATCAACGAAAATCCTGGATTGATGTGAGAAACGGTGGTGAAGATGATGTAGACGAGAAGGGGCCAACTGGGATGATGACTGGCAACTAAGCGAAGATGGATAATTTGCCGGGGTGTCTTTTAAATGTGGGGTACGCACGCGCCCCGATTAGGTGGTCTAGGGGTGAAATTATTTATCGGCCCTTTCAGTGAATTTGTAATGGGTCGAGGAAATTTTGATTTCTAGCCCTAGTTTTTGGGGATGCTGCATTTTAATCAGAGCTTGCCAACGCTATACGTCCCACCTCTAAAAATATCCCTCTTGAATGCTCTAACATACGAATAGGACACAACTCCTCATACCTCATACCATCACAAAAAATCTAGATATATTTTTTTCACATTAATATAGAATTATTTTTAATCTCTTTAATAGAAAAACAAAAAACTTTTAGGTAAAAGAAACTTATGTATATGTGTGTGTGTGGACACGCCCTTGTGCGTGAGTGCGTGTGTCCATGAGTGCGTATGACTGTGAGTTTTAGTCTGAATGTAACTGTGAGCGTGTGAGAGTGTGTGTGTGTGTGAGTGAGTGAGTGGCTTCACAGTCACTCACTCACTCACATGTGGCTGTGTGTGTGACATTCTCTAGTAGAGTAGATCTTTATCAAAAAGAGTTTTCATCTCTTTAAATAAAATGGTTATTATGAACTTAAAAATATCAGGTATTTGTTGCTCTTAAATAGGCAACCAAACACACGCATCGGTATAAAATGTCAGAGCTATTAAGGAGTTATTTGATGAGTAGATAGGCAACTAAACATACACGACTTAAAATTCCCATCGAGGAGGTATATGTTGCTTCTGAGTCTTCGATAGGCAACCAAACATACACATATTTATAATGAAAAAACCATCGCTTTTTAAATTAAATTTTACACCAAAAATTTAGTGAACAGGAACAGAGAATGATGGAGGAAATATCTTTGTTGCATCTGGTATAAAAAAAAACCAGGCCGTTTAGTTCAGATTTCGTATTTTTGAAATTTTGACTTTTGTATCAGGAACATAGAAGTATCGAAGAGGTATATTTGCTGCGCCTGATACTTAGAAAGGAGGGGCCAATTTCCGAAACAAGGCGGAGTTTATGACAAAATGCACACCTTCAAATAAAAAGAAAATGGCGGATGCTAGAAATGAAACAAAATTTTGCAGTTTTGAAAATTTTGCATTTTGTATCAGGGATATAGAAGTATCGAAGAGGTATATTTCCTGCGCCTGATACTTAAAAGGGAGGGGCCAATTTCCGAAACAAGGCGGAGCTTATAACGAAATACACACCTTCAAATAAAAAGAAAATGGCGGATGCTAGAAATGAAACAAAATTTTGCAGTTTTGAAAATTTTGCATTTTGTATCAGGGATATAGAAGTATCGAAGAGGTATATTTCCTGCGCCTGATACTTAAAAGGGAGGGGCCAATCTCCGAAACAAGGCGGAGCTTATAACGAAATACACACCTTCAAATAAAAAGAAAATGGCGGATGCTAGAAATGAAACAAAATTTTGCAGTTTTGAAAATTTTGCATTTTGTATCAGGAACATAGAAGTATCGAAGAGGTATATTTGCTGCTCCTGATACTGGGGTAGGAGGGGCCATTTTCTGAAACAAGGCGGAGTTTATATTGAAATAAACGCCTTCAAAAAAAAGAAAATGGCGGATGCCAGAAAAATGAAACAAAAGTTTGCAGTTTTGAAAACATTTTGAATTTTGTGTCGGGAACATAGAAGTGTCGAGGAGGTATAACGCCTGATGTTTAGATAGGCAACTAAACATACACATATGATCGGGGTGTTAACTGCTCCTGATACTTAGATATGCAACTAAACATACATATTTTTATACAACAAAAAATTAGGATACAGGGTAATAAAAACAACAGAAATTATTTTAAACATTTATTGAGTAATCGAAAATTTTCAACAAAATATACATAACAAGAAAATATATATTAATCATCACATTTAATTATTGGAAATTCCTTTAAACAAGGTAAATTCTCCACCCATTTTCTTTTTTTAAAGGGTGAAGACAATACACTATATTACACTATATTATACACTACACTATATTAAGAAAGTGACAAAAAAATCTATTGCATGCATTATATTAATGACAAAATCACTCTAAATATGACTGTATAGAATTATTATCTAGGTAGATCAAACGTTTCATGTAGATTGGTATTTTTTTCTTCATTTGGACCTCAATTTTTATTTTCTATTGCGTCTTTCCTGTACCCAAGAGGAAATCTCCTCCTTAAGCTCGTGATTCGGTATCACTTGGTCCATCGACAATGGCGACCTGTTGAAGGGATCTGTCTGGTCACTCAACAGATGCCTTAACAAAGGAAAAAAAACATGAGTCATTACCCAATGAATAAATGGAGAGAGAACACTTACCGGGCAATTGTAGTCCTATCCACAGTTTGTCTAGAACTGGGCAGAATAACAGGATCTGTCATCAATGTCGACATGATAGGATCCAGGAAGTGATCTGGGGCTTCTGATACAGCCTCCTCGTTTGCTTTGTACTCTTGAGCTTTCTCGGCCACTTTTAGGGCAGCTTCCTTCAATTCTCCAATGAGAGTACCACCACCTGTAAAGAATAATCACAGATAACCTACAGCTCGACAAAAAATCACAGAAAACACTCACCAATGCGGACCAGCACATCTTCGGCTAAACTGAACAAACTGGGACTGTAAGAACGTCCGTCCTGTGAAACGGCCAAGCAAAAGGCGTCGCTATCTTTCAGATTCACGTAAATCTTGCAGATGTCCAGGACGGTGCCTGCTGGATCAAAGCTGTACTCTTTGGAGTCTTTCACCTGCAAGAAATAAGACAAAACTCTGGGAACGTCACAAATTGCATGTTGTATAAGTAACCGACCTTGAAATTTTTCTTGTTTGGTCCCACCAAGTTTAACAAAAAATAGTTCAGCATCGCGGCGATTCTGTCCACCATTGTTTGATGAGTGAAGACTGTGGTGATCCTGGAAGTGAGCTTTTCCAATGTGGTAGTGGTGTCTTTACCTAATATATTGTCAAAGCGTGCTAGATTACCGATGTGATGCATATAGCCCATGTTTTGTGCCCTTTCCTGGGGACTCAGGGCATCCCACTCACCATTTTCACTGTAGAACAATAAGAAACAGTAGCTAGTTACATTAAAAAAAAATCAGAACTTATACAATAAATCATAATCATCTGTTGCATATATCGATTCGAAACGATGTTGAACTGTCGAGGAAACAAGAAAGAATATCACGGAGCCATATCAGGCGAATACGGAGGTTCTGGATGATGTTCGTTGACTTTTTGCATAAATATCGCCCACCAAAAAATAACGATTCGAGCGAAAGTGTTATGCGTTAAATCCCTAGACGTAACAGTGAGCACGATTATTCTGTTTCTATTTAAAAACTTACTGAGCAGTCTGCATCTCCTTCAATTTCGCCATATTCGCCAACGCTTCATCTAACAGAAAGATGGCATCGTTTATAAGCAAATTCGCAAATCTGAGAAACATGGGAGGATTAACTGCCTCCATGTTTGCCTCAGCTTCCTCAGCTAAAGTTCTAAAAATCACACGTGAACAAAATAACAAACTTGCTGCGCTTTCTCCTTACTTAAAACAATCACTGTGCTCTTGAATCTCCCACAAATACTCAAATATCCTGTACATCGGTCTTCTGTAGTTGAATTTCTGTTCAAACTCCACACTCTGACCAGTCATCTCGATTCCCACAAACACGCTCATCAAATTCTTCACGATCTAAAATTCACACCATACAATCTCCATAGAAAATCGCTGTTTAAAAAAAGTAAACCTCCAGTTTGTGAGGATGTTCATTGAAAACCAATTTCCGCTGATATCCGCCAAGGTCGTGCAGAGGCTCCTCTTTGTCGTTTGGCAACAAAGATTCCAAACCCTCCGCCAAACGTGCTCTCATGTGCGGATTCTTCATGTGATGTCTGGATCCCATAAAGATCAAGATGAACGTGAGAAGAGGTTCCATTTTTTCGTATCCCACTTCTTCAAACGTTCGTGGATTGAAACGTTTCAGGAATATGAGATAGGACACAATATTCTCCGAAAGGAATTCTGGAATGCATCTGAAAATAACATAAATGACCTGAGGGAAGTACTGGATGCGGTACGAAAAACCTACTTGAGAGTATTGGGAACTTTATCTGAGAGGGGAAATGTCACAGGGGTTTCTTCTAAGGGGGCGAATGATGTCTTGTCGTTTTGAGGGCCGGTAGTGTTGAAAATAACTTGCGCCAACCAATAAGATGTCGAAGATACAACATCAAACATGTCTTTTAGCAGTTTGGGTTCAGATAAAACACATTTCAATGAGAAAAATCTACAAGAGAAATGGGCTGTGAAGTGTCATGCTTCATTTTCAGTTCCTAACTTTAAAATATTTTATTTTATTCAACTTTCTATTGTTTAATATCAAAAAAGTAACACCAAAAAGCTCACTTGGTTAATTGAGACACTAATCTATCATGCATAGAAGTGGCTACATCAGATCCATGTCCGGACTGCTGCACAGCATCTCTATAGGCACGTTCCAAACGACCTATTTCCTAAAATAAACACCAACAATGACAGAAAATGACCAAAAGTTCACGAAAATAAAACAGATTACGTGGCTCATTTTCATAATTCTATCAACTGCAACTCGGTACCCCCAAATCTAAGGCTTTCTGTGTCATAAAGAAACTCTCAGTGATGAAATTGTATTTTTCAGCAGTCTCTCTTAGCTCTTCCAGATCTTCTGAGCTCTCAACGGGAATAAAACAAGTTTCTGATGATAGCTCATACATGTGAACACCCTTGGCATCTGCCTTATTGTTCTGGAAATTAACAGAAAACACAAACAATAATTAAAAAGGAAAAGCAACATACATTTTACCGGTACAGCAGGATAGGTGGGGTCAACTTTTAGTATTTTCTTTTCTTTAAAATTGGAACAAAATGGTTTGCATAATCTTAATAATATATTGCAGAAGTTGATCATAAATCCATCTGAAACAGTGGTATAGTTTGCTGGATTTAATTCAGGAGGGGCCTAGAATAAAACTCTTACAACTACCAAGTTGTCAACCTAAAGTAAAGAAAACAGTACCTGAGAATTCCATAATTTTCCTCTGTCAACATTATATTTTAAACAGCCCCCCATCCAATTTAACACTTTGTTTCTAACCGCATTGTTGCACTTTAGAAGTACTAACATAAAAGTATGTATGTGTTCATTCAGCTTATCCAAACTAGACCACAGGAAATTTTCAGTTCTTGAATTTCCTGCCTAAAAATCCAAAGGAAACAATATTTTAACAACCTGCCAAGTGTATAGGGGAAAAAAAATAAAAACACTTAATACACCAATAAAAAAGAGGTGATAGAAAGTGCTTACATAACTGACCTGATCCATTGGACTAGTAAAAAACTCATATGTACCATTTGGTACTTTTGGTAACACTGACAAATTAAAAAGACCTCCTATGGCAGTGTTAGCATACTCTGAACCTACATGAAGCTTATTAGGGACACAACAATCCATAAAAATCTCTGCTAGATAGTCATTGGATGTAAACACATTGAAATAATTGAAAATATTATAATCTAAGTTCACCAAAGATGATTTCTGAAGCTCTATTGTTATTTTTCTATTCATCTGATCAATAAAGGATGTTAAAATAATATCATCTACAAACAGAAAAACTAAAAACCCTACAAACATAAATATATAGTACTTACCATTATTTTCTTCATCTAAAGTTCGCCTAGCTGCTTCAACAAAAAATGTATCATAATGAGCTCCACCTTCTTTCAACAACTCAATCATTTGCTGCTCCATATCTTGATCAACATATATATCAGGCTGTATGATCGAAGTCGCAACATTTTGAATGATTTTATCGCGAATTTCCAGCCTATTTTCAGCTTTAAGAAATGTATTCTCATGTACTTTAATGTAGGCCTTATACAAATAATGAATAGGCTGTATTTCTATGGCATGCGGATTGCGAAAACTCAATCTTCGATGTTGGATTATTGTCAAGTTATCTTTCTGACACATAAACAATCTATCAAACAATGCTTGATCTAAATTCTCCATATCCAAAACTGTAGTATTTAAATCCTTATAAACATCTTCTAAAAATAATATTTCTTTGGTAAGAGTAGCCTTTTCATTTAAAGTAAAGCTAAATATCTCTTCCAACTGATCATTGAGGGATGGCTCAGGGGGCTCCAGATGATCTTGACTGGCACTGTGAAATAGCGCAGCGAATGGATTGGCACCCGACATTCTACGCGATAACTGACGATCCATGATTCAAATAGCGTACAAGTGATTCAGCCAAAAATAATAACGTTAGAAGTTGTAAACCTTTTTAATTTTCATGTTTTTGTGACGTTTAATTGTTTTCATATGACTGTCATCCATAACTGTCAAATGAACACCTCGTAGAAGTAAGTTTTGATACAAATAATAGACTATGATTAAAACATACCTTGGTTTTGAGCGAACCTAAATTTTCGGTAACCTATGTCAATTGAACTGAATGTGAAAAAGTCGGTTTTTCTGTTAATTTTAAACTAACGAATATTTGATAAAAATAAGTAATGAATTCTAATTCTTATTTTCCTGTAGTAGTCGACCTAAGTCCTTTTTTTTACGATCACAGACGGACGGCAAGAGTTTTTGTTAATAACGCTATAAAATCAGTTTATGATTTACAAAACCGTATACAGGAGATTTTTTCTATAAAAGACTTCTATCTCACAACTGGAGGTCATTTTTTGCCAGAATTGGAAGATATAGGAATTTTACAAAGAAACGAAATTGTTTGGTATGATGTTTTACTGACTTAAAGAAAATTATAATATAAAAATTAAATTATCTTTTTTCAGTGTAATTCCAAAGGGACCACCAAACAAAATAATCGAAAAAACAAAAGAGAAATCCAAAAACGAAAAACGAAGAGCTTTAGAAGTCATTGCAGAAGAAACTGAGATTACATCTCTAAAAACGAAGAAAAGTAAAAAGAAACATCACTCACCTAGCAATGAAAAACTTTCAAGAGCCACTGAAACTGATGTTAATGAACCAAAAGCAAAGAGAAGTAGATGGAACATTGAGGAAGATGCCCCAGAGCTGGTACATAAAAAGAAAAAGAGCAATAGGGAGAAACAACATAGTGCACAAGAAGAGATATGTAATATAGAAAGTGTCTTGAGAGTAAATGATATAAAAGAGAAACTAAAGGAGAAAACTGAAGAACACATTAAAAAATATTCAAAAAGCAATGAACAGTCAAATGAAAATTTAAAAAAATTGTTGCCAAAGTTGCAAGATCACATTAAATTATGCAATGACTTTGGTAGAGCAAATTTACCTGATACTGTGCGTTTATCCCGACATTCAGACACTCCTATTAAAAAATTTACAAAATATATTCCTCCTGCTAGAATTACAGACCAATATATAGCAAAAAATAAAGTTAATATTGTTAGAATAGACATTGTTAAAAGTACAAATGACCATGCTAACAATACTGTTACAGAGCATGATAAAGATTCACCTCCAAAGAATAGTGTTAAAGAAATTATTAACAGCTTTGAAGAATCTTTTAGTCATGATGTCAGTGAAACAAATAATGACGAATTAACAACAAATGAATTAGTTGAATCTGAAGAAAAAATCAATGGAGTTTCTGATAATCATTGTATAAATTTTGATGAGAAGTCATTAAACCTGTCAGATCCATCTACACCATTTAAAAAAGAAATTATCTGTGAGTCCATAGTTGATGTCCCTAAACGTCTAATTACAGATATGTCTTTAGATGCATCTCCCATAAAACAGAACACTGTATCTATGGATGATTGTTCTGTAACATCACTTAATTCAACAAATAATTCTAACAAACTTGATAGTATCAGGTCTTTTAGCAGTCACAAGAGTTATTCAGGAATCGGTCGTCTTCTAGATAGTCTTAAAGAAAGTGACCATGTGTTTTCTCTGGAAGATGACAATTCAAGTGAGTATGTCACTAAAAGAAAGAGAGTGAGGACACGTAAGAGAAAGAAAGTATCAAAGGAAGGAAGAAGTGAAGAGCCAGAAATTACCAAACTTGATGTTAATACCTGGCAACAGTCAAGTTTACCAAATATTCACATCAAGTTTGAAGACAATGCTGGAGGCGCCAAAGAAAACAACTATCTTGAGCAAATCACTGATGCAGAGAACAGAAATGGAAGTTGTATTGCAATGGAGGCTGTTCTTGTTGCAGAGCATGAAAAATCTGTAATGGAAGATAAGGATATTTATAGTGAAGCCAACATATTGTCCTCGCCATCAATAGAAGGCTTGCCCCCAAAAATAGGAGATATCGTTGCCTTCAAAGTAAGCGATCATATATTTTTCTTATTTAAATTCTATATTTTTTTCGACGTTTATAGGTTTTGAAAATCACCGAGGATTATACTCCACAATTATCAAATTTTATAATAGGAAAAGTAGTTATTTACACTCCAGATATAGACCAGGTCTTTTTTAAAATACTAAGTGAGTATTTTTTTACTGAGTGGTATAGAAATGTGAACACTCAGTCTGTTTCAAATTATCTAGATCATTTTTTGTAGTATGATTTATGTTGGGGCAGAGTGTTCATGTCTCTGTGTCAGTCAATAATATTTATTTTAATGTACTTGTTAACTTATATGATTTTATGTAGAAGGTAAAGAGGAATTTATAATACCAGCAGGAAAACTATCAGTGGATCAGGATGGTCATAGGGATTTTCTAATCAACCCATACAAAGACTTTTCTTGGTCGGAATTAATGGAAAAAAGAAAATTACATCATTAAAAACTCTTATTAAAGACAGAAAAAAATATATATACATTCTTATTTGTACTGAACATATTGGTTTAGCTCAGCTAAACATCACATAGTCAATTCCTTCTTTTAAGTTTAACGTTTTTAGGTTGTTTTCAAAAACCCCTTCAGTTAGGTCCTAAAAATTGTATTACTTTGTCATAAAATGATTTTGTTTTTGTTATATGTAATGTACTATTGCTAGTTCTTTATGTTATCTTAATACCAAATATGAAAATAAATTTCCTTACAATTTTAATGCATATTATAAAAGGAGGTACTGCATCTTTGAAATGTATTATGTCCACTTCTTGTCCAAATTTTCTCCCTATAGCATCAAAGGCTGTGTATTTTTTACCAATTTTGTTTAAGTCAACATCACAGAAAGCCGCGACTTTTTCTCTGTTTTCATTGGAGAGAGAATTGTAAAATTTCCTTCCCTGTTTACCAGCATTCCATATTGTAAATTTACTCCATTTAATTAAAACTGTTTTTTCTACCCTGGCAATTCTTAGATTCCAAATAGTTCCCCTGCAGACTAAACATTTATCTCTCCCTGTTAACAGATTATCAAAAACCTTACTCATCTATTGAAAAAGTAGTTTGATTAGGGTGGAATGTATAAATTAACAACACCTCGTCAACCCTACAAATATTTCCTCCCAAATCCAAGTGCTTATTGAAAAACACTAAATCTTCTGGACACCCCATTCTAGTTTCAAAAAATCCTCCCACTCTACAACACTTAAACCTGGAATATTGGTAGATTAAAAGTGATTCCTACCTTTGAAAAACCATCTTATGACAAAACCATGTAGGCATTATAACAGTGGGACCATGAGATGTGAAAACTTGAAGATTCAGTTGCTCTTGGGTTAGGGAGTTTGCCCATTTTGTATACCTTTTGGTTGAATTGAATGGATCTCTTTTAAACTGACAACCTATAATCTAATTACAATGTGATGGTGTGAAAATTTGCCTTTCATAAATAGAAACTGACTCACAGTATTGTACGGTTCAATAAGTGCTCTCTCGTACTGTTTCATAACCCTATCAGGTAACATGACATCATCCTGAAACCACAAAATATTGTACCACTTTCAGTCACTTTAATTTTTTACCTACTATGTCTTGAAAACATAGAAAACTCCCAAAACTAATACTGACAGCTTTGTTTTTGGAGTACCCCACTAAAAATCATTCGGATTTCAGTGTAATAATGTTTAAGAAACATTCATTTGCTGCTTACCCCCTTTTGTTTCATCATTTCGAAAAATCTTAAATTTTACACCATAATTTTCAAAAGTACACTTCCAGTCATTTAACAGTTTCGGTGTATCGTCAATGCTGCAATCGTCACAGACACAAATTTCCAAATTTAAGATCCCAATAGCTGTTTGCTTCAAAACACTATCAAAACATCTTTTGATCCAGTTTGCCCCATTGTAAACTGGTATTATAATGCTCTTCAACAAAAATAATTGACGACAATAATAAGATTAGCAAAAATTAAATATGTTACTTACAATAAGGTGGTCCTGATTTTGCATGTTATATCACATGTCTAGTCACTATATTTATAAACAAATACATTAAAAATTAATGTAAATTAAATTAACCCAAGGTTTGGTCAGTTCCTCTTCTGGCACCATCTATGAACAGATAAAATAGACGAAAAAAATTACCTCTATAGCGGCATCTGTGTACAGTTATACAAACTAATGAGCCACACACAATATGGTGCGCCATCTATCCGTCAGTGTCCTAATAATAGGACGAAATGTTGTGTGGCGCCATCTGTTCACTGGTAGCTAAACGTTGCGTGGTCTGTAATGTTGCGTCATCTACATGCTGGTAGACAAAACAATACTATGTCCTGACGTGGCGCCATCTATCCGCATGCATCAATACAATCCCTAGGCTGGCGACATCTATAAACAGTTACATTAACAAAATTTTATAAAAAAATTGCATACAATGTAGTACTAAAAAACAACTAAATAATTTTATTTTATGAAATATTTTTTTAAAACATATCAAATACTTAATACTAACCAAAATTAATTGTTTAAACTAAAGGAGTTATTTAAACACCGCTTTTGGGTTTAGATTTAATAAAAAAATGTAAGCAAAATCGACAAATCAAAGATTGCGGTTAGTTTAAGTTAATCATGTTTAAAAACCTTGAAACTACTTGCGAATAACTTCAAGCTTGTCGAAAAAACTGACGTGTTTGTTTTGTTATCAGCTGATTGTCAAACATGGTTCTCTAATAATACTGAATTTACGTAAAAAGTAAAACTACAATAAATTCCAGTAATGTCTTTGGAATCGAAGTATAATTTAAAAAGTCCCGGTAAGTAAAGAAATACTTATACAGTGTCAACTTTGTATGCACTAATTAAATTATATTTTATTACGTTTGTTTTAACCTTAGGTGTAAAGCGGCTAATGCGAGAAGCTTTAGAGCTTTGCAATCCGACCGAAGAGTATTATGCATGTCCTGTCGAAGATAATCTATTTGAATGGCACTTTACTGTCAGGGGACCCCCTGACACTGAGTTTGAAGAAGGTTTCTACCATGGAAGGATATTATTACCACCTCAGTATCCTATGCAGCCGCCAAATATCATACTTTTAACGGTATCTACTATGATTTCGCACTATTTAAAGGAGCTTAATTATCATAGTTATACTTTTAGCCCAATGGAAGGTTTGAAATTAATAAAAAAATATGTCTGTCCATTTCTGGATATCATCCAGAAACTTGGCAGCCTTCTTGGTCTATCCGAACAGCTCTCTTGGCCCTAATTGCCTTTATGCCAACTAAAGGTCGAATTTTTAACAGAAATATGTATTCTTTTTCTAACTATTTTTCATTAACAGCTGTAGGGACTATTGGATCTTTGGATTACACTCCAGAAGAGCGTCAAGTGTTAGCCAAGAAGTCCCACAACTGGGAGTGTACAACGTGCGGCAAAATAGCAGAGAAACTGATTTCGGGTCAGAAAATATGCAGTCCTGCATTGACCCAGGAAGAATCCAGCTTATTACAAAGCATTGCTCTGAAGGTGAGGGTTAGAACATCTGTAAGTTCTTCAAATTAATTATAAAATATGTCAAGGCTGAAGAAGATGCAAACCGTAAAGAAGCTGCTACCACCAAGCCAGTAGACGTCGAAACTGTCAGAGCAAAAAGAGTTGCAAGAATGGTAAGCTAAGTTTAAACTTATCTGTAAATATAAGGTAAGTATTGTTGAGATTCAGACCAATGCCAGTATCATCGAAAAAAAAAAAAAACCTAAGAATTAGGCTGTACTAAAATGCATTTTCTGCGACAGCTATCAAAACTGCACTTGAATATTTTACTTCAAATTTTTTCATTTTACAAAAAAGGAATACAAAATTTGTTAAAGAGCTGGACGAAGATTATCAGTAATGTTGGAGATTAGATTGTGGACTAAAACTGTATTAATTCTTCAGTTAAATATATTTTTTACAGTATTAAAAAAGGCATTACTTATGAGCACTCTGATTATAAATAAACACTTATCCTATCTTATCTTTGTAAAATGATTTTTTTACGCGTTTTTTTTTAAGGCTACTGTCTATCGAGAAGCAGATAATGTTGATACACCTGATGGCAGTACTTTGAAACATAGAGATGTACCCAGTAGTTCAGATGTACCGCAAACAGAGCCGCAGCCAGAGCCTACCGAAGTAACAGGCCGTGCATATCATCAAAGAATGGAAAGGTTAGTGTTTACTCAACTCTTGTATGATGTCGATAAAACGTTAACCAACAACCACTTCTTCTATTGGAACTTTTGGCTTGGATCACTAAACTCAAAGAGATTTACCACAAACCACTAGTATTAAATTTTTCGGTGCACGTTTCGCTTATCATCTTAGCATCATCAGGAGATGATTCAGTTTCCAATGTTTGGTTGCAAGCCTCTCTGAGTTTAACCTGCAAAAATGTAACTCACCACTATAGGACTACTCGAAGGTTAAGTATCTGATCTATTTAACTTTTTTTTCAGCAATACTTTTTGGCCTGTCCTCATATACTTGATACTCTTCGTGATCGCACTACTTTTGATAAGGAGGTTATTTTTTCTATAGTTTTATAGAAAATTTTATACCTAACATTTTTATACACCTATATTTCTAACTCTCTTTCGGGTCTTATAGATGTGCTTCGTAAACGCCATATTTTGTGCTTTGTGAACACCCCCTGTATAAGTATTATTATATTTAGTCGTAGTTCAAAATAAAAATGTTTAGAAATTTCTAGATAAAATTATACTTTGTTGAATTTATACAAAATTATTTTTAATTGTGTAATAAAAACAGTGTTATTTAAAAAAAGTATTTTTTTCTGTAAATTATGTTTCTTTATTCAAAAAAATATTTTTACACGTGCATTCGTTACTTTAGAAAAATATAAAAATCCTATTGACTAGAATAAGTTTCGGTGAGATATATTTACGAAAATATGTATCTTTCTCACTATTAAGTAAAATAATTAATACAACAAAAGTTGTGTTAGGTCAGTTCATAAATTTGTACGCACTTTATTTAGAAAAAAACATTGAATAAGCAGCTATACCTATACGCAAAACATTCTAAACTTATACACAGGAACACAAAAGTTAAGATCTCTGAAACACCCATTCAGCCAGTAGTCACTTACGGCCGCGAGGCGTGGACCCTCGCAAAGAAAACAGAAGGGACACTTGCAGTATTTGAAAGAGAAGCACTCGGAAAGTCTGTGACGCAGTGAATGATAATGGAAATTGGAAATCTTCCCCAGATGTAGCGCTCTGTTTATACTTCTAAACGCTTTAAAAGTAACACTTCAGAAAGGCATTTGATTTTTATTATATACTTCTTAATAAGAACAAAATAATAAAGTGTATTATAAATTAAACTAGGGAATTTATGGACTGACCTGTACAACAAGATTACCAACAACAAGAGCAAAATAATCAGACTAGATTCCAAAAAAGACTTCTAGTTAAATTGTAACACTATCCAACATCAACAATGCACATCCCATTCTGCCCCTCTTCCTTTACTTTTCCTTCTTTTTTCCCATTCGCCATTAATGATTTTTGCACTTGGAATGTTTGTTCTACCTGGAAAATGTCTCTAGAAACACTGGGAAAGAAATAGTCTCCCCCAGGACCCATTCTGTTGCTAACAGTAACTATCCTCTCATCAGCTGAATGAAGATTACGTTGTGGTTTCACTAAAGTCACAGGCCTTCTGGGTTGTTTAGCAGAACTAGGTACAAATTCTCTTCCTTCAAAGGTATTCACTGGGGCAGTCTTGTTTCTTCGTGTTTTCGCGCTTTGTGAGCGCCTCAAATCATTATTCATTTGCAACTGATGCTTCACTAACTGCACGGCACTCTTAGGACGTTCTCGCTCTAAACTAGCACTCTGTATGTGATATATTGCAGGAAATGTAA
The DNA here is from genome assembly GCA_031761425.1 of Cosmopolites sordidus. Classification (NCBI taxonomy): domain Eukaryota; kingdom Metazoa; phylum Arthropoda; class Insecta; order Coleoptera; family Curculionidae; genus Cosmopolites; species Cosmopolites sordidus. The sequence continues at coordinate 447,682 of JARFXV010000269.1, read as the reverse complement.
GTGATGTCTCTGATACATCACTAGAATCAGCCTCTGGATTAGGATAAACATCAATCACATGGAGATCCTTATTGGCCTCCCCATTCAGTTTAGAAACATACTCAGAATAAGTCTGTATAACATCAGTGTCTAAACCTTTCATGTTGGCTTGTCTCTCGGCCTGAATCCGCTGAATCTTTGCAATCATTTCCTCCTTTTCTTGTAGTTCTTGTTCTACAATATCCATCTCAACTCTTATGTTTAAATCTTTAAAATTTCTGTCAATATACTTCATTATCCAATCATAACCCACCTTAATTCCCTCATCTGGTTTATTAATATTTGTTATAGTAGCGCTAAAAATACATTTTACTGAATATCTATATGTATGAAAAAAATGCATAATAATACCTGCAGCTCTGAACTAAAGTAGGACATTTGTACTTGTTAGCTAAAGTTTCAATATGAAGACACTCGATAATGTCAATTTCATCTAAGGCACTTTCTTGGTCTTGTTTATTAGCCAATATTAACAAAGGCTTTCCAGCAATTTTTGGTTGGCTAAGAAGCTCTTCAAGGGTTCCCCTAACTTCAGGAAATCTATCGGCATCACACGAATCCACCACAAAAATAACACCGTGGGCATCCACAAAGTATTTATACCAGATACCTCTAATACCAGGTCCACCACCCAAATCAAATATTTGAACATCATAATGTAAATATTTTAAAGTTATTACTGAAAAGCCCACTGTGGGTATTGGAGAATGTATTACTTCTCCTGCTAAACCTTTTGCCGTTACCGTTTTACCAGCATTATCTAATCCTACCAACAATAAAGACAATTTGTCTCTAAAAAGAAAAAAAGAAAAAATAGTTTTCTATCAAGAAAAAAATTCAATAACTACCTGACCTAATTTAAAAAATCAAAAATAAAACTACATATTTTACCGTTGTGTTTTTCTAGTCTGGCAACAATTATTTCCCATATTAAATATCGTTCAAACATTTCACATCCAAATTATTTTTGAATGATTCTTCATTTTTTCAAAAACATAAAAACAAACACATCTTAGATTAACAGAACTACGTTCTTTTTTGAAGTTAGGGGCAGAAAAGCACAATGGGATTAAAACCAGAATGAACTGAAAGGGAGGTAGTGTAAACAATCTAACCTCACTTAAAATGAGGAATCTACTATTCGGAACGTTTATAACTGTTTTTACTACCCTACCGTTTATTTTACGTTATTTTCTCAAACAAAGATACGAAAAACTTAGCAATAAACTCAAAGAACATGACGATGGCAGTTATTATCAGTGTATCTTTTTCGGTGCGAGAAATTTCTCCTGTAAACCTCACTTTATTGAACGAAAAGATTGTGGGAATTCTTGTTCGTATACGCAATTACAGAGAATTCTCCATTATATGAATAGTGCGAAAAAAAGTATCAGTTTATGTATGTATACTCTAACGTTAAAACAAGTACAATCAACCTTGATACAACTCAGTCAAAAGGGAGTTGAAGTTCGCATAATAACCGACAAAGTTATGAATAAAACTAAAATTTCTAAAGATATTTTCGGTGATTTTAAAAAGAAAGGTAAGGTTTCATTAACAAAATGATTTGCTCTTATAAGGAAATATGTAGGTATTGAATTCAAGATGCCTCAGTCAACTGACCAATTGATGCATCATAAGTATTGCTTAATTGATGAGGCTGACAAAGAACATGCAAAAGCATTTTTTGGCAGCGTTAACTTAACCTCACAAGCTATGTGTAAGAATTTTGAAGCATTAATACTAACAAATAATTGGAAAATTATTCAGAGATTGAGTGAAGAATTTGAAGAATTGTGGAATATTTTTGGGAGTCAGTAAAAAGAAAAAAACAAGCATACATAATAAAAAAAACAGACCATTTGTGATATTTATTTTTTACTTTAAGAATTATTGTATATTTTTGTATTAAAGTTTTTTTATTTACTAGTGTTTTACTAGGTAAATATTAAGGGGAATGTAAATCTTTTCATATAAACACAATCCTTTTTTCACTATTTTGCCTAGTATGTTTTGCTATGTACATTAATAATGATTAAACTAAATAAAATATTAAATAATTTTCCAATATTTCATGTAAGGCAAGTATATTAATATACCCATTACCCCATTGTGGAAGAAACCCATTTACCATTGTGGTTGAGAGTGTTAATTGAGATTATTTCTATAAATGTGCTATTTGTTTAAGATCACTGAGAAATATAGAGTAATACAGATTTAAATGTGGAATATTGATTTTTTCTTGCTTTAAAGGCACTATAAATAGATTACAAAGTTGTGTACTAATTTAGCAATCATTATGATTTTATTTGAATGGGTAAATTTTTATATTTTAAACAATTTTGATTGATAGAAGATAGACTGATAGATGGCTGCCTAAGGGTTTACATCTAACTATAATTAATGGTACGATCATATCAAGCGCTAATAGATGGCGAAACTCTTAATAAATATATATTATATTATTGTATAATTGGTTGCATAATCACGCAATACATCCTAAATAGAAATTTATAAATTAATGATGTAATAATTATAAAAAAAAACTGGTTAAAATCCTGACTGTGGAAAGTGTATAAAATATTTATAAAAATAAAAAGGCCCTTTCAATACCGTTAAGTTCACGATTATGAGAAGATATATCACAGGCTTAAAATGTCATACCCTGTTATTGTTTCATTCTGCATTGTCAAAAAACAATTCTAATCCTAGATTTATTTTACATTAATTCAAGTCAATAGGTGTCTTTAAAAAACCCAATTATTTAAACTAGTTTTTGTCTGACACACTTTCTAGTTATTCCGAAGATGAATTATAATAAAAAAAAACATATACAGATAAATATCTATACACTTTCGAGCAAAAGTATAGAAATCTTTATAATAAATAATTGTATATACACTCATATATATATATATATATATATACATATATATAACCTAACCTAAGCAATCCCGAAACCCACGTAGACAACCAACACGACTAGATAGTTATGATTAACAGGAAATCAGAAAATTTAATTCAAATTAAAAAAAAATCAATAGTCACGATTTACACATGTTTTTTTTTCTGATATTTACGAAAATAGTTTTCTATTATTGAGCAAAGAGCAAAATTAAAACTTAATGATTCGTACATACTATTTACCAGATTTATATCCATAAGAAACTGCGTTTCGAAATGTAATCGAAGAAAAAGCGTTATATATTATTGTCTGATATTGTACTCCAAATTGATGTTAATCTGGTTTTCTACCAAACAAACGTAACAAGACCTCCTAAGAGGTATAATCTGTCAAAATCACTTGATCATCTCATCTAAAACAATAATAAAAAAACCTTCTGGGAATTTATTTGTTGTTCTGGGGGACCCCACGAATTGGTTATATAAAAAATAAGACACGATTTTTGTAATTGGAACTGGATATCTTTGTAAATGTTGAACAATGGAACGATATCTCTATCGTTTTAAGAGCATTTGATACACTTTTACAGAGTGGTTGAAGAAATTAGTGGATATTTCTTTTATGGAATTAAATATACATGTATAACTTGAACGATAAAAATATAGTTGCTTCGAAACGGCCTGAAAAATAATCGTCATTACATTCAAAGATTCTTTTACAAACAAAGGGAGGTCAATATTAAGAATGTTGGTATGGCGAATATTAAGAAAGCCTTATTGCTAACAGCTGTCCAAAAACAAACTCAATTTAGCCAAATTTCTTGACGTTTTATAACACTAAATAGTTGTTGGGAGTAAGTAAGAGTCCGGCAAAGAAAGCGAAAACGCTTCCATGTGCAAGAAAAGTTATAACTATGGTTTTCCGGGATTCTTTTGGTGTAGTGCTTATAGACTACCTGGCAAAAGGCAGCTCTGTCATCTGGGAGACTTACGCTTCACTACTGGACCAATTAAAGGGTGCAAAAAGAAAGTGCTATTTCATTACAATAATGCACCTATACAGACGCCTTGGGTTATTACAGCAAAACTCCATGATCTACGCAACCAAGTATTTCTACATGCACCGTATTTTCCTGATTTGGTTCCCGGCGATTCCGTTCTCTTTCCAAACCTGATCAAATAGGGTTAGATAAATTACATTATACCGAGGGTACGTAACGTAATTTTTTCTTTAATCTCAAAAATCCTACGATTTTAGGTGTAGTGTTGTCAGATCGTATACTTTTCGAACGACCCTGCTGGTTAATCAATTTGGGTGTGATTTTTCTTGATTCAACGACTTAATATTGTTTTTCATAATGATTTGCATAATATTTATGTTATTTTGGGTATTTCCGAACGTTATGACGTTCTGGTTCTTTTTAGAGAAACGTAACGTTTTAGTAATGAAGGGTTTATCATTAGAGACGACATGATGTTAAAATTTAAAAAGAAAAACAAAAACTGTTTAGGTGGAATCGTTTTTTTTTATTATTTTTATATTTTTTATTATATATATATATATATATATTATATATTTGTGACTGAAAAATTGGAGAAATGAATCGAACAAGGATTTTAACTGAATACGAGGTAGTGCCAGCAGCAGTTTTATTGGACGAGGGATATTGCCAGAGTTATGTTGCAGAGTTATGTTGCAATACATCGTTTCACAATCAGTCGTATGGTAAAACGTTTGACTGAAGTAGAAACTTACTGTAGAAGGCCAGGGCAAGAGCGAAAACGATGCACTAACGACCGAGATGAACGTTTTCTTAGACAATATGCTTTAAGAAACAGGACTACCACTAGTTCTATGATGAGAAACGAACTCGGAGCTACCCGCAATGCCGCAATTTCTTCTAAAACAGTTAGAAGAAGATCAATTCTTCTGTTGGAACCTTTGATGCGAAATACTAAACTTGTAGAGATTTACTACTAAACACCAAAACGCTTTTTTGAACTGCTCGACGCACGTTTCGCTAACCATGTTAGCATCATCAGGAGATGATTTAATCGAATTCTAAAACTAAGCTATGTTCTATTGATATGAAAACTATACCTAACGAAGCGTGTAAAAATCATGAACCGTGAAGTGTACTAAGCCTTACATTAATAATTGAAAAAGTTGACTGAAAGGAATCGGTCCTTTATTTCGGTTCATGATTTTCTTACATTTTTCTATTTGAATGCTTTCATATGTATCCAAAGCCCTATTATTATTAACATTTTTAATTAGTCTTAAATTACTAATATCTATACTGTGGTCATGTTCGATTGCATGTTGGGCAACACAAGATTTTTCATTTCTCCCATATCTAATGTGCGCAATATGTTCTTTTTATTTTGTCAATATGGATCTTTTTTTTTGTTTGCCAAATATACCTTCGATCACAGTCTTGACAGCTAATTTCGTAAATCCCCGACTTTTCATGTTGCTCTACTTTATCCTTTGGATTACCCAGAACTTCTCTTAATTTATTATATGGTTTGTACTTAGTATTATATGTATGTTAAATTATGCTGGATTAGGCAGTAGGAGACAGCCATTTCGCCCTTGCTTACTAGAGAGAACAGAGATGCCAGGTTACATTGTGATCGAAATCATCAAAATTGGTCTGTGGGTGATTGGAAACAAGTTTTCGTCAAACAAGTTCATGAAACTAGGGTTAGCCTAAAACCAGATGGTCGTGAGCCAGTTGGCGAAGACCAGGAGGGAGGTTTCCTACTTGCAATGTCTCTGCAAGGATTCCATTTGGCGGTGGCTATCTTATGTTCTAGGGTGGCATCTGCTTTGATGCTCGTACAGAATTAGTTCCTGTGCGTACGAGATCCACGAATGCTGATTACTATCTTGAGAATATTGTAGTAGAATTTCGGCCATGTTTTGGGACACAATTTCTTGTTTATGCAAGATAACGCTCGACCTCACGTGGCTAGGGAGGTACTCGATTATCTTAATCAAGTTGGTATACCAATGCAATGCAATGGCCACCAAAAAGCCCGCATCTGAATCCGATCGAACATGTATGGGATTACCTTAAAAGAAATGCGACACGTCATATTCTTTCACCTGGAAACCCGAGGGAACTCGAAAATGCAATTATCGCAGTATGGGAATGAATTTCTCAAGATTTTATACAAAATTAAATTAGAAGCATGCCTAGACGTATATATTCTTCAATGCAATGCAAAGTAGAGCATTGCATGCGAGATGCAAAGTAAAACATTTCATAATTTCAACGATTTTGTTATTAGGTCCTAAGAATAATTTTAATTTAAATCTTATACAGACATAGAGTAGCTAATTCACTTTTAATGTATCCGAAAATGTAATCAATGTCCATAAAATTATTAAACATAGTGATTTGTATGATTTATTATGTTGTTGTGTTAATTTTGTCCAGGAGTGTATACATACATACATACATATATATATATATATATATATATATATATATATATATATATATATATATATATATATCTTTTCTCGGTTGGCCTTGAAAAAGTATTCCGTAAACTGGAATGGGAGCAGGATGGTGTAAAGATCAATGGTGCAAACTTAAACCATCTTAGATTTGCAGATGATATTATTCTCATTTCACAAGACCCAGAGGGGCTGCAAAGACGCATACAAGAACTGCAAAGGGCTGGCGAACTATTTGGCTTGAAAATAAACCTGAAAAAGAGTCAGGTTATGTTCAATAACTTCGCTCGTGACAGAAGAATTTCAGTTTTAGGAAGGGATTTGGAGATTGTGGACAGCTTTATATATCTTGGGCAGAGGATTTCAATGGAGGGGAATACCGCCCGGGGGGTGGAACGGCGTGTTAAATGTGGCTGGCGGGCATTTGGTAGGCTCAATGTAGTGTTTAAGAGCAGACTGCCACTTTGCCTGAAAAGAAAGGTCTTCGATCAGTGCCTTCTACCCGTTATGACATACGGAAGTGAAACCTGGACACTCACATCGCAATCAATTCAAAAACTTCGGGTGGCACAGAGGGGAATGGAAAGATGTATGCTTGGCATTACAAGACGAAATAGAAAGTCCTGCGCATGGATCAGGGAACAAACAAAAGTCTGTGACATCATTGGAAGAGTAAAGCAATTGAAATGGAGATGGGCTGGCCATATAGCGAGGAGATGGGAGGACAGATGGACCAAGGCAATCCTGGAGTGGATACCGCTTGATCGCAAACGTCCGCGAAGAAGACCGAAAGCACGATGGATTGATGACATCGTTACGTATATTGGACCCGAGTGGCAGAGGAAAGCCCAGGACCGTGAAAGTTGGAAGCATGCTGAAAAGGCCTTCATCCTGCAGTGGATCGATTCAGGCTGATGAGATGATGATGATGATGATGATATATCAGGCGAGTATGGTGATGAGCGTCGAGCGATGACGCTATTGTGGCCGCACAGGACGAATACGCGACAACAAAAGCTGCACAACGGAAAGATAAAACATAGCATTGATGGTTTGACCATGTGGAATGACCTTCTTCTGCACAATTCCTTCCGAATCAGCATTGTTTTGATTTTTGACTTCTCGAGGCGGCTTTTCTTCAGATTTGGCTCGGTCGGGTGCTTCCATTAGGCACTTTGACGCTTGGTTTCCGGATCCTATTGAAAACGCCACGTCTCATCACCAGTAACAATGCTGTAATTCGTAGTTTTCGTCCTTTTTTGACTCTTTAATTGGATTCAATTAAAGCCAATTTGTGTGGAACAAAGCATGCACAAACCTTCCGAAATACCAAATGATCAGTCAAAATGCGATAAATTGTATCTTTGGACTTGTTCAATTCCATTTACATGTATCACAATGAAGATTTTAGGTGATTTTTATAAATTCACGTACAATTTCAATGCTACTTTGACTAACCATGGAATTTTTTGGACCAGGATGTTCGTTGTCCTTGATGTCTTCACGACTTTCCTTGAATCGTTGAAATCACTCGTGAACTCTACCCAGGGATAACAATGCTCACCGTACACTTAGTTCATTAATTGAAACCTGTCGGTCAATGTTTTACCAAGTTTAAAACAAAACTTAATATTCGCTTTTTGTTTGATGTTAATTTTTCGACCGATGTATAAACACTGACCCTTTAAGCACGATAATTAGGCTTCTAATGATCCGAATTCCATGAAATTTTGCCTGAACCTTGTCAGTGAAGGCTGAACCTTTCCAACCCTTATCCCCGTCAAAAGATGGCGCCACTAGAAATACCTATTTTTAATAAGTTCTGTTTCCCGTGGGACACACCTTGAAGTAACTACATAATAGACTAAAATATTTACATAAATCATTTACGTTTCTTTTTCTCTTAAAAAAAATTCCTACCAACTTTCCGGATCGCTTAATATGATTAGGTTTGTTCGAAATTGACTTCATGGTCCATACACCTCTGAATAATCGTTTCCATCCTTGTCCTTTTGGTAATAAGCCAATTTTGATTACATCATGATGATGGACATGTTCCTGTTTCATATTTTGAAAAAAACTTATTTTTAATTTGAAACTTTTAAAATTAGATGGATATTATTTTTGTTTACGACCATCCATCCTTCTTCTGTTTGTTATCGAATGGTTTCTTGAGCATGCAGACGTTGAAGTGGCTTCAAAATAATTCACTTATATTTAACTTTCACATAATAGATGTTTCAGATAATAATGTGGATTTTCTCGCAACACTGGAGTGTTTATTTCCATAACAAAATAAATTACCTTAATAATCACAGTGTTAGCCGTGATTAGCTGTTACGTTTTCCCAACTTTTAAAATGAATTTTCTTAATGGGTTGGTGCTGCATGTCTGTTAAAGGCATTTATTCAAGGGGTTATGAACCAAAATGTTTATCTTGATGTCTTAAGACAAAACTTGAAACAATGTGGTCAAAAACTGGGTCCGAAAAAACGATCCCAAGCACAAAGCTGTGAAAATTAAGGAAAGTTATGGAAACTTCTCCACAAAGTCGCGATCTAAATATAATTGAACATTTATAGTACGATCTAAAGGTTGCAATTAGAAGTCATCAGTTTTCTAATATTGAGTAATTAAAACTGGCTCTTCAGAAGAATGGGCAAAACTGGCAGCTGAATATTGTCAAAAGTTAGTTGAATATATACCTCGCCGTTTAAAAAATGTAATTGGCAATAAAGGATTACCAAACAAATATTAATTATTTACTTTTTGAATAGTTCTTTTATATCTACGTGCTGTCAAAAAAATACAGGGAACTGATCATTTGAAAAGCCCGTTTAAAGGGATTGTCAAAATGCTTTTTATCGCTAAATTGGCATAACTGTCCTCTACACTGACGCAGAGTTTGAACTTCATCTGTCATTTTTTGTTCACAGTGCTCGATTTGGTCAGTTCCTCTCAATTGTGTTTTACGATTTTTACAATGGATAAAAACATTTTGCATTGCAAATGGAATTTCGCTGGTCCAGTCGCTGAAAATGTTTTAGAAGGCTTACGGTAAATCGACTTTATTATATGAGTGGTACAGTGCATTTTAAAGCGGTCGAAATGTGGTGGAAAATTTGCCTTGCCCTGGTCGGACATCAACTAAAGTTAATACCGTTAAAGTGAAGCAAATGGAGAGAAAATCACTGATCTTTATGTATCAATTCGTACCATTTTAAGCGAATGTTTCGGCATGAAACGCGTTGCCGCTCGACTAGTGCCGAAAGACTTGAAACTCAGTCGTGTAAAAGTAGCTGAAGAGATGCTAGAACCAGTCAATTTCGACCCCACATTCATAAAACGCATTTTAACTGGTGATAAGACATGGGTATACGAGTTTGACACGCAAACCAGTCAACAAGCTTCGGAATGGCGTCTTCCAACTGAGCCGAAATCGAAAAAACCACGTCAACGTCTATCAAAAGTTAAGGTATGTTGACCTATTAATTAAGGTATGTTTTCTTTGATTATCGCAGTGTTGTGTACTCGAAATTGTTGCCAGAAGGGCAGACGGTAAATAACGAATACTATCTGAGCATTATGCGGCGTTTGAGAGAACAAATTCGTCGAAAAAGGCCATATTTGTGGAAAGAAAACTCTGTTTTGCATGATGACAACGCACCATCTCATAAGGCTATCATTGTGAACGAATTTCCGGCCAAAAACTTAACAAACACCATCGAGCAACCACCGTAATCACCTGACATGGCTACGGTCGACTTCTTTCTCTTTCCACAACTCAAATTACCATTTCGAGACGCCTGTTTTCAGTCGACAGAAGACATAAAAGACAATTCGCGGCGATAACTGAAGTGGATTCCGAAAAATTCGTCGATTAAAAAATGTTTTGACTTACTTTGAAGGCAATTCAATAAACGTGGATAAATTATAAACATTTTGTGTTTTATTGACCAATCCCCGGTACTTTTTTGAGAAGAATTTATGTATCATATACATGTATGTATATATACAGGATGGGGCGCCAGAATCCGGACAAAATTCAATTTGAATTTCCCACCGTTCTATACCATTTGCAGAGGTCGCGATTGGCGTCCAAATAGCTTGACGTATGTACTAAACAGTCATAACCTCGAAACAATCGCAATGTTGAAACCAGGTGCGGAGTATAACCGAAGAGCTGCGATTAACGAAAGGGTTCGCGCTGGGCGCTCTGCCACATAAATCATTCGGTTCTTCCGGTATCCGAGATCCACTGTGTACGAATGATGTTGTCGCGAAGTATAATGAGTCTAAGAAGTTCAACGAAGGTTTTGCTTCTCCGACAAGGAAAACTCACTCGAAGGAGAGCGCTGTGAGAACGCTCGACATCATTCAACGGGCTCAGGACCTGATTTTTGAGGATCCTGGGCAGTCGATCCGAAAATTGTCATCGGTTGTTGGTGTAAGTAAAAAAACTATGCGTCGAATCGTCGAGGAGGACCTCCGCTACAAGTCTTCCACAACTAAAGTGAGACAGATACTTTCCGGAGCTGCCTGGACAAAGCCAGTTGAACGCTGCAACCTGTTGTTCTGTTTTTTAAGAAACAATGCTGCCGGACGAAAAAATTTTCACTGCCGATGCAAAAATCAATCGAAGGAATGATCGCTGGCTCGTACATGACCCCAAAGATGTTTCCAGAACAAACTTTCCGGCGAATGTTCACGTGCTAAATTTTGGGTCTAGTGAGGATGATGCGATGTCACCACATTTCTTTATACAAAGAGGAAAATGTCACAAAAGAAGTTTATTTGCGTGTTCTAATAAATGTAGTGAAGCCATGGATGGAAACTATGTCGTCAGGAAAGTCGTATGTTTTCCAGTAGGACGGTGTGCCCGCCCACACAAGTCATTTGGTTTAAAATTAGATTGGTCCAAAGAATTGTGACCTCCCAACAGACCAGATTTACATCCTTTGGACTTCTATGTATGAAGCGTGCTTGAAAGGGTCACCAACAAGTCCAGACATCCGAACGTCGCATCATTAAGAGCCAATATTGAAGCGGCATTCGCAGATATGGACCGTCACGCATTAAAATGAACCTGTAAGCGCTTCAGACCGAGAATGGAGGCGCTCATTCAAGCGGGGGAGAATATATTGAGAATATATTTTATCGTTTTTAGAATAAAAATTATGTTTGAAAATAATGTTTAATTACTATATAGGATAGAGCAGGGTTAGTTGATCATAGGGGCAAGTTTGCAATCGAAATATCTCGAAAACTAAGCGACCTACAACAAAAGTGTAAATTGCGAAAAGAAGAGATTATGGGAGGGGAATACATAGTGCAATTGTGTATGTAGTGCGTAGTGCAAAAACACTTAATAAGGGCCACGTAAGTATTTAAAGATTGCTTAGTTATTGTTCTTTCGATTATAGATGGTTATTTATTTTTAACTTATAATTTTTTTATAACCTTATTTTAATATTGTTGCCTCAACTGGGGCCAGTTGAATAACGCGCGCTCAATCCTTGCTCATCTAATTAATAACCATAAATTAATAACCATCAAATTATTTGTGCATGTGATGATTTTACACAAAGTTTACTAATTAAAATTACTTATATTGATAATTGTATTAATGATTTTTATTACATTTTAGGATGCGTACATATAAAAGAAAGACCTCAAAAGGTTTAGCTACTAGTCAACAATTGAGTGATGCAGCAAAAGCTGTAGATAAGGAATGAGTCAAAAGTCTGCAGCCAAATAATTTAATATTAACAGGATGACTTTAAAGAAATATGTTAATAGATGATTAACCAATTTAATCAAGATGATTAATAATTTTGGATTATTTATCATCTAACAATATTCTTGATCTCATAATTAGTTACAACGTTAATTTAATATTTATTTGCGTTAAAATTATTCTTAAATATATAATTTTAAATATAAAAAGTGTAATAATAATCCAAAGATTAGAAAGATTTAATTTTGTTTGATTTTTATTTTATTTTTCCAGAGATATAATAACAATATGAGTATGTAATAACCATAATAACTAAATATTTGCTTGTTGATTACAATTATTTTGTATTCAGATCATTCTATACAGTCATCAAGTCCATTTTATCCATTGCTCAACTAGCCCCACTAGTGGGGCACGTTGAGCTACTTGAAGTCCTCTCGCATATCCGACAATAACTTTTAAACTTGTACTCGGATCGTTTTTACACCGTTAGATGTTTTGGAGACGAGTAAATTACGAACCTAACAGAGTAAGAATCAATTAAATCCGATGCATATTCTTAAAGTTTTGGGAGGTCAAGCGAAAAGTTACTGAACTAGCCCTCTCTATCCTATCATAGTATACTAGTTTAATTTTGATTATCAAACATAAACATTTAATTTATTCTCTACAAATATCTTTTTACTAATTTTTCCTTTTAATAACGATTTATCTACGATCATACTTCCTGAAAAGTAAAATAGAAAAAAATATTTAAAAAGATAGTTATTTAAAAAAAATTATCATTTATTTGAAAAATGTTTCAATTTGATATACTGTATAAAAAAAAACTGAAGATAATTTCTTCGGAAAATTAAAACACTCTGTATAACCGAATAATGTGAACGGTAAACAGATTTTAGGACTGGTAATTCCTTCTTTTTTTCCTATAAGTAGAAAATGAAGAGTGGGGTCTCTCTTGTGACGATTTTACATAAAACTCGCGGGTTTGGTCATCGTTTATTTCAAGATCGCGCTCACGTTTGTTAACAACAAACTCATTAGCGAACAGGTTTATCGATTGTTTCGACGATGATTTCAGTAAAAGTGATGTTTGTATTGGTCGCGATATTCAGTATTGCCCTGGCGTACCGTAAGTACATCATTCCTTTTCCTATAAAAAAAAAGTTCCTTTTATACGTATTTATACTTAATATAATACATACATTGGGTCCCATCTCTGTTTATCATGTTATTTTATAATGTCAACATCGTTTTTCCTGCTCATTTACATATTCCGAATAATGTCTAACTAATTTGATATGAAAACAAAAATGTCGATTATTTATTTATACATTTTTATAAATTAATGACGTATATGCCGTTCTGATTGATGATCCCCTTCCGTCTTTGTGGTAATAAAAGGAGCAATGCTCTAAACAGATGATAGTCCGATGATGCAAAGTCCGGACGATATGGTGGTCCTACAAGAACAATTCATTTTTTGGGTTTTTCTAATTGTCGTGACGTTATCAATCGTTTATATGAAAATATATTTGGGTAATTATAACTCTTTTGCTGATTTTCACAAATATTTTCGAAAAATTAATTCGGAAATACATTTTTTATGTCAATGACGTTTCAATCGATGATCAACATTTCTGTAGAACCTCAAAGTAGTCTGACATTTTGGAGATTCTTTAATTTTTCAAGGTTGTTGCTGTGGCCTCATCATTTAAAGTGCAGCTTCATCCAGCGTAGAATTTCTTCAGGTTTAGAACGAATGTAATCGCCGGGAATCAAATTCGGTGAATGAGACACACTTCCAAGCGTAGATCATGAGTTTTGCACCAACAATACGACACGTATGTTCAGGGACATTATCGTAGTGAAAGAATACTTTGGTTTTGGCTAGATGTGGACGTAGCTGAAACATCACCCTTCAATTAATCCAGAAGTAAAGCGTAATACTCCCCGGTGATGATACTGTCATTTGCCAGGTAGTTTATGATCACCACATGAGTTTATGAGCACACAGAACCCTGCAAATGGAATCGTTTCCGCTTTCTTTGCAGCTCTTTCACCTGCTCTCACTCACTGCTTTAGTTTAGACTGCTACTTCATCTATGGCGTTTAATCTTGATATCGTGTTTCATCAACTATTATAGAATATCAAAGAAACTTAAATTAGTCTATACACTCTTGAGAACTGTTCATTTGAACGCGTCTTTGATCCCTTTTATTGATAATAAGATAAAATAAAGAAGAAAGACAATATCTGCCAAACGAGCACCTATCTGCCAAATGCAGCTCCACATACGTCCACTCTTTTGTCAAAATTTTGGATGACATTTTGGCATAACCGTGGCTCGAATGGTTTCATTCTTTAGATTAGGAATCGATTGTGGATTGTCAAACCTGGTTTTTCGCGTAATCCCGAAGAACATAGTCCAAGAGTGTCAAATCATGATTCAATTCAGCCCACAAAACTTCACGATATCGAACACCAATTACAGTTTCAGCTTCACCAGCAGCTTTCTGAAAGAAATACGGCCCAATTACATCTCCTGACGATAATGTACACTAAAAGATCGTCAAATATCCGTTTTTTCGAATTTCTTTTATTAATACCGCAAATATTTTTCATTATGCCAAAATAAAAATATTGTGCCAAGGGAAAAAATGTTAAGTCGATATCTTAGGCTCCTCAAAGTTAGTTAAAGTTGTAATTTTTTTATATTTATACGTTTTATGGGTGAAAAATAATCGAAAAATATTTCAATTTGTAGGAAATTTAATTTTTGACAAAGAAAAATCCGATATCAAACCATGTATGATTGATAATTCCTTCAACACATAATTTACCAACCACTTTAATATATTTTGATAGCTCAAAATTTCCGTGCCATTTTTACCAACTAAAAAAAAATTAATCTATTAGTTTTTCTTTGAACTACATTCAGGAGATATTGTGATGTTTTAAACTGTCACTAATACACTGTGCTAGTGCCTTGCAATTTCTGGTGGTTAAAGATCATTTGTTTTATTACACAATCCAAATTGATGTTGTCTCTTTCACCTATCACTTCAATACACTTATTCAGACGTTTTTTGCCATCTTCGAAGCAAGGGAACAGAAAAAATTCACCCGGTCCCACGTCTGGTGAATATGGTGTTTGGGCTTTTTTTACACAACTTCCTCGCCATAATACTTTATGATATCCATAATACGCCAGCACAAACAAATTCATCGTTAAGGCAAAATTTAATACAACTTCTTTGCTTGATATATTTTTCAATTTTTAAAAATCACCAACAAAATTTTTTAACAATTCTAAGTATTTCTTTAAACATTATACGCCAGCACAAACAAATTCATCTTTAAGGCAAAATTTAATACAACTTCTTTGCTTGATATATTTTTCAATTTTTAAAAATCACCAACAAAATTTTTTAACAATTCTAAGTATTTCTTTAAATATTTCTAAAAGATAATAAACGAAGGATAAATACTGATGGATAAATCTGAACTGTACGGAGGATTTTCACGATGTGTGCTCATCCTGTAGAACTATTCAAATAACTTAATTAATACGACAACAAGTTTGGCAACTACGACAAATGGTAGATTTGGGTTCGTGCACATAAAACTGAACATTTAAGAAATTTACATATATATGTGTAAGTCGCGGGAATACCCCTTTGATTTTCAGAAATGTTCATTATTGATTTGTAATAAAGTAAATAAACAAAATTGTTTTATTTTTAAACTCCAACTGATGAAATACAAAAATAATTGATTTTTAAAATGACAATTTTAACAAGATATTTCGCTTAATTCAAGGAATGAATGCTGGTTTCGATTGGATGGTGCTCCAGCACATTATCCTGTTGACAACTAATTTTCCCGATGGATCGGTTGATTTGGACCAGGACCATGTCCACACCATTCACCAGACCTGATTCCTATCGATTTTTTCGTCTAGAGGTATATAAAGATAATGTCTACGCAACCTCTGTAAACAGCAGAGACGAGTTGATCCAAAGAATTCAAGACGCGTGTGAAGATTTGCGGGCTAATCCAATTTTTATTCGTCACACAATCTGTTTCGAGTTGAATCAATGTGTTGGAAAGTCAAAGAAATGAAATTTGAACAATACTTGTAATTAATCAATAAGCTTTTAAGTTATAACATTTTCTTAAAATTTCCTTTTTTTAATTTGGATGTGCTTTATAGTGTTGCTCAGGAGAACTAAAATTAGCTCTTTTACGTAAAAAAGTCAATGATTTCGTTGAATGAAGATTTAAAAAAATTGGACAATTATTCTTGTAAGTTCTTAATGGCTCTTAATATTAATATTAAGAGGTGCCATATCGCAAATCTCAATTTCCTATAGGTACCACATAGGTATTTTTTTTTTAAACTTTGGAATTGTATAGCTCTTCAGCGGAACATTACCGTGGAAAGGTTAATACACATCTTTGTAGGAAATTGAACGTTCTTCAAAAAAGGTCTCTTATAAATTTTCCATAAATTTACTTTTTCAAAAGTTATTCGAGGCTAAAATGAAATTCACAATTATATATATATATATATATATATATATATATATATATATATATATATATATATATATATATATATATATATATATATATATATATATATATATATATATATATATATATAAAGGGTATTCTATTAAGAGGTTTCGAATGTTGGTAACGAATAAAAGAAACGTTTCATAACATACCTGAAAGTTATTTATGGTAGTGCGAAGGTGGATAGTGTACAATTATACGTGGAATACAACATCTGTCAAATGACCGCCACGACTTCTCTGACAGCTCACAATTCTTTTGTTGAAATTCTCGATTACTGCTGAACACATTTGCGGAGTTATGTCACGAATTATTCGCCTAATTTCTTCTTTCAACTGTTGAACGGTTTGCGGATTATTTTCGTAAGCTTTGCTCTTCACATAACCCCACAAAAAATAGTCTAGCGGTATCAAGTCGCACGACCTTGGTGGCCAATTTACGTCCCCATTCCGGGAGATCAGCCTCCTTCCAAACTGTGTACGCAATAAAGTCAATGTTTTACGTGCTGTATGACATGTCGCACCATCTTGTGGAACCACATATTCTCTAAATCCATGTCCGGGAGCGTCCTGCTCGTTCGGTTAAAAATATTCAGGCGGTTCGTGAAAGTGTTACTGAAAATCCACAAATGTTTGTTAACAGGCGCGCGCAACATTTGGGTATCAGCAGAACTTCAACGTGGCGAATTTTGAAAAAAGACTTAAGTCTACATCCTTACAAAATTCAGCTAACACAGGAGCTAAAGCCAGCCGACCATGGGCAACGCCGTGCATTTGCCAATTGGATCCTACAGATGAAGGCAAATGACAATAATTTTTGCGATAAAATCATTTTCAGTGACGAGGCTCATTTCCACTTAAACGGTTACGTAAATAAACAAAATTGTCGCATCTGGGGCAATGAAAATCCCAGAGAAATCCACGAAATCCCGATGCATGCTCAACGTGTTACAGTTTGGTGCGGTTTTTGGGCTGAGAGTATCATTGGACCGTATTTTTTTGAAGATGAAGATGAACGAGCTGTTACAGTAAACGGAGAACGATATCGAACGATGATTGATGTTTTTTATGGGATCAAATAATGGACATGGATAGTGGAAATGACTCTACTCAATACTCTTCCAACATCGCAAAACTATGAAGTACAAACAGTCTATTGATTTCTTCCTGCAGATATTATTTCAAAACTAACAGGCATATTTGTTGATCAAGGATAGTTCGTTGAGATAAAGATTAACATGACGAAGCCATTTAAGAAATGCACTCTGAAATGTTGCATGAGACGAAATTAAAAAAAAAACTGCATTAAACGTGTTTGTGTCCAGAGGTGGACTTCACCACACAAATTGATATAAAAATAATGATATTAAAATTGGAAATATGGTCATTTAATATAACTTAACATCTTTCAATTAAGAATTTTTCTTTTATAAAGAAGAATTAATATAATATTTATTTAATTCCAGAACCTGGACAATATATCCCGAAATCTTTCTACATTATTGATCAGTTCGGACGTAAGTCTGACTTGGTGTACGTCAGGAATCGAAGAGACATCATGGAGCCATTGCTGAGAATCAGAAGGGGAGGTGGATACGCATCTGCCAGCAGTCACGCCAGTGCCTCAGCATCTGCTGGTAGTTCAGCGGGTGGTGGTGGTTCAGGTTATTACGGAGGTAAGTATCTAATTATATGCAACATAAACTTCTTTTTTTTCGCAATTTACAATCAAATATCAGGTGTGGGGGGTTAATAATTCTTAATGTCTTTAAGAGATGGCGCTGGAAACAAAGGTCTAATCTCTTATGTCATTTTATTGTTACCACAGTACCTTTCAAAACGCCGTTGATGTTTAAACGATATCGAGTTAGGGTCATATATTTTTCATGTGATAAACATGTCGAGTTTCGAGCCAAATAAAAAGCATTTGTGAAGTGAAAACCGTCGTACAGTTGTGACAATATTCCAATTCAAGACGCTTGTAGGCGTTGGTTTAAACGATTCAAAAGTGGATATTTCGATTTGAAATACAAAGAACGTCCAGATCAACCGAAAAAACTTGAAGATGTCAAATTGCAACGATTGATCGAAGAAGATGTTATGCAAACTCAACACCAAATAGCAGAGAGGTTAAATGTTGGTCGCCGAATATTTGTGATCGTCAGCAGGCCATGCAAAAGGTCCAAAAGACAGGAAAATGGGTACCGCATCAGCTGTACGACGGAACAGATGGAAAAGTGAAAAACGGTGTGTGAAGTTTGAAAGAAAGCTCGGTATGAAAGAAAGACTTTTTTTGCATTGGATCGTAACTGTAGACGAAAAATCGATATATCTCGAGAACCCAAAACGCAGAAAATCATGGGTTGACCCAGGAGGACCATCGACATCAAAAGCAAGACCAAATCGTTTTAGAAAGAAGACACTGCTGTGCATTTGATGGGATCAAAAGTATGTCGTGTACCATGAGCATTTGAAATCAGGTGAAATAGTTAATACCGTTCGCCCGGGTCAATAAATGATCAATTTGAAGCATGCATTGATCGAAAAACCACTATAATGGACCACAAGACACGGACAACTGATTTTGCAGCACGACAACGCCCCATTACACAAAGCGATCAGATCATCACTTCTGCACTTAGCTGGGAACTATTACCTCGCCCCCCCCCCCGTACTCACCAAACTTAACCCTTTTCGACTATCACTTGTTTTCATCGATGCACTTATCATGAAACAAAACTTTAACAATTACGGAGATGGCTGTCGAAAAATGGTTTGATGACCTCTCAAAAGTTGAAATTAAACGTGTTCTTAAAAAAAAATAAGAATTATTAACCACTACATCTGGTACTGTCTTGGGTATTCTGTTTGATTGCATCGTTTGAACTTCAATCAACGACAATCTCAACATTTCCGTTCCGAATATTTCCGGTTCATTAAAGAATTACATCAATTCTTGGTTATATAGAATATTTTTACGGATGATAGAAAATGTGCGAAAATTATTCCGGGTATCGATCCGTTCGCTCTGTGAAAGCTTCGCCAAAATATAAACATAGGCACAAAGATTCACGAGCAAGTAGAGAAAATGTAGGAGATTATTGAAATTATTACCATTGGAATGAAGAAAACTGGAAAAATTGAGGAAGAACTAAAAAATGATATGGATGAAACAATGATATCTATAAGACAGAAAGAAAAGCATTGAGTTCAATGAGGTCCAGAGAGGTAGTCGATACAGTAGACATTCTTCTTAATCGAGCTAGCTGAATAACCCAGATACATACCATCACACAATCGACTACTCGACAACAAGAAATTTGCAATTCGTTTTTTTTTCTTTCTGCAAAATCCGTTAGTGCCTCCTTTTTTCCCAGGTTATGTATGGGCGACCGATTTCGTTTGACGCCTTCGAGAATTTGAATTATGTTAAACAGAACGACAATACGCCATTTCGTAACACCGCTCACGTTCGACTTAACTGTACCAGAATTGCTGCACATCTTAATTATTTTCCTTCGAAACTGACAATGCCTTTTCAATTATTTTTTCCATCTATCGATCCATCTCGATAAATAATCTGATCTATAATGGTTTGTTTCTATTCATAAAGTTCTTTATCGGAAAAAAAAGCATATTCCATTACGTTTTTTTTTGGTTCGTTCGATGAAATAGCGGTAGTTCTTAGGTTTATTGTTATTCTGTTTGTATGAATAATAATAAAACGACAATAGCTTCAATATATACTAGGGAATAAACAAGTACATCACCCAGTATACATATTTGAACCAAATTGAAACTGTATTAACTGAATAGCATATATTGAAGACAAAAAATCATACCATTTATGCTTGTTTACTTTTTAAAAACGGGTTCTGCGTTTACTTGGTAAAAATTGGGTTCTCAGCTTAATCTTCCGTCTTTTTGGTGGTTATTTTACGTGAGTGATTTGCCCATTCCTTCAGCTGCCACTAAAACTTCAACAAATGTCACCCGATACCCGTTTCTGGCCTTAAGCTGTCATCAATCAGGTTCGAGCAGAACGCTTGGAACGCGACTGAAGGAATGACCAAAGCTATGGTTATATAAATCGGTCATTTATATGGTCATGGAACCACTGATGTTTATATATTATTATTAGGTAAGTATAGACCCGATTGGATTACGCAAAGCATTCTAACTCATTTTCGAGTGTTCTTCCTGATCCTCCACACCTCTCTCATTTTTTCTCCGTGGATTTTCTTTCTCTCCTCCGTCTGCCTTGCCCCCGATCTCCTCGAAACTTCGCTCTATGATGCAACGTTCCACATATGTATTTGGTTTATGTACGTTCTTCTATCCTCAATCTCTGTCGGACCCATTTGTACCTTTCCCAGATCAGCTCTGACTTGTGCGATCCATGGTACTGTTGACTTGACTCTTTGTATGTATGTAAGAATTCTGTTGGTGAGTCTTGTCGGTGGGAGTCCAGCGATATGTCCATAGAATGTCAACCTTCTTTTTCTTATGTCCGCCGCTACGTTGGACATTCTCTCTGTGGTCTTTTCAGAATGTAGTCTGTATCCTTCCTCTGTCAGTTTTGCGCCGAGAATTTTTCTCACAATTTTGCGTTCTTCTTTTAGTATGTCTTCTACGCCACTTTTTGTGTGGAGTGTAAGTGTCTCGCTTGCGTATAGTACCTCTGGTTTGATTACTGTGTTGTAGTGTATAATTATAGCTATTGTGTGTCTTGCCGTATGCCCTCTTCATCTTCTGTAATCAAGTCTTCTGTGATATCTTCTCTCCTCCTGTGGGTTCGAGGATCTCGCCCATGTATTTGAAGTGGGTGACCCTATTTATTTTTCTGTATTTGGTGTTCAAATTTTGGACATCTAATATTGAGAACAAGAATTTGGTTTTTTGAAAGGAGATTTCTGGGCCCGACTTTCTCTGCCCATTCCTTGGGGAGTTTTATCTGTTTGATTGCCCTTTTTTCAACGTCGAAATAATTTGGGAGGTGACTCTAGAGATTAAAACATAAAAAAAGTTCCTATAAACATATTACTTCTTAAAGGGGCTAGAGTCCCTTAAAGGGGAAACTCTGAAGATGGTTTTTTCGCAATATATTGGAAACAGTTTATGTTAAAGTCATGAAATTCGGTATACTTCAATAAATTTTAATGAAAAAATGTTTTTTTGTGTTAATAATTAAATATTTTAGTCAGGGCCGTGACATAGGGGCGTCTCCTTGGTCAATGCTGTTATAAATTTTTTGTTTGTAATATTTTTTAATTTTTTAAAGCAAATTATTGAATCGCAAAGATTTTTAGGTAAAAAAATCCTCTTATTTCATCTCGTTAGGATAGACCTTTTTTCAGAAAACTGACTTTTTCTAAATCTATGCACGATTACATCCCTTGTATGAAAATACTTATTTAGATAATATTTAAAAGAATATTAAGAACACTGAATACGCATAACCAAGAGAACAAGCAGATTTCGAAAGTGGATTCAGTACAATGGATCATATCCAGGTTATCCAACTGGCCATAGAAAAATGAATACACCATGCCACTGTGCTTGGCTTTTATTGACTATAAAAAGGCATTTGACTCAATCTCAAAGCAAACCATAATGGATGCATTGCTTAACCATGGAGTAGTATGAGCCTATGTGAACCTACTGGGATCCATGTATGATGAAGTTACAGCGACAGTTCACCTGGATGATCTTAAAGTTAAAATTAATGTAGAATGGGGTATACAGCAGGGTGACTCGATATCGCCTGTTTTTTTCCCAGCCTGTCTTGAAGAAGTATTACGTATGAAAGTATGTGGCATCATTGGAAGAGTAAAGGAATTGATGGATGGATGACGGACCAAACCAATCTTGTGGCGAGTGAAAAGCATGTTGAAGAGGTCTTCATCCTGCAGTGGATGAATAATGATGACGTGTGACACAATTTAATGTTTCAACATAACCTCCTAAAGGTTTATCATATTTAGTAGTATCGATAATAGAAGCCTTCGATATAGTTGGAATTCAACTTAGAAAAGGGCAAATAATCGGGGGACTTTGATGACACTGACTCCCTGTGATTTTCTTTATGAGGATATCTTAAAAGTCAAGTATACCGTACTGCAACTCTGGAAGATCTAAATCAGAATATTCGGCAAGAAATCGAAGCCATAACTGCTCTGACGCCGCGTTATGGCAAATTTTAGAGGATGGCTTCAGGAGTGCCAGGACAGAAATAAAGCACATTTAGATCATATAATCTTCAGAACATGAATTTCCAGAAACTGTTGTAAATTTTAAGAATAAATTTGTTAAAATTGACTTTTAATTTAATTTCAAACAGTTAACAACTCTTTGGACCACCCTGTATAGCATTTATTCCCAAAAAGGGAACAAAAGAATTGCTCAAACTACAAAGGTATTTCGATGACGAGCACGTCGAGCCACCTCTTTGGAAGGATTCTCCAAGATTTGATATAATTAAATTTGAATACACTTGGATCTAAAACAGATCTCGTTTATTGATCTTCAAAAAGCGTACGATACAGTGCCTGTAAAGAAATTATACGAAATATTAGAGCACTCAACAGCCTTCATGATGACTCAACATTAAGAATCCAAAATTGGAAATAGCACTATTTAAAATATAATAAATTTTAACTAAAGTACTAATCCTTTTGATCCTAACTATGATATAGTTATAATTTTTATTTTATGTTACATATAGAAATATGTGTCTGTATTGGTAATATTTACAATACCAAACTAAAAAAGTATTCAAGGTTATCGTTGCCAATTAGCGTATATTAAGAGATGTAGGTTTCCTTACATTTTGCATAAAGGATGTGGAAGTTTCAATGATTCAATAGATGTTCGTATTTTCGTTACCTTCAGACAGTCTCTATTAATCACGATCTAAACTATTTTCGAGAAACAGTCATATTTTATACGGTTCGCAATCTTACTTATTACTGTTTGTATTTATGTACATATTTGTGTTCAAGGTACACGTATTAGGTCACGTAATAAGAAACGTCAGGTTTTTAAGGAAAAATCAAATTATGAGATTAACCAGAAGACGAGGGTGATTCGAAAAGTTCTCGACTTATCAAAGACTCTGTAAAATAAGCAGGTGTCTGAGCTGTTACCCCATCCTTTGAAGTGACTTCTCGTCCGGCCAAGCATTTCTTCAGATGTTCATTTTCTCCAGGAACCAAATCCAGCAAATAGAACCGTTTGGAAGCACAGATCATGGTATTTTGCAATAATAACTTGCGAACAGCGAGCTCTCTTGAATGGCTTTTTCGGAATCAAAAGGCCGTTCACGAAGTGGTTTCGTCAATCCAGAGAACTGGAAAAAGTCACACGGTATCGTATCAGGTGAATACGGTGCTTGTGGAATTTGTTTGATTTTTATTGATTATTATTATTGATTATTATCTTGATTGATGATGATTATTATCTTGATTGATTGATTTTATTGATTATTATCGTCATGCAAAAAAACATGAAATATTTTGTAACATTATAAGATCCTTGAATTTAGTAATGTTTCCCTCACTGGTTTACGTTAAGTTCATTTTAAAATGCTTCTCTATGTCATTATTGACATACCTTCAACACCGTAACCCTTTAGTAACATTTTGAAGACAGTAGCACAAAACATTTTCTCTAAAAAATCGCCTACAAAAATGTTTAACCATTACAAAAGACATCGTAATTTCTAACCTAACAAAAGAAATGTTATGACGCTTCTGTCAGATGTCAAGAATAGTTATACCAACTTAAAAACAAATAGTTGAAGAGGAATTATATAGAAAGTTTGTAGAGACTCGCAAGAAATTGTGAACATATAATTCGGAGTGTTGAATATGAAGATGGTAATATCAGTAAAAATAAAAATCATCGTGTACAAAACAGTCTTCAAACCAATGATGTAGTGCGGCAACACCTCATCACACCCAGTGAATGCGGTCGAGACACCATTTCTGCACTTGACTGGGAACTCTTGCCCTACTCGTCGTAAAGTTAAGTACAAGCAACAACAATGAAATATCTAGGGCGGAATTACAGGCATCACCAAAATGGACAAAAGTGGATACAAACTGCGAGAGGAGAGTTAAAGGTGACTAACCAATCGAGTATAAAAAGACAACACATGAACTGATTTGGTCACATCGTAAAAATGAACGACCAGAGAACTGGCAAACAAAAACACTAAACGATCAAGAAGAAAGGTAAAGAAGACCTAAAGCATCGAAGGAACAGAATGATTACTGAAAAAAGGTGTAGAGTGAACAAGGAAGGATCACAAATGGTGCATTCATCTGATGCAAATAGTTTTTCTTATCATCCATTTTATTATGATTGTAATATTTAATCTGCTACACGACGTAGTATCTATTTCCTATTTGAAAACGTAGAATTAATAGAACCTTGTTAGTGTAATGTCTGTTTTCCAGGTGATTACGTGCCTAATGTTGCCCAGGGATTGTCCCAAATCCAGGGACAAGTCCAAGACCTTCTGAGTAATATCGCCTCAGGCGTTGGTAAGAAAAAGGTTTTTTTTCTTGCCTCCCACTATCTTCCCCTTTTACTGAATCACTAACATAATCAAAAAGCTTTTAATTTTAAATTTAATCAAGCTAAACCTTTACACGACAAAGGCAAGCTAAAAAATCTTTTGCAATAACTGTCCCTAATTTTCCCCTATGAAATATTGTAGGTTAGGGAAAACAAGGCAACGTTGCTACTTCTCGTAGAATTTCTTTATGTTCAGGGAAAAATTACTTCTTTGTTAGGTGATTTTAATATGATCCTTTTTTTTAGGACCTGCCGGACCACATGCCTTTGCTGGATCTAGTTCAAGCTCCAATTCCGGCGGATATGGATCAGGTAGTGGACAAAGTTATGGTGGACTTGGATCTGGACATGATGCTGGATATAATGGGTAAGGAAGATGTTCATGTCTATTGTTAAATATTCTCTAAAAATTACTAGTATTACCCGGAAAGTTCTCGCCTTTTTGGAAGCATTAAGATACGAAGAAACTAGATAAGATAGGTAGTAAAAATTTTTAAAGACCAACCATTTCTTAAGAATGTTTATATTTGTTCCCTTTGAACAATGATTATTACTGCTGAAAATTAGTTTAGGAAAATTATCAAAGCTCACCAGTCGATGGAATAATCTTTCAAGTTACGCCGGTAAACAGGCCGAGCAAGGTCGGATGCTTCTTGATAGGTTATGCTATATTAAGAGATAATATTTTCAGTAGATATCAATGTTTTTATATATATACATACATATATATATATATATATATATATATATATATATATATATATATATATATATATATATATATATATATATATATGCCATTCCTTCATCCGCCATCCAAAGCTCCAGCAAGAGCTCCCAAGACTGGTTTCTGGCCTTAAGCCGTCATCAGTTGGGCTCAAGCTGGACACCTGAAAAGCGGACGAAGGAACGACTAAAGCCATGACCATTTAAATTGGCCTTGTTGAATGGAGGCTGTAATCACACATTATATATTGTCCAACAGACCATAGAAAGGCCCAATGAATACACCATGCCACTGTGCTTGACTTTTATTGACTATGAAAATGCATTTGATTCAGTATCAACGCAGGCCATAATGGATGCATTGCTTAACCAAGGGATAGATATAGCCTATGTGAACCTACTGAGATCCATGTATGAGCAAGCTACAGCTACAGTTCACATGGATGACTTGGAAGTTAAAATCAACGTAGAACGTGGTGTACGGCAGGGTGACCCAATCTTTCTTTCTCGTTCTTTTCTCAGCCTGTCTTGAAGAGGTATTTCGTAATCTGGATTGGGAACAGCAGGGAATAAAAATCAATGGTGCATATCTAAGCCATCTTAGATTCGCGGATGATATCGTTCTCCTTTCACAAGACCCAGATGAACTACAAGAACACATACGACAGTTGCATAGTGCGGGAGAACTATTTGGTTTGAAAATAAACCTAAAAAAGAGTCAGACAAAGTGCTTGGAATTAAAAAGCGGAACAGAAAGACCTGCATATGGATCAGAGAACAAACGAAGGTATGTGACATCATTGGAAGGGCGAAAGAATTGAAATGGAAGTGGGCATGTCATATAGCGAGACGATGAGACGACAGATGGACCAAAGCAAGTCTGGAATGGATACCGTTTGAAAATAAACGCCCGCGAAGAAGGCCGAAAATACGATGGATGGATGACATCATTAAGTATATTGGACACGAATGGCAGAGGAAAGCTCAGGATCGTGCGAATTGGAAGCAGGCTGGGGAGGCCTTCATCCTGCAGTGGATCGATAATGGCTGAATGATGATTGATATTACTTGTGGGTTCACTTAATAATTCATGTACCACCTTCCTCACAGAAGTATAAGCAAGGAAGGCCAGGAAAGAGTTATAATAGAAATCCATTCAAAGATTAGAGAAAGATGATTGATCAGAAACATATGCAATGCATATGGATGATATTGTAGTATATATTGCTAAATCTTGATAGTTTCAAACTTTCTGAACAAGAATGTATGTCATAAAAATAAAGTTACACCCACAAAATAGCCGAAAACAAACAGTATCATCCCGAGAAAAAAAAAATCGCTACGTTATTAAACCATCGGAAATTTCACGGTTCTATATCGGGATCATTTCAAGGTCGATCATAGAAGAATCACATACGTGCCACAACAATTAAATACAAATCAAATTATCCGCCATTGTTTCAGATTAAACCGAGAGGAAAAAAATTATCGTTCAGTGTGTTTTGTGGTTTCTGAAAAGCGAACTGATTTAATTACTTATAATTGGACGGCTCTCTGACACGATTCCTTCGAGAGTTTCTTGAGAATTGTGGATTTTCCCGATACTAAACAAAAAAAAAAGAGAAAGGCATCATCTGCTAACAAGGAACGCCTCAAATGTATTCAAATGTGAACTTTGATCGTTAAAAAGGAATTCGTCGAAGTTATGTGCGAAAAATAACGTAAACAAAACGTCTGCATTACATCGAAATATATTACTTGATAGGTACTGGTCGAACCTTTGTCGATTCTGAAACTCATGGTACAATATTAGAATATTGTTAGAATAATATGAGGGTATATCGAAAAGTTCTCGGACAAGTTTTTTAAATTTTTTTCAACGTCAGCTTGTAGTTGATGACGTTTAGATCAACGACCTCATTGATATCACCATTTACAGTGAATTTTCGTCCATTCATTTCTTCGGGTTTGGAAAGAAAAAGTAATCTCTCGCCAGAAGCCAAATCCGGTGAATACGACGCACTTGGAAGAACTGTCATGTAGTTTTGCCACAAAAATTCGAGACGTTTGTACAGGGGCATTAGTGTGATGAAAGAGCACTTTCTTTATGGTCAGATATGGACGAGTTGCCTGAATAACACCTTTCGATTGGTCTAGTGGTGAATCGTAATACTTCTCGGTGAAGATCCTGTAAAATCTCTACAATTAAATGTCACGTTTTTTGGGGGTCTGCGGCAGATTTTATATACCAGCCGCCACTGATCTATACTACTCTTTCCGTGCATTTGGATATTCCCAATTCTTCTATATCTATCTTCACCTCCTGCAGCTACTTCTTCCTTGGCCGTCCTCTCCTTTTTTTACCTCCTTTGCAGTCTTACAACATCTTCTTTAGAATTCGTTATTCTGGGATCCAAATTGTATAGCTCAACCATCTAACCCTGCGCTTAAATTTTCTGTGTTATTTTCGGGTTCTTGTAAAATTATCTCTTCCCATTATCTCTTTCATTTGTTTTCCTTCGCCACGTACCTTTTGTTGTTCTGACACCACCAAAAATATTTCTCTAATTCTTTTTTCACCGGATATCCAGTTTTTGTTCCTTTTGTCTTGTAATTGACCTCATTTCGTTGGTATATAACACAGTTGGTCGAATAATTGTCTTTTTCCTCTTATTTATTTTGGTTTTCTCTTGGCCGTTGCTTGTGATTCCTATCCCAAAATATCACAGAGCGTTAGGTTTTATTATAGAATAAGAAGAGAGAGAAGTAGTAAATACGAATGTGGGTCGTTAAAAGAAATTTTGATTTCAATCATCACGACAAGAAAAACTAATAGTCAAACAAGAGAGGTGTGTGTTGGAAAGCACTCGCTTCAAGTAATGAGGTCAAAGCTGAGAAACCTGCTTATTTTACAGAATTGGATCTTTAAAACTTTGTATGTTCTTAGTCAGAAAACAGAATTTCTCCAACGATCCTTGTACAATTATTAAATTAGGAACAAATTTAATGCTGTTCTCACCACACCAATGTACGTATTCAAATTTACATTTTTACCTATGAATTGATTAAAAAAAAAGTGTCAAACATTCTAGGAAGGAAAAAAACCACGTCGAAACTTAAAAATAAATATTTAAGAACAAACAATCAATAACCTTAATATTTACCTGGCGACCTTCTCCCATAAATAAAGAATATAAAATTAGCGTCTTATATAAATGACTATAAAACAAAAATAATATTGTTAATCAAATATTTAATAATCGTTAAAAATATTGCCAGTATGTTGTTCTTAAGAAAAAACCACTCGAGCTAAAATTAATTGAAATATTCTTTGTTTTTCTTTTTAGTCCTATCTTATTCTCAAGATTTGGTGAAGCCGAAGGGAGTGGTGTCCATGTATCTGGACAGGCAGCAGGACCTAATGCTGCATTCTCATCCAGTTCTTCCTCCGTAGACCCTACTGGCAAAATAAAGTATTCAGTTCAATCTGGCAAATATTAAGACACATTGAAACCCGATTTTATAACCGTCAGCAAATTGTTCATAAAATTTAAACCTTTGTCCAAATTGTTCGTAAACTCTCTTATTGTGACGTAATAAAAATTTTACTTTAAAAAGTGTTCTTGTTTTATTTAGTAATAATAAATTGAAGTTTTTCCAACATTTTTCAGATAATACACAAGCTATGAACAACGTGTATCACCCATCGAAAACCAGTTAATATAGCTGACTTTCTACGAACATTACCTTAAGTAAAATTATCCAAAATTTATGTGCTTTTAAAACATATACTTTGAAAAATACCGCTGAATTTTGATGTGCTAGTTAGTATTAGACATGAGATGATGGCGCAGCGTTCGATCTGGCAATACTGTTGACTTTCCCTTTTGGAGAGGAGACGATCGTGTGACGAGTGCGCGATCAAGTTTTGTTTCAGACTTGGTCTCAGCGAGACGGACACTTTTGCAAAACTTTAACCTGGTTTTCCTGGTTGTCCAGGTTTTCAGACGTTTTAAGGGTGCACACACAAAGAAAGCAGGTTTCCTGCTTAGTGGTATTTGGCACCTATAAAAGCCGATTATTTACTTAGGTTTTAAATGATCGTGAACATAAACAAAGCGTGTCGGAACTTGTAAACAAACGTGAACCGGCACCGACTACTTCACCGGAATGAATTTTTAATTCTTGGTTGCTGATTTTCGCCACCGGGCGTGGATTTTCAGAAGAAAAATTATTATTAATGTGGCGGGCGGATTAAAATCTTCCACACTCACATGTTGATTATTTCTCTTTCAATTCTTTTTTTATTATTTCGAAATAAGTTTATATATTTTTATGTTTATCTTCACAAATTCTTCATCGGAGGATGAACTGGACATCTTGCCTTTATGAAATCTGCTTTTTTTCTCGCAGATAACCAGCGTTCTTTAATGAAATGATGCAATAATGGTAATGTATGTAAAGTACAGCGCCGAAATTAGGCGTTGGCTAACCTGCTTTCTTTGTGTGCGTACCCTTATGCTTACAAAGAAATGCCGCAATCATACTAACAATATGTTGATTTGACGTTTATGAACATCTTACATTGACCGGTTAATAACACGGCAGCGATTTGTCCTTTTTTTCCGAATTGTGATTTATGAAGAATCGTTTTTTTTAAATAACTTACAAAACTCCTAACAGTGTGTTTACACGCGTACGAATTATCTATATTATTACTATAAGAGAATTATTACAATGAAAAAGCCTATACACATTTTTGTATAATGCTTTTTTGTACATATGCAACCAATTAAACACATTAATTAAGCACACACAAACTCGTCAATTTCATTCACCGAAACGTCAAGAATGATTAACTTAAAACGTTCCAACAAAAAATATACCAATATATATTTATTGTTATAGACCGTTACTAGTCTATACAATCGACGAAGATAATCATTTGCGATCCAAAGCCAGTCCGCTATTATTTGTCATTGCGCAAAAAATATAGTTTTTCGTAGGTTTGAATATGTCAAATTATGTACCAGAAAATGCGTTTGGTGGGAAAGTTTAATAACCTTCTTTCGTATGAAGAAAACGAGTGCTGAAAGTTATCGATTGTTGATTGAAGCTTACGTTGAACATGATCTAACTCAAAAAACTTGTGAACGACGGTTTAAACGCTTTAAAAGTTGTGATTTTGATATAAAAAGGACAAGGAGCATCCAGGACAGTCGAAAAAGTTTGAAAATGCAGATTTGCAAGCATTATTGGATGTAGACTCGACTCATGCGTTCAAACAATTGGCAGAAGCATTGTATGTTGCCTAATCCACTATTTCAAAACATCTACACGTATCCGAAAAGATGCACGTATAAGAACTTGAAAATTATAGCAAAAATATCGCCATATAAAATTTTACATAACTATTTTTTTGTGTTTTATTTTGTACGAGTTAAACGAGGGTTATTACACTTATACAAATAATTGTTGCTAAAATAGAAGTTATGAACACGGCAGCGATTTGTTCTTTTTTTCCGAAATGTGATTTATGAAGAATCGTTTTTATTTTTAAATAACTTACAAAACTCCTAACAGCGTGTTTACACGCGTACGAATCATCCATTTGTTTATATATTAAATGACGAATCGTCAATGATGGATGTATGTGTGAATGGGCTATCACGCTATTCCGCTTCGTGCGACATATCACTCGTCTTGAAATATCGACAAATTGTTATCAACAAATCAAGCCGTAATGAGAGAGACCACAGCATTTCAAGCATCCTCTTTAGTAGCATTAAGAGTGGACAGAGAGTCTTAGCCCCACACGATGGCGGAAAAGCTCATTTTACCCGCTGCCATTCATATGATCGATGTGATGATGATAAGTCCAGAAGAAGCAAAAAAGTTGATAACTATACCACTTTCAAATGATACAATATCGAGACGTATTAATGAAATGCCCAATATTCACGATCACATAATTGAAAATATTAAGCAATTTTTTTTTGCTATTCAGTTCGACGGCTCAACAGACGTGTCAAACTTGGCGCAATTTTTGTGTTTAGTCCGATACGAATGCGAGAGGTCAATTAAAGAAAATATGTTATTTTGCAAATCAATCCCTGGTCGTGCAACTGGCGAAGGGCTCTTATAGTTTTTATCGATACAACATAAAACAAAAACTTGGACTTTAATAAATGTATTCCTGTACTGATGGCGTGAAAGCCATAACGGAAAAGAACAGTGGTATGATAGTAAAATTAAAAGGCATTATGCCACATATGGAATGGACGCTTTCTTCACAGAAATGCACTAGCTACAAAAAAGATGCAAGAAACAATCAGAAGCCGTAAAAATTATTTATTTTATTAAAACCCGATCATTACAAACTAGATTGCTTTCCACATTGTGTGAAGAAATGGGTGCTAAATACGCCAAAGTCAACGCCCTTCATCATGAAGCTTGGTATTTGGATTATACATTTGATTTATCAAATTAAAATTATTAATTTTCAATTTAAAATATTTGCTTTTTTGACAGACGAGGGATCGTCCAAAAGGAATTTGTTCCTCACGTCTAAACCGTAAACCGTCATTTTTGCAGAGGGTGCTCGAAAAAGGGTGATTCGTGTAAGACCGAATGAAGAACACATGGGTGTAGTATCACGACATTGCGTCTTACTACAGACCCTTAGCGCAGCCCCCTCATTTACCATACTTGTGTCCTTGTGACTTTTTCCTAAGATTGAAATATCACCACAAAGGACACCATTTTCGGTTATTGAAAAGGCCGCAAGCGACCAGCCAAAGACAATTCTAGTGTATGAGTTCAAGCACTACTACGAAGAGTGGATAAATCATCTACAGCGCTGTGTGGGTTCCCAAGGCAACTATTTTGAAGGAAATAATGTAGAATTGTTCAATTTCGATTGTATTTAAAGATTTTAAAAAATCAAAATTTTTAAAATCATTCAAAAAGGAGTTACGAAAACACGCTGTTAGTGAAGATACCAAAGCCATCACCAAATACACCATTTCCAAGTAAATATGTAAATGAAACAAAAAAAAAGACTGGCGTGATTATTATAGCGAACGAAATATGGTGTCTTATTTAGCAAATGTGGCTTTCTTATGTGTATTGCTGGTCATATAACCAACCGAAAGTAATAGGCAAAGAAAAACCGTTCCAAATTAATTTTTTTGTCCAATAAGTTAATACTGAGGCATGTACAGATATATTATTAAGTACTAAATTCTGGAGGATAAGTAGAAATAGCTTATCTATTGACGTGGAAGAAAGGGAGGTGATTTAAATATCTTTCTTAAACATATACATAAAAATATCAAATAGGACCCCCTAATAAATAATGAATTAACGCCTGGTTATCCAAATATGACCACAGTTGTGAACTTTTGTGAATATTTTACGAAAAATATAAACTGGGGAAAAAATTAATAAAAACGATTTAATTTGAAGCATCATATGATATATAGTTTACTCTAAAGCTAAATATGTTTTACTTGTACTTATGGCCATTGTTACTATAAGAGAATTATTACAATGAAAAAGCTTATACACATTTTTGTATAATGCTTTTTTGTACATATGCAACCAATTAAACACAGCTGTTTTTCGTCAATTTCATTCACCGAAACGTCAAGAATGATTAGCTTTCAACGTTCCAACAAAAAATGTACCAATATATATTTGTTGTTATAGACAGTCACTGGTTTATACTATAGACTTATGACGTCTATGGAGTTTTGGAAGATAATCATTTGCGATCAAAAGCCAGTTCGCTATTAATTGTCATTGCGCAAAAAATATAGTTCTTCGTAGCTTTGAATATGTCAAATTATGTACCAGAAAAGACGTTTGGCGGAGAAGTTTAATAACCATCTTTCATTTGAAGAACTGTGCTGATAGTTATCGATTGTTGATTGAAGCTTACGGTGGACATGTTGTGATTTTGATATCAAAAAGACAAGGAGCGTCCAGGACAGCCGAAAAAGTCTGAAAATGCAGATTTACAAGCATTATTGGATGTAGCTCGACTCATACGTTCAAACAGTTGGCAGAAGCATTGTATGTTGCCTAATCCACTATTTCAGAACGTCTACACGCATTGGAAAAGATTCACGTATAAGAACTTGAAAATTATAGCAAAAATATCGCCATATAAAATTTTACATAACTATTTTTTTGTTTTATTTTGTACGAGTTAAACGAGGGTTATTACACTTATACAAATAATTGCTGCTAAAATAGAAGTTTTTGTGGTCTTTTTTTTTGTTGGCATTATTGAAATATGGGAAGACGGAACAAGGATTCACCGCGACCACGTTAAAATTTGTGATTACTTTCTACAGCAAGAGATCATGACAATAGTATTTCAAGATTTTGAAGGTTTTTTAATTATTCATCACGTCATCACATATTTTGTGAATACTCACCGTATCTTATACGCAGCATTTATAGTCTAATGTGCAGACTACAGGAATATCCCATTTTATTTCAACCAAAATATAATGGTCGGTATGAATGAGACGAAGAAAAAAATATTTTCTTTAAAAGGGCCAAAGGTCATCAAAATCAATATATAACAGTTGAATTATCCATTCCTGTTCTGAGACCCAAACTACTATGATCAACCCTATATCCTACTATGATCAAAAAGTAGAATTACTTCAGATATAACACAAATTATTTATTTATTATTAAGACGAAACAAACTTCAAAACAAAATTGATGGATTAGAAAATATTAGATTATGAATTGATTCGTTATATGTCATATTTTCCCGACTTTCCTCCATTTTTTCCAGTCGTCATCCAACGACATAAGGTGCATTATTGATCAACAAAGCAAAGATAAAAACTGACTTTAAAAGAAGTTTTAAAAAACCCAAGAACAACATGATTGTAAGTAAGAATCTTCATTTATACCTTCTCTATGTTGAGCAATTCAAGGACACGTCAATTCAAGGATAACATCCGTTCTGAAATCGCTGTATTTATACCAGACAAAAGTTATGCAAAACGTGTTACAAATTATAAAAAGTTGCGTTGCTGTTAATGCCTCACTTTCGATTGACATAATTTATTAAAAATTTTTTGATACAACATTTAAAGACGAAATATCCATTTAACAAAATAAATTCTGTCTTGTTTCTTTAAAAAGTTATAAATAAGTAAATTAGGGGGATACTTGCCCTACCCGTTATCACAATCAAAAAAAAAATCTTTAAGAGCTTGATTCGTTACTTGTGTCACTTTGCCGACTTTGCTTCACCTTTTCCAGGCATTATCCAATGAAATACGCAGCATTATTGACCGACTAAACAAAGATAAAAACTGACTTTGAAATAAATTTTAAAAACCCAAGAACAAATTATTTTAACAGTGTTTCGGTTAATAATGTCGATTTTGTGAAGAGATGGGGCTACTAATTCATTTGTTGATATAGAATAATGACGCCTATGGCGTTTTGGAGAATAAACTTACACCCAGCAAAAGCCAGTCCGTTATTAATTGTATTGTGCGAAAAACATAGTTTTTCTTAGTTCTCTAGCACAAAAGAACGTCCTCTAGCACAAAAAACTTGTAAACGATGATTTAAACGCTTTAAAAGTGTTGATTTTGATATAAAAGGCAAGGAGCGTCAAAGCGACAACCGAAAAAGTTTGAAGATGCAGATTTGCAAGCATTATTGAATGAAGATCCAACATCAAACGTTGAAACAATTGCCAGAAGTATTGTATGTTGCCTAAACCACCATTTCTGAACGTCTACACGCATTGGAAAAAATTACGAAGGAAGGAAGATGGGTTCCATATGAATTGATGAAAAGATACATTGAACGGCGAAAAACCTTGTGAAATTTTGCTTTCCAAGTAGAAAAGAAAATGTTTCTTGCATCGAGTTGTGACCGGTGAAGAAAAGTGAATTTATTTTGAAAACCCAAAGCTGTACAAATCATGGATAGGCCCAGGCCTGCCTTCAACATCACAATCAGTGCGCAATATACATGGAAAGAAGGCTCTGTTATGTATTTGGTGGGATAGTAAGGGAGCTGTGTATTACCGACTGCTGAAATCTGGTGAAACGATTACTGCCGATCATTATCGAACAACAATTGATAAAACTGGACCAAGCACTGAAGGAAAAACGACCAGAATACGTCTAAAGTTATTTTTCAACATGACAATGCTCAGCCCCATGTTGCAAAAAGTGTAAAAAACTATATGGATAACGTTAAATGGGACGTCCTAACCCACACGCCGTATTCACCGCACTTAGCCCCTTCAGACAACCATTTATTTCAATCGATGCAGGTGAACTTTCAGAACAGCACTTATATTTTTACGAAGAAGTGAATTGATGAATGGTTAGCGTCAAAAAACCAAAAGTTCTTTTGGTGCAGAATGCAATATTTGACAGAAAGATGGGAAAAAGTAATTACTAATGATGGCCAATACTTTGATTGATAAAAAAGTTTATTTTGTTATAGAAATAAACGCTCAAATTTTGCGAAAAATAGACATTATAATCCTATTCTTCATTTATACCTTCTCTACGTTGACCGAACTCTATTTTATCCTTTCTTATCTCGAAATCTGAAATCTTATTTATTTCTATGATACAATTTGTATTTTGACTTAGGTTTATTTGGAATTATTTCGCCCCAAATTAGTTGGAAAATAACAATTTCGTCAGTAATTTCCAAATCTTCATCTAACTCTATTTGGAATGATTTAATTAATTAAATGTCTTTAATTATGCTAATGTGACAGGCTGCCAAAATACTCTTTGTATATTGTATTTCTGGTATACACCAGAAATACAACAATATTTGTGCTTTAAATCATTTCTATCTAAATCAACAACGATTTTATTCCATAATCCAGCACATATCAACGTAATTGACGAAAGTACAATCATCAATTTCGAAAGGATATAAAAAGATTCTCCCTGGAAGCCTGGTAAAAGCCTTTTAAGCACACCCCTCCCACCATGCCTCCTTTGTAACGTTCTCTCCAGAAGGGCAGGGTACCCTCATCGATCTCCCTTTGAAATTCGTTCCCCGAAAAGGAAGCTTGGAATATAAGTAACACGAGAGAGAGAACGACGAACTGAAACCCCAAGCCGATCCCTTGTGCCACCACCGCCCACTGAGCCGTGGACCTCATCCAACTGGGAATAAAAATCAATAACACGTTCACCCTTATACGAACCGTTTCCAAACGGTTGCAGATGTTGGAGAACTGGAATTTTGTTTTGATGCTGCAGAATGCAGATTTGATTGTTTTTTTAGTGTGCGTTTCTATTTTATTTGTAGATTTCTTCGTAATATAACTTTCTAAATAATAGCAAACGTTTATAACTTTTCTCCTTTAAATCACAGGGTTGATTTGTTAGGGGTTTTTGGTTATTATTGTTGTTAGTTGATTAACAAGTCTTATGCATGTTCTTGTTAAGCAATCCGTTAGCATAAAATGTTCTAAAAATTTGCCGGTGATGCTTGAAGGGGTAAAAAATTACGAACAAACCAAAATATCCAAAGAAGGTAGAGGGTTCTTTAAAAGCAAAAATTATTCTGAAATATTTTCTACGTCAAAAGAGACACACCATATTCGAGAAATATAGGAATCCAAGGATTTTTTCACTATAAAAATTTAAGAAAAATCATACACTACGTTCCGAATTCACCTGATATTACACCATGTGATTTTTTCCAGTTTTTTTTTGTGTTAAAACTATCTATAATTATTGTTATCAATTAGAAATATACCTAGACGTTCAGAAATACCATTCAAGGATTTGTTCACTATAAAATTTGAAGAAAACCATTCAGTAGGGCCCAAATTCACCTGATATTGAACCATGTGATTTTTTCTTGTTTTCTGTGTAAAAACTGTTGATAATTATTATTTTATAATTAGAAATATACCTAAATGTTCAGAAATAAATTTCAATTATTTTTCAATATAAAATTTGACGAAAATCATACAGTAACTTCCGAATTCACCTGATATTGCACTATGTGATTTTTTCCTGTTTTCTATGTTAAAACAGTCGTTAATTATTGTTTTGTAATTAGAAATATATCTAGATGTCAGACATATCATTCAAGGATTTTTTCATTATAAAATTTGAAGAAAATCATACAGTAAGCCTGATATTGCACCATGTGATTTTTTCCTATTTTGTGTATTAAAACTGTCGGTAATAATTGTTTTGTAATTAAAAATATACCTAGACGTTCAGAAATACCATCAAGGATCTTTGCATTATAATATTTGAAGAAAACCATACAGTAAGCTCCGAATTCACCTGATATTATACCATGTGATTTTTTCCTGTTGTATGTGTTAAAATTGTCGGTAATTTTGGTTTTGTAATTAGAAATATACCTAGACGTTCAGAAATACCATCAAGGATCTTTGCATTATATTTGAAGAAAACCATACAGTAAGCTCCGAATTCACCTGATATTATATCATGTGATTTTTTCCTGTTGTATGTGTTAAAATTGTCGGTAATTTTTGTTTTGTAATTAGAAATATACCTAGACGTTCAGAAATACCATGAAGGATCTTTGCATTATAATATTTGAAGAAAACCATACAGTAAGCTCCGAATTCACCTGATATTATACCATATGATTTTTTCCTGTTGTGTGTGTAAAAATTGTCGGGAATTTTTGTTTTGTAATTAGAAATATATCTAGACGTCCAGACATCATTCAAGGATTTTTTCATTATAAAATTTGAAGAAAATCATACAGTGAGCTCCGAATTCACCTGATATTGTACCATATGACTTTTTCCTGTTGTATGCGTTAAAATTGTCGGTAATTTTTGTTTTGTAATTAGAAATATATCTAGACGTTCAGAAATACCATCAAGGAACTTTGCATTATAATGTTTGAAGAAAACCATACAGTAAGCTCCAAATTCACCTGATATTATACCATGTGATTTTTTCCTGTTGTGATTTTTTCCTGTTGTATGTGTTAAAATTGTCGGTAATTTTAGTTTTGTAATTAGAAATATAGCTAGACGTTCAGAAATATTATTCAATACTTTTTCACTATACAATTTAAAGATAAAAATCATACAGTAAGCTCTGAATTCACCTGATATTGCACCATGAAATTTTTTCTTGTTTTGTGTGTTAAAACTGTGGGAAATTATTGTTTTGTAATTAGAAAGATACTTAGACGTTCAGAAATACTATTCAAGGATTTTTCACTATAAAATTTGAAAAAAAAAACCATATATACAATACATACATATACAATAAGCTCTGAATTGACCTGATATTGAAACATGATTTTTTTCTGTTTTCTGTGTTAAAACTGTCGGTAATTATTGTTTTTTTAATTAAAAATATAGCTAGATGTTCAGAAATACCATTCAAGGTTTTTTTTTTCACTATAAAATTTGAAGAAAACCTTACAGGAAGCTGGTAATTCACCTGATATTGAACCATGTGATTTTTTCTTGTTTTTGTGCTAAAGTGGCTAGTAATTCAATTCTTCTGTTGGAACCTTTGGTGTGAAATACTAAACTTGAAGAGATTTACCACTAAACACCAAAACGCTTTTTTGAACTGCTCGACGCACGTTTCGCTAACCGTGTTAGCATCATCAGGAGATGATTTAATCTAATTCTACAACTAAACTATGTTCTATTTATATGAAAAACCCCACCTAACGAAGCGTGTAAAAATCATGAACCGTGAAGTTTACTAAGACTTACATTAATAAAAATTTAATCCAAGATTAAATCATCTCCTGATGATGTTAACATGGTTAGCGAAACGTGCGTCGAGCAGTTCAAAAAAGCGTTTTGGTGTTTAGAGGTAAATCTCTTCAAGTTTGGTTAGTAATTATTTTTATGTAATTAGAAATTATATTTAAACATTTGCAAATATTATCCAAAAATTTTTTTTACTCAAAAAGTTAAAGAAAACTGTATCGTAAGCTCCATATTCGTATTACATTGTTTTGTTACTATTAGACATACATTTCTGAGCCCGTAAGTTTCATTGATTGATTCATAGCAATTCCGTATTTAAATCGACATCCTTCGTTTTTGCATTTGCAAAATTGTTTTTTTTTTGTCATAAGGTATTAAATATGTTGAACGTGTCATGATCGATTCATTTTTCACTCGATAAAGGAAAAAGAACTGGATTCAAACTGTAGATTGAAGAAAGATATACAGGCTGTATTTACAAAATAAACAATAAAGGTCCTATCAATAATATCGAAGAAACATAGGGTGTTCTATCTTTTATTCCCGGACCTTACCAATAAAACTTGCAGGTACTTCTAAATATCCCTTTTTAAAGAGGAATAAAAAAAGGTAAATTTTCTTTCTTCAGGTAACAGTCAATATTCAACTGCACAAAAGAACTGGGGACGATTTTAAGTTAAGTAGGCTTAGAATATCCTGCAGTAATAAAAATGTACAGAGGACGAGATATTTCCTCGAAACAACATTTAGGTAACAACAATTTTTCGGCACATTGATGGGTTGCTCTTTTAACGCTTGTAAACACAAATTTATATTGGATTAGCAATGTTTATTTGCATCGTGTTCTAGTTAGTTGACTCAAACAGAAAAGGTTGAGCGATAATTTGTATTCATCCCACATTAACCAATAACAAAAAGATTTGTGTCTTTTAAAATAAAGTAATTCGGTAGGTTCAGGGGTGGAGATTTTGACTTTAAAGATCGATGTTGCTTTGGTCGTCCTTCCAGCACTAATGACGAGTAAATAAAGACCATAATAGTCAAAGATCAACTCATCACGGTCCGTGAGATAGCAGATAAGTTAAATATTAGTTACCTGCTTCTCCGTGATATCATGAGACCATTGAAATTATTTATACCTGATAGGTATGTTGCTAGGACTTCAAGTGGGTGGGGGAAAAATCTTTCAATGTTAATAAGCTTATCATTTTCGGATTTAGGACTACAAAATACTTCATATACATTTTAAACAATGCTACCTCAGTTTAAAGTTTAAATTTGTTGACTAGTGTTATTTACAAACTTTTCATTCATTGATATCAATTCATCAGATACATTTTTCGACAAGTACTAAATTATAGTACTAAATACAAGAAGGCATGAATAAAATGGGACGAAAATGTTTAAAACCGTAAAAAACAGAGGTGTTCTATCTTTTTGTACCGGACCTTACTACTAGGCGATCTTTGAGCACGAACCTGCATTTAATAAACATTATTTTCAACTGTTGACACGTGTCGAAGGTATGTTTGACAATAAATCTTACATGATACGAGAGATACTGTCAAAAACAACGAAATAACAAATAAAACGACTAAATTAAATGATTTAATTAACTTCAAAGATAGGTCTAAAAATATTTTTAAAAAACAACTGGAAACTAACAACGAATCGATGGCATGTATTTGAGAAGCCATATAAAACTTTCTTTCCACCATATGGCCGGTTCACATGTATGTTTTCTACACACAGCTATTCTTTTATCTCGCATCTTGCACAAGGCTCCGGCTGCCTGGGTAAGACCCTCTACGACGAAGCTCTGTACACACATCTCGTCTCGGTTCTGTTCTCTTCCCTCGCCTCTCAACCATTATCCGTTAGCTTTTGACGGTCGTTTCAAACAGGGCAAGGAAGAATTTATTCTGAGACTACGTAGCATGTATTTAAAACTCAATAAATCCCCATTGTTTAGGTTTTTCTGTTTGATTGTTCAGAAAGCTCTGAGTGTTTTACAATGTAAACAATAGAATGGTACGTAAATTAGAAATTATCAAGCTCGAATAATAAAATGCATGTATTGCAGTAACCTGTTAACGTCGTTTTTAATCTTTGAAACACCTGCACTTATCAGTTTTAAGCGGTAAAAGTCGCACGGCATCATATCAGGCGAATATGGAGCTTGTGAAATCGTAGATGCATTAAAATCACTGTACATGTCGAATATATTTACAACTAAGCATCAAATTAGTTTTTTTAAACTTCTCGACGTACGTTTCGCTAACCATGTTAGCATCTTCAGGCGATGATTCAGTCTAAAAATGATTTGATTGTTTAGTGGTAAATTTCTTAGAGTTTAGTGTTTCACACCGAAGGTTACAGTCAATAAAAGCACTGACTGTAATGGCCGGTTCTACAATGCAAGATTACACCAGGTATAAGCTATACTTTGAATAAATTTTGAAACGCCCTTTCTGTAGGACGGGGCTAACGGGGGTTTATTCCAAGTATAGCTTATACGTGGTATATTCTTGCGTTGTGGAATCGGCCCTTGATTAGTTAACATAAACCATAAGATATTCTAACTCTTCCGTTATATTTCGTTTCGCATTTTGTTTTTCTTCGTTTCGCACAAATTTGCTCAAGGCAATGGGACGAACTTTTGCATCAACCCAACAAAACTCTGTGTTTTCCTAAGCAGAGTTGGAAAATGTGATACTAATTTTTAGAAATCGTCTTTAAAGGAGTAGTTGAAGTAGTTCTAGATATTCGAAATACTTTCCTGTCATCATCAGATTTAGTTCTGATATCTAGAAGTCACATGGAACCGAATCAGGCGAATATGGATGGATGGTCAAGTATCAGAATTCTTTTTTAGCCAGAAAAAACGTTGAATTAAAATGAGATTTACAGAAGTTTTAAGGGTATCTCGATGAGCATGATCTTTCTGACGAATTTCTGCTAGATTTAAGACTTTTCTTATAGGTAACTCTGTTTACGATGGACCTAGACCTGAACTGTTAATATTATTCTATACATTCAACTACAGAATGTATTCTATTATAACAGTCAATTTTTTTTCTAAACTAAACTTTTTTAGTACAATGGTTTAAGTTTACGAGGCATTTTATCATCGTTTTGTGACCATTTGTTTCAAAAAAATGATGCATTTAATTCGTTTTTAGCATGATGCAAGTGGCATAAC
Source organism: Cosmopolites sordidus (assembly GCA_031761425.1). Taxonomy (NCBI): domain Eukaryota; kingdom Metazoa; phylum Arthropoda; class Insecta; order Coleoptera; family Curculionidae; genus Cosmopolites; species Cosmopolites sordidus. The sequence goes on along the minus strand of JARFXV010000269.1, from coordinate 404,691 downwards.
GACTACGACAGTGGATTCATAATAGTAACCCAACGTTGCCTGTTGTTCAAGGTCACCCACAGTAAATCTTGTTTATCCAACTGAATTTTACAACTTTATATTTTTAGCAAACTGTTGATTCACATATGACATCGCTCTAATATGTCTAATCTTTTCACTCGTTGATGATTTAGCGTTGTCCTAATCGGAAAACGATTTTGCTTGCCGGCCTGAGTCAGCTTACGGGGGAAATTTGAAAATTATTATGTACAATCTTGTTGCGATAGCCTTTAATTGTAATAACGTTTTTTATCTTGCATTTCCCATTTTAACCCTTTATAGCCCCATGTGACAATTCTGTAACAAATCTCGATAATCTCGACAGACTACGCACTGAGCATATTTACCAGGTATGTAAATATGAAACCGGAATTTTTCTAAAGAAAATACACCTTTATTGTATCAAAATGTAGTATTGCCCGTCGCTAGCTATACATTTTTCCCACCGGTCTGAAAATTTGTGAATGCTACGCCAAAAAAACTGTTGCTCTTTTGAGGCAAACATTGTCAAACTGTTACATTTGTTCATTTTCTTTCAGAATGGAGTCACGATCATTGCGAGATAATGAGATATCAGATATTATAGTTTACCAATATGATGAATTTGATGACGATGATGAGAGCGTTATAGATCCCGATTAAAAACCATTGATAGGTGACATCGAACCTTTTTTCCATTGTCTTGCAAATAAAGGATTTGACGTGGATTCAATGATTGAAGATATTGAACGTAATAAGTCTATTGCTGGCCCCTCATTTCCAGAACCGGAACAGCAAACGAGCCAAGCGACTCCATCTCATCAAAAAAGATGTTGATGAGAAGCGATGTTGCAGTGAGGCTTGAAGAAATGTTGCGTTTTAATCATAAAGGCTTTTGATAACAGTATTGTAAGAAAACATGCGGTACTCACGAGCCCCCAGCGACATGATGGATATTAAACAGCATCGTAGGGAGAGTCGATCATTCCAAAAACACCAGTTTACCGTTAGTACCACCCTAGTATCGGAAGTTGAAATGAAAGATGTCAATGTATTTTTGTAAAACATTAACTGTTGTTGCAAGAAATTCTTAATAATATGACAGGTGTACTAAGAGAGTCTGCCCCTTCATAAAAACGAATTAAAACTTTTCTGGAGTCTTCTTCTTCGACTTTAATAGTTTTTTTTTCCATTCACTCCTCGATACAGAGACCCTCGATGGCCTTTTTTATATATAACGTACTCGATCTTTATCAGTCCCGATGAAAAGTTCCTTATTGAGTTATTCCTTACACAGCAACAATTTTTTTAAATATATTCTGTATTAATAGCTTGTCGTGCGGTTTCAAGCTAGGTGACCCTCTTTGACTTTAATAATGAATGTCGACGCCCTTTTTTATTTTAACTATAGCAGCCGGCGATTATAGCAACTATAGCAATACAAAAATCTTTTTTTTTGTAGAGTGACTGTTTTTTTAATACTTTCTCATTTAATACGCATTTATAACTGGTCTTTCAAATTAAGCGATTTTTTTTTACTTTTGAATAAAACACAGATGGCGTTGTGATTTTGCCTAGGTCAAGTGTCATTTTGTAAGTATGACATTTATAAACATGGAATCGTACACAATACGACAAAAAATCGTCTCTTCAGATGAAGCACATTTTGAAATTGGTGGTTATGTTTATAAACAAAATTGCCTCATTTGAGGTATGGAAAATCCATGATAAATACATGAGAGTGTATTATGGAGAGAGTGCCTTATGGTCAGGAGGTAATTGGGCCGTATTTCTGTCAGAATGTAGGTGGTGTAGCTGTAACTGTAAACGATGTTCGATACCGTGAGATGACAACTGGATTTCTGCGCGCTAAATTGAATAATATTGATCTGGATGATATGTGGTTGCAACAGGATGGCACTACACCACACTCAGCTAATGAAACAATTGATATATTGAAACGGTGATGATAACTGGTCACTAAGCTCATGACACCGCTTAATTACTTACTTTGGGGTTACGTGAAAACAAGTCTATAAGAAATATCAACAATCAATTCCTGAACTAAAGGATGAACTTATTCGGGTCACTGGTGAGATAGAGTCACGGTTATGCCAAAATGTCATCCAAATTTTTGACAAAAGAGTGGACTAAACGCAAAGAGATTTACCACTAAACATCGAATCACTTTTTTTAAAGTTCTCAACGCGCGTTTCGCTAACCATGTTAGCATCATCAAGAAATTATTTAATCTAATTCTAAAACTAAGCTATGTTCTATTTATATGAGAACCTAATTCCTAATCTACTACTAGTTACAGAATGAAGCGTGTAAAAAAAAGGATACAAGAAAAAAGAAAAAAAAAAGGGAAAAAGAGAACAAAAGAAAAAAAAAAGAAAACCGTGAAGTTTACTGACCCTTATATTAATAAATGAAAAAATTGACTGAACGGAATAGGTCCTTTATCCCGGTTCATGATTTTCTTGCATTTTTCTATTTGAATGCTTTCATATACGTATATCATTTGTTTGCCCAATGTACCTTCGATCACAGTCTTGACAACTAATTTCGTAAATCCCCGACTTTTCATGTTGCTTTATTTCATCCTTTGGATTACCTGGAACTTCTCTTAATTTATTATATGATTTGTATACAACATTAATGTTCACTTTTTTCAAAATTTTGTTTAGTCCTCGTGTTAACTGGACATCAAACGGTATTACCATGAATTTATTTTTGTTCTGATCATTTTGAAAAGTCGAAATTCTTTCAATAATTTTCTAAATTTATACCTACAGTTAATTTTAATTCTTTGTTACACTTATCTTTCAGTTCCCCTATTGGAAACTTTGATGTAAAACACTAAAATTAAAGAGATTTATCACTAAACACCAAATCTTTTTTTAACTACTCCACGCACGTTTCGCTAACCATGTCAGCATCATCAGGAGATGATTTAATCTTGGATTAAATTTTTATTAATAAATAATAATATAATAATAAAAAATAAACTAAATAATAAAAAATATAAATAATAAATTAAATAATAAAAAAGATAAATAATAAAAAATTAATTTAACAATAAAATTAATTTAATCTCATCTTTATCTTGAAATTAACTATCAAGATTGTGGTTCAAGGTATATTGGGCAAATAATAAAAAGATCCATATTAACAAAATATAAAGAACACATTGCCTTCATGAGATAAGAAAGAAATAAAAAACCTTAAACAATAATAATTTAAGATTGGTTGTAATTGTAAATAACACCGAAGGTTTCCGTAGAAGAATCTGTGGAGCCTGTGGAGCTTCAAGAAGTCGTCGTTTGGAAGAGAGTGTGGGTGTTTGTGTTGAAATGTCATGCACTATGTTTCAGTTATCAATGAAAAGTTCTTTGAAATCAACGCAAATGCTGTGTTTTATTCAAAAATAAACAAACAAAATCAGTTTTATTCACTAGATAATTTTTTCATCCAAAAGTCCACTTTATAGTCTCAATAAAATCACTGTATATAAATTCTACTTTACAACACTTACAACGTCATCAGAAATGTAATGGTACTAAAAATTATACAGCCTTGTAAGTAAAATATTAAAAAAACCCTTTATATTCATCAGAAAATAGATAATTTCTTCTGTGGGACATTTCAAATAACAAAAATCACGCAAAGTGGATTAGAGAACGACCAGAATTAATAATAACATACCAAGCCTGATGACTTAACAATTGTAAATATCAGTCTTTCGAGCATGATCTAAAATTATCGTCGGGAAAGAAAAGCCTCGCACGCTCTCTTCCCCAGCTAACGACCCACCGACACCGTCGTCATCGGCGGAATTCCTCGAAAGCAGTTCGTCTAAGCCTCGTCCTCATCTCTCAGTTCGGATATTTCAACGTGCTGCGTCAGCATCTCACAACTAACGATCCCATCCGATCTAAAATTCTCGTCAAACTTAGAATGGGATCGGTCTGGTGCTGTACCGGCTGGGTTCGGGCACGTTCACTGCGCCCTCCCTCAGCTGGCGTTCAACAGTCGGGGATCATCCTTCCACAGGCAACGGACCAGATGTGTAGTGGTGGCGCGGGCGCAACGGCTCGATATGGTCCGCTGTAGACGATGTTTCCGAAACCATCAGAGCGTCGCTTGGAGATATTGAATGCTGGCTACAACGACGGAACGTATTCAGGGTGATGGATGATAAGCGAGAACGACAATCTACCATCGGGTCGAGGCTTTTAAGATATTTCGCTTGGATAGAATCGCTACTCCATCAAAAAGATTAATAAAACAGCTGGGTTAATATTGTTGCTCAGTCTTTTCCCATTGTTAACCTTTGTTTAAAATTAATATATTACTACAGTGAGGTGTCAAAACACACATACACACACATGACCAATTAATTTTTAACACATTTAGAACAATTTTTACGTTATATTGTTTATAAAATTTCAATTGGAATTTTACATTGTTCACTGTTGTTATCTATATAATAATGACTGAAAAAGGAAGAAACAATCATGTCAGTCTTCATGAATCCCGAAAGACTCGAATTGATAAATTGTTTATAATCAGTGTGGAAATTAATATATTTTAGTAGACAATTAAACATTTTAACAGACTCAGAAGGACCATTTTCTTACTAGTGATGATAAATTGTGATAGGCCTGAGGTGCAGTTTAAAAAAACTACAATCGGAATTTTACATTGTTCACTGTTGTGATATTAAAATAATGGTTCTTCAACAATCACAAAGTCGTAATGAATACCAAGAGACACAAATTAATAAAACTGTTTATAACCAGAGTGGAAAAAACTTTATTTTAGTTTTCTATTTAACAACACTTTTTAACAGATTCAGAAGGGTCATTTTTTAGGATGAGATAATAAATTGCAACGTTCTTGGTATATTACTGAAAAAGGATGATTTTCATTTCAACAATCATAAAATCTTTATGAATCCCGAAAGACTCGAATTGATAAATTGTTTATAATCAGTGTGGAAATTAATATATTTTAGTAGACAATTAAACATTTTAACAAACTCAGAAGGACCATTTTCTTACTAGTGATGATAAATTGTGATAGGCCTGAGGTGCAGTTTAAAAAAACTACAATCGGAATTTTACATTGTTCACTGTTGTGATATTAAAATAATGGTTCTTCAACAATCACAAAGTCGTAATGAATACCAAGAGACACAAATTAATAAAACTGTTTATAACCAGAGTGGAAAAAACTTTATTTTAGTTTTCTATTTAACAACACTTTTTAACAGATTCAGAAGGGTCATTTTTTAGGATGAGATAATAAATTGCAACGTTCTTGGTATATTACTGAAAAAGGATGATTTTCATTTCAACAATCATAAAATCTTTATGAATCCCGAAAGACTCGAATTGATAAATTGTTTATAATCAGTTTGGAAATTAATATATTTTAGTAGACAATAAAACATTTTAACAGACTCAGAAGGACCATTTTCTTACTAGTGATGATAAATTGTGATAGGCTTGAGGTGCAGTTTAAAAAAACTACAATCGGAATTTTACATTGTTCACTGTTGTGATATTAAAATAATGGTTCTTCAACAATCACAAAGTCGTAATGAATACCAAGAGACACAAATTAATAAAACTGTTTATAACCAGAGTGGAAAAAACTTTATTTTAGTTTTCTATTTAACAACACTTTTTAACAGATTCAGAAGGGTCATTTTTTAGGATGAGATAATAAATTGCAACGTTCTTGGTATATTACTGAAAAAGGATGATTTTCATTTCAACAATCATAAAGTTTTCATGAATCCCGAAAGACTCGAATTGATAAATTGTTTATAATCAAATAATAAGATACAACATTTGGCTCATAAGGACCATTTTTTTTGGTTAGAGATGATAAATTGCCACATGCTTCCTAGAAAATTATTAATTCCGAAAATAATCGCGAATTGGTACAAAACATGCAGGAAAATTTCAGAAAGCTTGAATGTAACGTGAGCATCCATTAGAAAGTTCATTACATCCACAATCATTTGAACAAATTTCTGGACAACCTTGTCTCTTACAGTGACGATGAACGGGAGCGATTTTATCAGGACCTAAAAAATATGGAAGAAATGTAGCACGGTGGATAGGATGAATACATGATGGCTGATTACTGCTGGAGTATCACGCATGAGTGTCTGGAAGGAAGTCACTCGAAGAAATCACGAAAAAGAACAATTTTCTTACAAAAACAAAGAGAACCAGGTCCAGGTTGCTTGGTGGGCGTAAACAAAAAGTGACCTAAGAAAGAAGAAAGAGGAAGGCAGAGAAAACTAGACGAAGAAAAAAGGGAGCCACGCAAATGTTTTCAGAGAGCTTAATGTCATCTTTTACTTCACATGACTGTACACCGTCTCAAGATTAATCTACTAGTTCTGAAGAAAGTCCTGAGGAACCTTTACCTTCAACATCACGAATTTTAAGTTTTGTTTCTACCATGAAAAGAGGAAGGAAAGATTTCCTATCTGCAAACTTAGTTGTATGTGTAGATAGATGTCAACTAAACGTAAGGGATTCTGTTTATATACTTCAGGCTACAGTAAAAGCACTAGGTCTTAGTTGCGACGATTACCCAATCAACAAATCTTTTATTCAGCTCATTAGAATACAAATGAGAAAACATAGAGCGGAATCAATACAAGCAAATTTTTAAAGCCCGAATTAGTTACCGTTCATTGGGATGGAAAATTATTACCTGGCTTGAATGTGAGAAGTTCTAAGGAAGAACGTCTACCGATCCTTATTTCATTTGAAGAGAAGAAGCAATTTCTAAGTGCCTTAACTGGAGAGTTCTTCTGGCGAAGATCAAGCCAAAGTAGTTTCATACGCACTGTATGACTGGAATATAAGTGATAAAGTACAAATAATATGCTGTGATACAACAGCATCTAATACATGGTGCTTGCGAAATTTTACAACAAAAACTGGAACGAGAATTGTTACTTTTTGTTTGTCGTCATCATGTTTATGAGTTGATTCTTGAAAGTGTGTTTGAATCAAAGATCCGCTAGCAGTCACTCATTCAATAAGTTTATAGAACATTGGAAGAACATTAATCCTGCAAAAGTCTAGCAAAAATCCATCGTACGTGACGATTATCAGGAAGTGATCGAATTAACCATTATTTTTTTGGGATGAGATAATGAAAAGCTTTCTCCATGTTCAATGATGTAACAAAAGGTAAAAAATATGAAATAATCGTATTTTTTCGACACCCATATCATATCACCTTAGAACCAGTCCAGCAAAACAGCACAGTTCAAAAACATTTTTAGTTTTTCCGGCACCAAATACACTGTAGACCTTTCACTAAAACATTAAAAATATTAACGTTTTTTCTTGAGAGAACGTCTTCAGATCAACTTATAGTCCAGTTTAACATTTTGACAGTCGGTGCACATCGTAAAACATTAGATGCCATGTGATGCATTCAGAATAATAATAAGATTCAGCTTTCGTAGAAAAGGTTTTGTATTTGGAAGATGCAAAACTTCTAAAGATCCTTTCAATTTCATTTACTCTATAAACTGATTTATTATGTATACGATGCTCCAAACTACCAAACAAGTAGCAACTTGCCCTCCCCTTTAACAAAAAGTGGTCCTTCTGAGCCTGTTAAAAATTGTCTACTAATATATAACAATGTTTATTCTGTTGTTTTAATCTACTTATCAGTTCAACTCTCTCGGAACTCATGAAGGATTTATTTGTTATTATCTCAACAAAAACGGTTGACGTTCACACTGATAACACCAGTGAACAATATAAAATTCCGATTGTTTTTTTTTTTAAACAATGCAGTGTAAAAATGCTTCTGAGCTTGTTTGTACATAATATGGCAACAGTTACGACAGTATCTGACTGTTAAGATATAAAATATCAAGTTTTTAAGGAGATATAAAACCTTTGATCATTGGATGTAACATTTCTAAAGGTTCTTTCGATATTATTTATACTATAATGTTTTATTTCATGTATAATGCTTCAAAGCTGCGAAAAGCAGTATTTGTCGAAGAAATGCCTAGGGAATATGAAGGGTGTGGCTAAACTTCGTATCCTATTTCGTTCCACTTCTACAGGGTTACCTGAGCTATATGTGGTATCGTTATTACGTCTTTTAAAAGTTATTTCAAAGTTAGTTGTAATCTTTGCTTCGTCGATCTACAACGCTTTACATTTCGTTGGATAATGATTGGAATAGATAGTAATGAAGTGAAGAAAATACGGGAAAATATGGCGGATATGATTTCGGCTATTCGGATATTCTTTGGGCTGCGTCCAATGAGACAACAGTAGTCAGGAGTGATACACCCCCGACCCCCCGCCCGTTGAGTTCCACAATCTCATGTGGAACGCACAACAACCTGCGTCTCCACCTTAATGAGCGTTTCTCATCATGGTCCAAAAAATAAGTCGGTACCCTGTATGTTTACGAGTTGGTTCTTAAAACTGTGTTTGAACCAGAGATCCACCAATCACTAGCAGTTCCGATATTCCACTATTTAATAAGTTTATAGAGCATTAAAAGTACATTAATCCTGCAAAAGTCCAGCAAAAATTCATCGTACGTAACGATTATCCGGAACTGATCGAATTATCCATTATTTTTTTGGGAGGATATAATGAAAGAAAAATAGAAATCAGACGTTCTAGCGCAATGCATCAAACATGATGGATGGCCAAAGCTATTTACTCTGAAAATATGTTTACTGCTGTCTCAGTTTAAAATGAGCATAAAAGACCGAACAGGCGTTTCAAGATGTTTGTTTAATCATTGTGGCAGTTTATGCAAAGTCTTGGCTTGGATGTAGTTTGGTAGTGAAGGCGCCGAATCAAGATATGCGTTTTTTAACGGCGTTGAAAAAATATGAAACAATTGACAAATCGATTTCCAAAGTGGCTCTGAGCAAGTTCAGTCAACATTTGTGAATTTATCGGAGGAAGTAGTCGCATTATCACTCTTTGATGATGAAGTTGATGAACAAACTAAGGTCAATATTGTAGCTAACTAACAAAGAGAAAGTACATATGATTTTGGGAAGCGATATGTTCCATCAAAAGAAGATATGTATGTTTCGTTATATGATGAGAGTTTTTTGTCATCTCTTATTTTAATTTTACTGCTGTTTTAATTAAATTATCAATTTAATTTAGATACTAATTTTTCATTACTATTATTTTCGGGAAATCCCTGGGCGATTTTGCCTCCATCAAAAGCAAAAATATGTTTTCGAGATTAAACATTGCCAACAGTTTCCTACAAGAAAACATATCTTCGTAGAAAGAAAATTCAGCCTATATGGAAGCTAAAAAGAGGGTTTCTATCTAAACAGCTGAAAGAGCTGTTAAGCTAATGCAAGACGTCCACTGTTTGAGTACTGCCGACGAATAAAAACAGTTCCTACTATCTATCCTGTGTGCAAGAACATAGAAATCTGTATCTAGATTGTAAAAAGGGACCTTAAAAAGAAAGTATCCCGAATAGTTGGACTTGTCGGCACGGGTTAACATTAACCTAGGAAGTTAAAATTTTGTATTTAAGTATAGCTTAATATATTAGAAAGAAATAGAGGGTATACGTTTCGAGCGAATACAAAATAATTTTTTTCGTCCATATTAAGGAACACCCTAATATACATAGTGACATAGGCCAACTTTTTTATTTGAAGTGAAAGACTAGTACTACTAGACTAGTAGATAGACTAGAAAATAAAAAGTAGGAAATAACTTGACTAAATAAAAAACCAAGATTAATATCAAAATTTCCATTATATTTAAAACTTGTACGTATGACAATTGTTTCGACACACAGTGTCCTTTTCAAATACACACTAAATTTAGTATGTACTAAATACTAAATATATACTAAATATACTAAATTTAGTAGTGGAAATATAGATATTAATCTTGGTTTTTTATTTAAAATTAATTTCCATCAAGTATCGGCTACCTCAGTTAAATATAACTTAACTAAGAAAAATTTACAATTAATACTTGCCGGTGTTGCCATATTTCTTCAGTAGCTACTAAAAGACTTTTTTATTGGAGTGGAGTGGTCGTTTTAGAACAATTAGCAAAAACAACTAAATTATTCTGCAGTCGGTAGAAGCTAAAAGAAGCTAACATAGCAATAGTAGGCCTTCGATATTAAACAAAAATTGTGTTGTTTGAAAGGAGCCCTCATTATTGTCATTTTACTTCCTACAACTTTGAATTTGGAAGTATTAGTTTATAACCTTTTACTTTTACACTTTTTAGTTTTGAGATCAATTCACCATAATAAACACTTTTCTAGACGATGGTTCACCCTCGTCAAATGCCCCGCCCAACGTAGGCGGCCTATCACCACGAGAATCTATATCGAAAACAGTTGGTTCCACCGAGAACTTTTTTTTAATTATTATGACACCATCTGATCCAAATTATATATCTTAGAAGATGTTGCTGAGTGTTTTCAAGAACGATCAGGTGTTTCCTGTAGAGAACCCAAGATTCACAACCGTAGTTAAGCAAAGACATGATTAAAGTCCAATACAAGGTCACCTTTATCTTCAAGGGCGGGTTATAATTTCCGAAAACTCCATGGCAAAGTTTCCAGTTACAGCAGTTTCTATGTTCACACTGATGTAAAGGGTATTCCATTAAGAGGTTTCGAATGTTGGAAACGAATAAAAGAAACGTTTCATAACATACCTGAAAGTTATTTATGGCAGTGCGAAGCTGGATAGTGTACAATTATGCGTGGAATAAAATATCTGTCAAATGACCGCCCCGACTTCTCTGGCAGCTCACAATTCTTTTGTTGAAATTCTCGATTACTGCTGAACACATTTGCGGAGTTATGTCACGAATTATTCGCCTAATTTCTTCTTTCAACTGTTGAACGGTTTGCGGATTATTTTCGTAAGCTTTGCTCTTCACATAACCCCACAAAAAATAGTCTAGCGGCATCAAGTCGCACGACCTTGGTGGCCAATTTACGTCCCCATTCCGGGAGATCAGCCTCTCCTGTCCTTACAAAATTCAGCTAACACAGGAGCTAAAGCCAGCCGACCATGAGCAACGCCGTGCATTTGCCAATTGGATCCTACAGATGAAGGCAAATGACAATAATTTTTGCGATTAAATCATTTTCAGTGACGAGGCTCATTTCCACTTAAACGGTTACATAAATAAACAAAATTGTCGCATCTGGGGCAATGAAAATCCTAGAGAAATCCACGAAATCCCGATGCATGCTCAACGTGTCACAATTTGGTGCGGTTTTTGGGCTGAGGGTATCATTGGATATATTATCATCGTATTTTTTTGTAGATGAATATGAACGGGCTGTTACAGTAAACGGAGAACGATACCAAACGATGATTGACATTTTTTTATGGGATCAAACAATGGAAATGGATTTAGAGAATATGTGGTTCCAACAAGATGGTGCGATATGTCATACAGTACGTGAAACATTGACTTTATTGCGTACACAGTTTGGAGGGAGGCTGATCTCCCGGAATGGGGACGTAAATTGGTCACCAAGGTCATGCGACTTGACGCCGCTAGACTATTTTTTGTGGGGCTATGTGAAGAGCAAAGCTTACGAAAATAATCCGCAAACCGTTCAACAGTTGAAAGAAGAAATTAGGCGAATAATTCGTGACATAACTCCGCAAATGTGTTCAGCAGTAATCGAGAATTTCAACAAAAGAATTCTGAGCTGCCAGAGAAGTCGTGGCGGTCATTTGACAGATGTTGTATCCACGTATAATTGTACACTATCCAGATTCGCACTGCCATAAATAACTTTCAGGTATGTTATGAAACGTTTCTTTTATTCGTTACCAACATTCGAAACCTCTTAATGGAATACCCTTTAGAATTGTGTGACCTTGGTTCGATACCAGTAAAGCATAAAATCTTTATTGGTACTACATTAAAAACAGATGACGCATTTCGCATATTAATTTGTTCAAAAATTCCAAGAGTGGACGTGGAAGGCAACCGCCGCTCTCCTCACTGTTTATTGAGGTAAACAAGAGGATCAGATGAAGAGTCCGAATACATGAAGACTGGGAATTCAACTTCTGTAAAGAGCTCGTTACTCATTTACCATCGCACGCACCACTTTTATAGGTTTTGAAGTTGCTACTTTTACTAAATCAGTTTAAAGATTTGAAATGGATGTCTGGTAGATCTTTGTTATACCTGATGATGTTTAGTGATGGTTACATCGGGAACCTCGACGGTAGTTTCATCACTCGAGGTCAGATTTTTTTGATTTCGGAGAGGATTTTTCCGAATTCTTTCAGCGTGATACTTTTAACTGTTTAAGCAAATCGAAAATCTTCGTTCCTAATTTCTTGCAGTTGTATGGGACTATAACAGCGATGCCATTCTTTTTGTGACCCCACTCGATTTGTTTACATTAAATTAAAAATCTAGTGGTACTTGCAAAATATTCTAGCGCGCTTTTACACTTATGGTATAACTAGGTATGTATAGTATAATTAAAAGGGTAGTCTTTCTTACATATTCTGCTGTTCTAAGGGTGGAATCTAAAGAGAGATGACACGTATTTGTTGTAACAACAAAAATAATCAATTTCGAGTCGACCTTCGTTCAACATTATAATGCTAAGCACTGTTTCCTACGTGTATAAATATTCGATTCATCATCCATAATTACCAGCAGTTTGTTTGAATATTTCAAAGGGCGCTCTCCCAGTTTTCGCAAGGACGTTTCTCTCGTCGTATTTGGTTGTCTTTTTAAATTGTTGTTAACCATTAAGTCCGGAAGACAATAAGGAGCATTTTCGACATATAATGCTTTTCTTTATTTCCCAAAAGGCAAGAATATCACACAGTCGCAACAGAAGAAATGATTCCACGTGCCACAAGTGGTTCAAAAAGTTTCTTGAAGACAATTTTAATCTTAGAAATGCACCGGTCGATGTTGACAGCAACAAAGTATTAGTGCTAGTTGAGCTAATACGCTATGAACCCCAACCAAGTTGGACTTGGTCAATGCCAATAAATCTGCAACTATGGATGTCTTAAAAGCTAACATAACACGTACAGTTACTAATTTCATTCTTTCGCTATGAGCTTTTTTCCTTTCGTCAGAACAAGTTGTTCCAGTCTTCCTACATTTTTCTCTCTGGCCAACCTTCCAAACGTTAACCTTGTGTCTGAAACAGCCTCTATCCTGAATTTCACTTTGTGTAATATTTGCTGATCTTAGGTCCTCTTTAATTGCTTTAATTAATAATATATATATATATATATATATATATATATATATATATATATATATATATATATATATATATATATATATATAAATTTTACCTAATGAGATAAAAAGTCGTCTAATGTCCGATTGCCTTAACCGATTTTCCTCAATTTGGATTCATTTAAAAGGCAATTGCTGGGACAATCAGATAATCTGGGAGATAAATTATTTAGTTTATAAATGAAACCGCGGGGTGGCGTTACATTCAACAATAGCTTTTTTGAAGTTTTGTTCAGTTTTTTCAAATGGAATGGTACAGCTTTTACTACATGGCAAGAAAGGTAATTTAAAGAGGAATCATCCAGTGAAAACCCCAAATCGATATCTCTGACATGTCAAGAGATATTTCGATTTTTCTGAAAAAAATCAGTTATTATTTCACTACTACCTGCATTAAGTTAAAAAAATATTAACCTAATGTTTGCCTTCCTTCACACTTTACGAAAAACCAAACCTAACCATGTAATAAAAGCTGTACCATTCCATTTGAAAAAACTGAACAAAACTTCAAAAAAGCTATTGTTGAATGTAACGCCACCTCGCGGTTTCATTTATAAACTAAATAATTTATCTCCCAGATTATCTGATTGTCCCAGCAATTGCCTTTTAAATGAATCCAAATTGAGGAAAATCGGTTTAGGCAAACGGACATTAGACGACTTTTTATCTAAATAGGTAAAACTCCCCCCCACTTCTTTATTCGCGAAGTTACGACAAAATGTCATAAAACAAAGTTGTAGGAGACAGTTTGCTAATTATAACTGAGAATTTTTTTTACTCGGTTAACACTTGAAAATACACAAAAAAATGATTTTTAAAAATGTTTAGCTCGTCACGCCCTCTTGCGGTCGTTTTACAAGCTTAAAAATATTTTTGGTGAATTTCTCACGGTCGTTTTCAAGATACGGCCGCGATCCATCCTTAATGGGACACCTGGTATATATATATATATATATATATATATATATATATATATATATATATATATATATATATATATATATATATATTCCATTAGGAATTGTAGCCGATCGATTCTTTTGAGCTCTAGAAACTCATTTCTGGTGATCTTGAGTCTTATTAGCTTGCCCGGTATTTTCCTGTCCGTTCATAGCTTTCATTTACTTGTCCCCGTTTCAGGCTATCGAAACCTTTTTTGAAATCAATCAATATACACAATTTGTAATTCCATTCCATACTCTTGAGATTTTTCGATTATTTGCTTTACTATATGTACCGCTTCCATGGTAGATCTGCCTCTCCTAAAGCCATATTAACAGTCTCCAATTTTTCTTCTGTATACCTCATCAATCTGTCTTATTATCATGATCAGTATATAAAATTTTTCTTTAATTTTGATGAACTTTTATATCCATCTAACACAAAGAAATGAGCAAACTACAAATCAAAACAAGCTCGACTCTACATAAACGATCTACGTGTTCGAGAAGAAAAAAAGAGAGGCGATATTTTTTTTATGGGAAAGAAACATTTAATAAAGTTCTGTTTCACTTGAACGTAAAATCCTTCCAAGAAAACTTTGATATATTCAACAGAGGAACACGTTTCACCATTCACGGTGTTTTACAAAGAGCGAAACAAATGGCAGTGCGATGATGCAACGTCCGGCGAATATGGTGGGTGTGGTAACAGACCCGTTCGAGCTCTAACGACTTTCGACGTAAGACCAAACTGGTGTGCGACCTGGCATTATCGTAGTGAGAGACACATCGTGACGTGTCACCAATTTCAGACGGTTTAAGACTGATTACATCATCTAATTTATTTAATTCACTACAATACAATACAATTGAGTATATTGGTGGATCTTGGAACGTAGTAGGACAAGTCATTCTCATCAAATATGATAACAACGCTATCGAAAGTATAGGAAATACTTTGCTTAAACCATTTCTTCTTCTTTTTCACTTTTCGAACTTCTTCGTGAGCATAGAGCAGAATGCGAATTATTCCGCTCATCAAATATATAAAAATAATTGTTATTGGTACTGAAAGTGCAAAATCCAAGGAGTAGGATTTAAGTTACGCCGTTACCCAAGCCGGGTGGGACCAGAGCTTTAAGACAGGTCCCAAATTAGGTTACTTCGATAGGCTGCTCCGCTACAAAGCTTACACGCAAATCAAGGATAGAGAGGGCACGTTTATTACTCGAAGAGATTTACCATTAAACACCAAATTACCTTTTTTCAACTTCTCGACGTGCTTTTCGCTAACAACGGTTTGCATCATCAGGATATAATTTAGTGTATTGAATATAAAGATTAAAAAAAGTGATGGGACGATTCAATGGAAAATCAGGATAAAACTGATCGATTTTGATTCTCATAAAAGTCAAGACTCGATCATTCCCCGATGATGTTTACATGCTTAGCGAAACTCGCATGGAGAAGTTTAAAAAAGTGATTTGATATTCAGTGAAAAATATCTCTGAGTTTAAACATAAAATTAGTTGCAAATTTGCATTGAGCGAATTACTTGCGATGTGTACATCCTGAAAAAAGCAGTGTGCAACTTGAGGACATCAGCCCACAGTTGCAGACAATCCCGTTTCGGAATTGTTGCCAAATTAGGATAAAATTTTGATTCTCAAAAAAACAAGATGGGATCTCCTGATGATGTTTACATGGTTAGTGAAACGAGCGTCGAGAAGTTAAAGTGATTTGGTGTTTAGCGGTAAATGAGTTTAGTGTTGCAATAAAAGAATTGAAGGGCGCGTTGAGTTGTAGATTCAGTCAATAAATTTGTTTAAATGGCGATGCGTTTCTGATTTTAAATTCCTGACATTTTTGACTATCAAACAGAATAACCGAATATTGTTTTAAAGGATTCAAAAATGGCGACTTTGTGGATGGAAATTAATCAATATAGAACGAGCAGAAAACATTAAAACCGGTGATTTTTAGTAACAATACCGAACATTTCTCAGCCTTTTAGACCAACGGCGATTTAACTTTTTTATACTCTCAACTCTCACTCAGTACAATGCGAAGAAGCGGTCTCTAGGAGCCAAATCCGACGAATAAGGTGCAGGTGGAATTACTTTGAAGCATAAGTAAGAAAACACACTTTCTTTTTGCCCAGATGCGGGAGTTTAACCTAAATAGTATTCTTCAGGTGGTCAAGTAGTGGGGGTAATACTGCTTTTGCATTTTGCCAGATAGCCTATAAACACCACACCACGGAGATCCCAGAAAATTGTAACAATAACTTTTTTCTGTAGAGGGAGCTATTTTCGCTTTCTATTGCGTAGTTGCTTCTGTACCCATCCACCATTTGGATTTCTACTTTGTCTCTGACTTGTAATTGTCCATATTTTCCATACCTCAACCACTGTTATAATATGTAAAAGAAACTTGGCAGAAACGCGTTTAAAGACGTCCAAACACTCTTGAGTATTTCATAACATTGGTTGGCTTACTTGACGGCCACAAACTGAGAAAGCAACTATTTGAAACGTTGCAGCGCGCCATCTACGAATCATATTTGACAGAAAACACATCGGTCAATAACTTTTCGGTCTGAAATAAGGATGGCGTCACCTACGAAATATCTATATCTATACTAGTGGTCGATTGTGCCAACATTCAAACGTCCATATGCCAAAATTTCATAACAATTTTCTTCAGTCCTTTTGTTCCTCGCAGAAAGCGAGTATGGAGAGGACCAAGTAGTAATTCGACGAGGTGAGCAAGATCGTATCTGTACTTTGGGTAAGGAAGGAGATTCGTTAATGTTTGGAACAGTCAACCTTACTGCAAGAGGTCTTTATTTAGTCTACTACTTTCTAAGCTGAGCTTTTATTATTTTCAGAACAATGAAAAAAAAAAGAATTTTGTATATTGATTAAGCATTGTTTTTTTGATGAAGAAAAATGCCGCTGAAGCAAAACAATGGCTTGACAAACACTACCCGAACTCTGTCCCAAGAAAATTAACCATAATTCATTGGTATGCTGAATTTACAAGCACCGATGATTCTGAACGCTCTGGACGTACAAATGAGGTGATTACCCCATTAAACATCAGAAAAATTCATAAAATTATTTCGTAAAACCACCGCTGAAAGCCGTCCACAGCGAACTAAAACACAACCATCAGTAGAAAAGTTTATGGTCTCTGTATTTTAGAATGCGCATGGGTTATTGTTCATCGATCATCTCGAGAAAGATAAAACCAGATCACAAAAAAGGCTCCAAACGAACAAAAAAGTGCTGTTTCGCCAAGACAATGCACCGTTTCATAAAACTTTGGCGCTTGTTGTTTCACCAAAACAACCCTTTCATGTTAAATTACACAAACTGCACTTCGAATTACTTCCTCATCCACCGTATTTTCCAGATCTGACTCCCATCGAGTATTTCCTGTCCTCAGACCTCAGAAATTGCCGGAACTGAAGAATATTTTGAAGGCAAAGAGAAATAAAAAATGTGTAGAAATCTTAGAAAAGCGTTGATTGTATTGCTCTTCAAGGAGAATATAATTGATGAATAAAGTCGAAATTTGCAAAAAAGTGTGTTCTATTTGCCAGACCGGGTACTTATTGACCGGTGTGTTATGATTTATATTAGTGTTACTGCTTTAAGAAATGTATAGTTGACAATACAAATGTTATACATAATTTTAAAGTCAGAAAGTGTCATATGTCGACCTGCTAGCGATGGAGAAGAAGCAAATGGGCAGGGTTTACTAGTACGGGTTCAAGTTAGGTCATTAAGCAGCTCAAGCGAATCGTAACAACAATAGTGCATTCAGCCGAGGAACCGCAAAAGAATATATGGTACAACACTGGTTTCGAATATGTTTCGTGAAGATGGAAGTCTTGAAAACGTATAAGGTCCAAGGTGTTCATTGACCGTTCTCGTAGACAATAAACTGGTAGTATTAGCCGAGGAATATCTGCATATAATAGGTCGAGAGCTTCTAGAAAGGTCCGAACTGCAACAAAAAAACTTAGAAAAGTGAAACAGATTGACACATGGGTACCACAGGAGTTAACTTCTATCCTAGGCAGCACTAGAGTTAGTACTAATATTTAGAGTAATGAAGTTATACCACACCAATGGGTTTATTAAACTTTACCTCACCTGTTGCAAAAATTGAATAATATTGACAATACTGTAAGGTTGACAACAAAAATACGGAGTTTTGTAAACCATACAACGTTTCCATCCATTTTTCAAGAATTTAATACAAAATTTTGTATTAAAATTATTTTTTTCTAATTATTAATTAATTGAATTAATTCAAATTTTTCAATTTTCGTAAATGCATTTCAAACTCGTATTCAAATGTGAAAATATATCACTCAAGAAAGCCAACAGTAATAAAGTTCCTCTATTTTGTAAAAACTCTAATAATGAGCTATTTCTTCAAAATATTTATCTACGTCTGCTATAACTTCTTCATTTGATGAAAAACGCTTACCACGTAGGGAAATTTGGAGGTTTGGGAACATATTTAAGTCAGAGTGTACCAAATCTGGTGAATATGGTGGATACTCCAACAATTCGTAGTGTAAGTTCTTGAATGTATTTAGCGTAAGATCTAGACATACAGGCTGTATGGTATTGTATTGAAAATTATTGTATTGTACATTGTAAAGATGGTATTGTAAAGTTCTTTAAATTAAAACAAATATTCCTATTCCTACAAAAAATCATTTTTTTCATCGCTAAACCAGGCCTTTTCTCACGAATTTTTCCATCCAATCGAGCCAAAAGGTTTGAGTAGTACTGTTCTGTTATTGTTTTACATCCCAAAAAATTAATGCCATAACTTTTTGGTCGATTTTTAGCTGCTTCAAAACTAAAATTCGCAGTTCAGAATCATAGTAAACATAAGTCTCATCGATAGTTACAAAACGAGTTTAGTTAGAAAGTTTTACTCGAAGTCGTTTTTGATGAAAATGTAGCATCCATCTTGCACATAGCTTTCTCAAGCCCAATTCCTTTTTCAAAAATAATATACCAGCTCAGTTGTGATGTCCATGGCAATAGCAAGTCAATAACCACATCATGTACAGAATTAATTATTTGTTCAGTACTTGCAGTTATTGGATGTCCAGAACGAGGATCATCAGCATTGTGCTACCACGTTGAAACTCCCCTGTCCACTTACAAACCACTGTTTTGAAGGAGCATACTCCCCTAATATATTTACCATTTCACTATATGAATTTCCATTGCCTTTAAACCTTTTTCACAAAGAATTTAATCACTGTACTATTTTCAATATTTTCCATTTAAAAAAATAACACTGATATGTGTACTGTTACCGTTTTTCTACGAATGAATTGACAAATCGACTTGAAATGTAGTAAATTATATACTTTTTTTACTGCTCTATAGCAGTCGCTCTGCGAACTTTTCAATTAATTTAGTATCTGTAGTCCAAAATATTTAAAGTCGAATAGTTTAGCAGAGACGACTATCGTCAATGGAAAATGCAAGCTTCGGCAAAATGCTAATTTACTATCTATTAGTTCTGATAATGCAAATGTTAGAGATGAAATATCTCAAAATAATTGTAAGATAAAAAGTCTTCCAAACCGGACCGGACTTCCAAAGAAATAAATTATTTTGATGAAGGTAAATTATGAAAGAAAGATCGGATTGTGAAAGTAGATATTGTATTTAGTACGACATAGTTCTGGAAGAATGGAAATAGAAGAACTAACAAATAAAAGCACTGACTGGGAAAGCTTTAAACTGCAACTCAGTGGGAGAATCAAGTTGAATGTACCTATCAAGACAATAGTGTAATAACTGATATGCAACAGGTGGAACAAACTACGACTGGACCAAACTATCCCAAGCAAATACATGATCTGGTGAAAGACAAGAGAAAAGAAGGTTAAAAATCCAGAACAAGAGACCACAAAAATAGACTAAATAATCTGACTCAACAGCTTAAAAGGGAAATACAGAAAATTAAAAATGAATCAATCAGTAGTTACCTTAGAGAACTAAATGATGATCAGATATCAGATTATTCACTCTAGAAAGCTACAAAGAAGTTGAATAGACCAATTAAATCATTCCTTCCTATACGAGAAGCAAAAAATACTTGGGCCAGAGACAACAGACGAAAGGCAAACCTGTTTGCTGCACATCCAGAAAACATCGTCAAAGCCAACGAGGAAGTTGAAGTAATTGTTCAACCCGATATACTGCAAGGAAACCAATAGACTTAGTTACATCCAAAGAAGTAGCTAAGGAAATTAAGGAAAATATAAATCCCAAAAAAGCCCCACGATTTAATCTTATTTCAGAGGAAATATTAAAATAACTGTCTAGAAAAGGCATTGTTAAAATTTCCCATTTAATAAATGCGGCATTTAGATTTAGAGAGAAAGTCATAATGATAAAAAAAACAGGCAAACATGTAAGTGAAACTGAAACATATAGGCCCATTTCACAGCTGCCAATGTTGTGTTTTGTGCACGAATACACGAACAGATACTACAGAAAAATGCTTGGAAGAAAAGAAACTATGCTTAGCCATTTTTCTGGATGTGGTCCAAGCATTTGATAAAGTATGGCATCAAGGATTAATTGTGAAATTAAAAAGATGCTTGCCAGTGCAGTCTGTGCAGCTTCTTGAATCATATATAATTCAGCGAACTTTCAGAATTAAGCAAGAAAATGAATACCCAAAACTAAAATCAATAAATGCAGGAGTTCGCCAAGGCAGCGTCCTGGGACCTGGGTTTTATCTGTTATATACATGCGAGATTCCAGTAACAGTACACATCAAACTAGCCACATTTGCTGATGATACTGCAGTCTTGGCAGTTCGAAACGCTATAGAAGAAACAGAACGCTTGGACCAGAGAATGGCGTATAAAACTAAATGAAAATAAATTTGTTCATATTAATTTTACGAACAGAAAAATAAATTATCACCCATTAGAATGAAATAATAATACAATTCCATGCAAAAAAAAAACAATCAAATACTTAAGCTTAACACCTGGATACCAAACTAAAATGGAAAGAATGTGTACAGAAGAATTAAAAATCCAGTATAAAAATATGTATTGGCTGTTGGGAAGAAATTCCCCGCTATCATAAATAAAGTACTGGTCTACCAGCAATTGTTTAAACCGGTATGGACACATGGCCTTCAGCTATGAGGTTGTACCAAATAAACCAACTACAATTGCGGTCAAATATCCGAAAACCGAGTGCTAAGGAGTATCGTCAATGTTCCTTGGTATATTCGGAACGAAGATCCTCATATGAATTACAGGTGAGAACGGTTAAAGAAAATAAGAAAATTGCCAGGAGAGGTTCCACAAACAATGAAACGTTACAGTACTTCAACTGCATTGTTCATTTTCAGAAAAAAAGTGGTATTCCAAGGAATCAATAACGGCTACACAAAAAAAGCATCTAAATGCGTTAGATCATATGACCGAATTATTATTTCCTCAATAAAGCGATTGTTGCGTTGGCTGTGTGACATTTGGAGCTGTCCTGTTAGAACCACATCTTCTCCAGATCAAATTTTCCACGTACTCGAATAACAAAGCCCAATTTCCTACAAACAAATTGATATATTTGGTTTTTCAGCAACACTGAACAACAGCGGAGATATTTTCTTCGGAACGTACAGTTTTTTTGCCTTGTTTTTGTCTTAATATCGAGCAGCCTGCGTTCGGAATTTGTCGATAATTCGGCGAATACATCGCTCGGTTGGGTGATTATGTGCACTATAAAATTCAGTGCCTTATAAATTTGTTCCACAGAATAGTAATTTTGTTACTAAATTTCGACAATCTGCTAGCGTTGCTCTGATGTTAAATGTTCCACAATTTGTCAGAGTAAACTGAGTAATTATGACACT
The DNA here is from genome assembly GCA_031761425.1 of Cosmopolites sordidus. NCBI lineage: Eukaryota > Metazoa > Arthropoda > Insecta > Coleoptera > Curculionidae > Cosmopolites > Cosmopolites sordidus. Next base: position 382,478 of record JARFXV010000269.1, on the reverse strand, counting down.
AGATGCGCGCAAACTCACAGTTCGTTCGACAGCCACCTCTATCGGAAGTTTAGAGACACTAAGAAAATCACCCGTTGGTAACCGCATCAGAAAATCTGTCTGTGTTATAGTCATGAACCAAACAGTGATATTGAGTATAAATATTGATAAGTGACCAGTACAAGAACAACTTGCAAAGCAGAAATTAATGGAGACTTAAATATAATATTAAAAATGATGCTAGGTATAAGAGTTGAACTTGAAGAGATTTACCACTAAACACCAAAAAGCTTTTTTGAACTGCTCGACGCACGTTTCGCTAACCATGTTAGCATCATCAGGATATTAATTAATCTCCCGATAATGCTAACATGGTTAGCGAAACGTGCGCCGAGCAGTTCAAACAAAGCGTTTTAGTATTTTGTGGTAAATCTCTTCAAGTTTAATATTTCACACCAAAGGTTCCAACAGAAGAATTGATATAAGAGTTAAGTTATATTAAGAAGCGATATGTAGGAATTGATGGGGTGTTGGTAACAGTGTAGGGTTAGCAACACTCACATGGTGATGCCTGTATCTCTGGCTATTATGGCCTTTACTTCCTCGACACCAGCACTTAGAACTCACTCAACCAGAGCGATGCCCGTCTTCCAGGTCAAAATCTCCACCTCTGAATAGACCAAATCACTTTCGCTCCATGGTCTCTCCAACAGAATCATCTCCGTAAATAGCAGAAATCTTGTTTTTAACTTGGGCAGCGTTCTTGCCCTTTTTGAACTAAAAAACCATAATTTGACGTACATGCAACTTATCGATTGATGTTTTCAATTGGAATCAACTTGATTGAAGGGAAATAACAACGAATCTGAACTCAAACATTGTAAATACCACAAGAAATAATAATATGCAAAAAAAAACATTGCTCATCCAATACAAGACGAAAATAGACGTAGCTATTGCTAAGAAAATTAAACCTGTTTTCATACTTGTTTTTCATGGAAATGATTTCAATTTGGATACATGTTTTAAAAAACCTTTTGTTCAAAAAACTTTAAAGAATCTTTGGTTAATTACGAAAATCTTTACCTTACACCCTGTATACTAGCGTTGTACTTTTTTGTTTTCTGAGATAGAATCTTTTTTTTTAGTTAAAAAAAACTTCCAAAACCACCATAGTTATTTTTTACAAAGGAATTAAACGGCAACAATAAGATTTATCATCGTAAACAAATCTGAATCATGTAAAAATTAAACTTAATAAAGAACCAAGAGCTCCATGAGCAAAATGTTAGAAAAAACTGCCTCCCCGCCACTGAAGTCGAACTAGCAGTCCGATTTAGCTCTCGACCTTTCATGGAACATCGGCATCGACCACGACAGCCTATTTTTCAAGCTAGGAGCTGTTCGACTAGCTGCATGCAGCAGTTGGTGCTGTAGCGCCAACTGTTCGTGGAAGCTTTCTCTCCACACATCGACTGGCGGTTGCGATGTTGGCTGGCCTACGTGCACTGGCAACTAACCGTTATGGCGGCGACGGTTCAACGTTGAAGGTTGCCGCTAATGGAATGGAATGATTGTTGGAGTCGTTGGGCGAGAATCCAACGCCGCACAGACGATATTCTCTTTGTTCGTGTCGGGTTTGAAGCTTGGACTCGTCTACTTGTAGATTTTTCGCGCGTATAAAACGCTGTTTTATTCGTATTTTCTAACTTAAAACTATTTCTGGAATAGTCATCTATACCAACGCTCAATTTATTTCGAAACTACACATACAGTAGGCAAAAAAAACTATTTGCACACAGGAATTTTTAGAGATTTCTCGCAAATCGGGGCAAAAATTAAAAAAAAAGTATTTGAAAATATAACATAACATGGCATAACATAGGACAACAATTAAAAGATATGATATCTTTAACAATCACGTTTGAAACTGTAAAAAAATATTTGCACACTGCTAATTTTTATGCATCTATTCTATATATACCAGGTGTCCCATTAAGGATGGATCGCGGCCGTATCTTGAAAACTATTTATCCCACAGCTTTGGGGAAAGAAATATTATACTAAAACTGTTCGTGAGAAATTCACCAAAAATATTTTTAAGCTTCTACAACGACCGCAAGAAGGCGTGACGAGCGAAACATTTTTAAAAATAATTTTTTTGTGTATTTTCAAGTGTTAACCGAGTAAGAAAAATTCTCAGTTATAATTAGCAAACTGTCTCCTACAACTTTGTTTTATGACATTTTGTCGTAACTTCGCGAATAAAGAAGTGGGCGGGAGTTTTACCTATTTAGATAAAAAGTCGTCTAATGTCCGTTTGCCTAAACCGATTTTCCTCAATTTGGATTCATTTAAAAGGCAATTGCTGGGACAATCAGATAATCTGGGAGATAAATTATTTAGTTTATAAATGAAACCGCGAGGTGGCATTACATTCAACAATAGCTTTTTTGAAGTTTTGTTCAGTTTTTTCAAATGGAATGGTACAGCTTTTATTACATGGTTAGAAAGGTAATTTAAAGAGGAATCATCCAGTGAAAACCCGAAATCGATATCTCTGACATGTCAAGAGATATTTCGATTTTTCTGAAAAAATCAGTTAGTTTTAATTTTTACCGTAATATTAAGTTAAAAATTGATCTTAATATGGTACAGCTTTTATTACATGGCTAGAAAGGTAATTTAAAGAGGAATCATCCAGTGAAAACCCGAAATCGATATCTCTGACATGTCAAGAGATATTTCGATTTCGTGTTTCGATTCGAGGTTTGTGTTTATCTTTTTGCATGGACCATAATATTTTTCTCCTATCAATTAACAGGAGGGGCTCTATCCTCTGTCTGTGTGTTGAGCTGTATACGTTCATATTGTTTAAGAAAATAGAATCGCCCGCCGACTGTGAGATACGATCTGTAATTCGATTCTTGAGTACAAAAAACTTGGCAAGATTTATGAGATTTACGGTGATAATGCTTTTACTGACAGTAAAGTTCGAAAGTGGATGAGAATGTTCAAGGATGATCGGGTTAATGTGCATGATGAACCACGCCCTGGCTGACCTTCTCTGACTTCTGATTTGTTTCGTGATGTGGACAACAGGTTTCAAGGTCAGTTTTGTACACCATTATTTCGGAGAAACTGAATTATCAAAAATTCCGTTCTCGATGGATTCTCAGATTGCTTTCTGACGATCACAAAACAAAGATATTGGGCTGCGCTTTATCGGGTTTGACCCGATACAATCAGGAAGGAGAAGAATTGTTAGACCAAATCGTTAGAGGAGATGAGACTAGGGTATTTCACATGATTCCTGGTTCTAAGCAACACTCAGTGGAAGAACGACACACATTGTCGTCAACCCGAGTGAAAGCCAAACCGACAATTTCAGCACGAAAGATCATGGCAACTGTCTTTTGGGACAAGAAAGGGAGTTTGTTAGTGGATTTGATGCCGAGAGGCACAACAATCAATTTTGATGCGTATTGCGTCACCTTGAGAAAACTCTGGCGTGTCATATAAAACAAACCTGCTGGCCTACTGTCTTCCGCTGTGATGTTGCTCCATAATAATGTAAGGCCCTATGTTTTCGCACAAACACAAGTTCTAATCAGGTCTTTGCGATGGAAATATATATATATTATCAACCTTACTGTCCAGACCTTGCAGCTAGTGGTTTTGGTGGTGAACGGTTCAGAAATTAAAACTGCAGTCACGAATTGGACTTCTTCAAGACGACAGATTTCTTTGACATTGCAATTCAAAGACTTGTTGAGCGGCATGAGAAATTAAACTTGAAGAGATTTACCACTAAACACCAAAACACTTTTTTGAACTGCTCGTTTCGCTAACCATGTTAGCATCATCAGGAGATGATTTAATCTCATTGGGCATGAGAAATGTTTGAACAAAAATAGAAATTATGTACTAAAAAACGGACCTTATTTAAAAAATATACTTCGGTAATAAATTAAGTTGTTTTCCAATTTCTTTATAATTCTTTCAGGCACGGTACAATGTTAAAATGTCTAATATTTTCCTCCCTCAATCTCACAGGATACTCTTTTCGCTTCGAAGTCATTTCCACAAAGCAAATTAAAATGACTATCTATAAACTAATATGAAATCTATAAACACAAAGAAATGAAAATCTATAAACTGAAAGGATTGATAGAATTAGTAAGTACCATAGGCGACAATAATCCTTACTGCGCTTGTGTTTACATTGAAGCAGTTTTGCATTGAAGCAACAGCATTGCAGCAGCATTGAAGCAGCAAAGAAAAAAAGTTGATTAATTTTGCAATGATTTTAATAATCCTTAAAAATGGCCTTTGAAAAGCTGTCAACCTAGCAAAGAAATATATAAAAGAAATAATTTTTGTAAAATAATTGTTTTTTTTATTTAAAAACTTCGTTATTTTTCCGACATTCTGTATGTTATTTTGAAAAGTCTTAAAAAAATAACTGTTTTAGCGTGTCTAACATTTGACACTGAGTGTCTGATGTTAGAGGCTTGTCGATCCAGGTGCCGTTTAGCACTATTCTATCAGAGAAGTCTTTCCTGTTCAAGGAATTCCGTATCGACCGGAATAAGCCGTAATCGAAGGGTGTCAAGTCAGGTAAAACGTCCCACCAAACACTTAACCATTTCCTACGGATGGTTTGTGACGTATAGGGCCTGGGGTTATCGTGGTGAAAGACGCTTCCCTTACGGTTTGTCGATTCTAGCCGTTTTCATGCGTGTAACTAGGTCCAATTTCGTTAATTTCAAGCAGAATACGGTTGAAACCGGCGTCTTGCCTCACGGCAACGGTTCGAAATAGATAACACCTTCATAATCCCACTTCACGGAGAGTAAGATCTTCTTTGAATACAATTCTGCTTTCGAGGTTATTTATGTCGAGTCACCGCAGTGTTCCTATAATCTTTTATACACTACGTTATCATAGACGTAGATTTGTAACGATCTATTTTAAAAATGAATAGTTTTCTTGGCATTTTCACAACTTACGAGGGACGCTTATGAAGTTTTCGGTCTGGTTAAAGAAAAACACAACGTTTGGGGGTAATCATCTTGCATTTCAATATTCAGATGAGTAGAATTCATCCTTCCGAGATGAGTATAATCCCACCATACCGAATTTGGAATATCAAAGATGCTATACATAGTCTAAAAAACGTAAAATCCTCAGGTTTGGATGGAATCACCGTAGAAGTAATTAAAGCAGTGGGAGAAGCTGAGGTGAACATGTTTCACAACATCTTCCAGAGAGTGTGAGGTACTGGATTGTGGCCAGAAGAATGGGCGATTTCAGCATTTCTCTCTACACTGTACACAAAATGGTTCTAGGAAGTAATGAGAAAATTATCGCTCGCGTTCCACGTGCAAGCAAATCCACGCATTATCAACGAACGCCTACAATTCTACTTATCCTGGCAGATTCCCCCAGAGCAGGCTGGATTCATTCCAGGAAGTACCATACGGGAAGAGATATTCAACATTCGACAAACAATCGAAAAAGCCATAGAAGTGAATCATCCTGTATACTTTTGTTTCCTTGATTAAACTAGTTTACACGTTTTTTATAACCCCAACTGAAAGTTATTATTGTTTATTTAGGTAATAGTTATCCAGAAAAAATGATTAAAAAAATCTGTCACGTCTGCTTTTAGAAATATTTGTTTACTTAAAAATGGAAACAAATCTTAGTATGAATAATAAAAAAAAATAAAAATGGTTCATTTTTGCCTTCTTTTTATAGTTTTTTGGCTCGGTTTCTCTTATAATGAACCAACGGTAATTCCTTAACATGTTTTCATCGGAAAATCCTTGATGTCGTTCTTTGAAAATCTTTAAATTTTGGTGAAAACCAAATGAATATTTTGTGTTGTAATGTGAATATTTTGTGTTGTTTTGAACAAACCGATGATTCGCTGCACACTTTCCATTAGTGTTCCTCATACTTTAATAAATCCATTAGTACGCATCGTTTCGTAGCTCTTTTTATAATTTACTACGCGTCCTATTATTCCCTTTGTGTAATAAAACAGCTTTCAGACTCTATTTTGAAGAGTCTACGAATAAGCGCCACTCTGGTTTATTATAGTTTGGATTCATTGCTTCATAAAGTCCCGGGATATCACTACAATAACAATATTCCTCTTCTCTTTTTAAAAATTCAGAGCAAACTTTGCTCCTGTTACTGGACAACGTAACTTTCGTGTCTGGTGTTAATAAATTCCGTTGTTGTAGTCGAGAACCAAGAAGCTCTGCTTTAAATGTTGATAGTTATATCTCTTGTAAGATCATTTTATTTGGCTTGGTGAATTTAATGTGGAGTGTTTCCTTGAAGAGCGAAATTGTCAGATTCACTAGAAATCAATTTAAGTTTAACATCACTTTCATTGTCATCTTCTAGTATATTTTGATTAGAATTACCGGGACATATTGGATATGGAAGATTCTTCGAATGTAAAATTGGTTTAATAACAGACGGAATTTTGACATATACAATATTTGTCTTATTTTTTGTATTATATCCCACTACCTTCGTAACACAACAGTAACAGTCATTTTCATGATTACTCGATTATCTCCATAACACTGGTGAACCAAATGGAAGGTATACGTTATCTCCTGATGACCACTGGAGGTCATCGCGAAGGGTAGTTGAAAAAATGATGACTGTAGAACAAAAATGTGGCATGATAGAATATTTCTGCTAATACTGTTAGGCTTAAGAAAGGTAGGTTAAAATATTTACATATATTTCTTTCGAGATATTTCTTCGAGAATTGGACGGGTGGTGTCAGTGACATTAACATAAATAACTCCACTTCTTGCGAGGTCAGTCGAGGCACTGACTTTACTTGACTATCAAAAAAATAAAGGATGAAAGCCATCTTTATGGAGTACAAATAAACGAAGGGAACTACCATAATTTATGGTAGTGAGTCAATTCGTCTTTCTTTTCTTATAGGTGAAGGGCAGAGAAACAAGTAAATGTTTCAAGGGGAGAATGTGTTTAAAGATAAGATGAAGGGGCTATATCAGAGGAAAATAGGAAGAGGAATTCAAAAAGAGAGGGGATAAAATAGACTGAAGATTCCTGGGAGTCCATATCTTTGCGGACGTGTAGATAGGCGCTCTAGCAAGACATGGCGAACAGACAGAAACCGCTTATTAGGTGTCCATGTGAGAAGCCAGAATCTTAGTCTGTTCCTCTTTATCAAAAGGGAACGTTCTAGGGTTGTAGGAGGGCGAAGAATTTAGGCTTGACAGAGTATGTAGCTTGGAGGAGTAACCAAAAGTATCCCAGTCGAATTTGACGTGTTGGGTATCCTGTGAGATGGAGGAGAAAGCATCCCGGTCATCGAAAAGAAGCAAGCTCTTTTTTCAAGGTCTTTTTGGTGCAATAGAGCTCTAGTTCATTATCCAATAAGCCTGAATGGCTAGAAAATTAATTGTCAACCCTCTAGATCATAATTTCTCAAACTTTTTAGTGTCACGACCCACTAAATAGCCAAAAATATAAATTTGGGACTTCCTAAATACAATATATTAATTTGACCTTTTTACATCGGTCGGTTAATACGGCGACGATTGGGTGTTTCTTCAGCACCGTGATTTATGAGAAATCGTATTTATTTCTAAATGGTTTATAAACTCCTACGAGCGTGTTCACACGCGCACGGACCGTGAAACAAACGAATCATCTATTTGATTTTGTATTAAATGGCAAATCGTCAATACAATTATACCGCATTCAGCCACAAATACAAGACTTGTTTAACCTCTTGTTTATATATTATTTTTACCAGTTCGAAACTGTGCTCTACCTTGCACGCACTTGTAAAACGACTTGAAGGCATTTGAAGACTGTAAGTTTCATTGTTAATTATGTTTTTCCAAAAACAAGTGTGGTAATGAAATGAAAATGAAACGCACGTGTGACAAAACGTCTACATCTGATGGCAAGTCGCAATGTATCGTTTGTTATCAAGTTCTGTCCGCGGAAAGCATGTAACCTTCAAAATTAGTCCGGCATCTGGAAATAAAAGACCCGTCTTTACAAAACAAACCATTAGAATTTTTCGAGCGTCAATCACAAATCCACTTTAACTCCGAATTGTATTACCAAAAATATGGATTGGAGAGGTGATGTTGATGGTGTTGGAGAGCATAACGCTTTTACCCGAACTGAAAGTTAGTGGAACATTTTCTAGACAGTTTGTCGAGAATATGGGTTCTCAATCCGTTGAGATTCACAATCAACTTATTGATTTAGTTGCAAGTTTTGGCTTTCACGACGCTACTTCGCTACTTCTTGTTTATATGAAAAAAGCTTCTGGTCTATAGTGGTTTTAAAAAGTAAATATAGAAATCGTCCATTATCACTGGAAAATAATTTTGTTATGTGTGCCTGCAATGATGATCCACGCATGGAAAAACTTTTAAGTGAAAAACAAAATCAACCGTCGTATTAAATTATTATTTCAAACAACTTTAACTATTACTTTATTTAAGTTTGTTTTATTAGTTTATTATTACCTGGTAATATTAAATTTTCTAACACTTGTTTTTAAATTAAAAATACTTTAATAAAAGGATGTTTCGAATACGGGTTTTATTTTTTGAACACGGCCCCCAGGTTAAAAAATGTTGCTCTAAATTGCAATTCCTGGATGAGGGTAAGAATGTCAACAACCAATTAACCTTTCAATTGGTCTAGTGGTGAAATTGAATATTTCACGGTTATGGTCCTTCCTATTGTTAGGAAGTCTATGAACAGCGCAATACAAGAATCCCGGAAAAAAAGCGTATGATGATGGGGATGGGTTCTCATAAAAATGGTTCCGAAATCTTTACAATGTCAGCTCAGTTTTTCGTAATGTCTCCTTTACTAGGGAGCGGACTTTTGTCTCCCTTTGTGGTTTAGATGAGGTAAATCTTTTATTTTAGCGGTTTTTATAACAACGTGTTTATATTTCAATCAACTTTGGCTATTCCTTTATTAAAGTTTGTTTTATTAGTTTACTATTACCTGGTAATATTTAATTTTCTAACACTTGTTTTTAAATTAAAAATACTTTAATAAAAGGATGTTTCGAATACGGGTTTTATTTTTTGAACACATTACGACCTGGCATATTCCTGAAAACGGCCCCCAGGTTAAAAAATGTTGCTCTAAATTGCAATTCCTGGATGAGGGTAAGAATGTCCACAACCAATTAACCTTTCAATTGGTCTAGTGGTGAAATTGAATATTTCACGGTTATGGTCCTTCCTATTGTTAGGAAGTCTATGAACAGCGCAATACAAGAATCCCGGAAAAAAAGCGTATGATGATGGGGATGGGTTCTCATAAAAATGGTTCCGAAATCTTTACAATGTCAGCTCAGTTTTTCGTAATGTCTCCTTTACTAGGGAGCGGACTTTTGTCTCCCTTTGTGGTTTAGATGAGGTAAATCTTTTATTTTAGCGGTTTTTATAACAACGTGTTTATATTTCAATCAACTTTGGCTATTCCTTTATTAAAGTTTGTTTTATTAGTTTACTATTACCTGGTAATATTTAATTTTCTAACACTTGTTTTTAAATTAAAAATACTTTAATAAAAGGATGTTTCGAATACGGGTTTTATTTTTTGAACACATTACGACCTGGCATATTTCTGAAAACGGCCCCCAGGTTAAAAAATGTTGCTCTAAATTGCAATTCCTGGATGAGGGTAAGAATGTCAACAACCAATTAACCTTTCAATTGGTCTAGTGGTGAAATTGAATATTTCACGGTTATGGTCCTTCCTTTTGTTAGGAAGTCTATGAACAGCGCAATACAAGAATCCCGGAAAAAAGCGTATGACGATGGGGATGGGTTCTCATAAAAATGGTTCCGAAATCTTTGCAATGTCAGCTCAGTTTCTCGTAATATCTCCATTACTAGGGAGCGGATTTTTGTCTGTCTCCCTTTGTGGTTTACATGATATAAATCTTTTATTTTAGCAGTTTTTATAACAACGTGTTTATATTTCTTGGTACTTGTTACACGTCTTTTCTTTTTTTCTGAATTTCATTGTCAGAATCAGAACTCATTATTGAAGCGCAACGTCACTTGTTTACTAGTAACTGACAACGCAATCACTGATGGGTAATGCAATATGTTTGTTGTATTTACTCACGTGAACAAAAGACACAGAATTATGATGGTGGTTAACGGTCTTATGTTAAGCAATAAATTCGAAAAGGGCACATCTCTTACAGTTGTGGTCTTTTCGAAATTATTTGGCACCACGCTATGTGCCTTTTTCGAACAAAGAAGCATTTAGAACACATTGATATGAAAAAACGTATTTACATATTCAATTTAAAAACGATTGAAGATATCCTGTTCAAAATCGGGGAGGTTGGATTTTCAAAGGCGAAAAATCCGATTTTGGTACTAGATTGAGCCTAGTTCCTAGATGGCGCTTCGTACCTACTTTGTGAGTTATTAACTCGCTTATATTTTTTTACCCTCTAAAGCTGGGAATATTTTCACTTCGAAATAGAGAAGAGAAAAAATCTCACGCCATTTGCGAGATATTCGTGTTCGAATATTCCATTGCACATCTTGTCGATGGCTGAAAAATATGCAATTCATAAAGTGTGTCTTGAATGTTGTGTACAAATTATTACGTCTCGATGACAACTGCCTTTGTTTTCTATCTCTCCTATTAAACGTAGGTGGAAACAAGTTCCTCTAATCTTGACTTGGCATTAAATAATTTGTAAAAAGTGTCCAGGCTTAATCAGTTTCCTAACCGTGATTTAAAGGATATGCTCTGCGTTAATACACAAGTAAATGACAATAGTCTCGATGAAGTTAGAAGATATGAAGAGCTCCAACCAGAATCATCCCAGATCGACAAAGACATTTTTCAAAGAATTTTCAATCAGTTAGGCGAAACAAGTTCATCTTATTACAACAATACTGGACGACCGAAACGTATAACTATAGAACAAGAGAAACGTATAACTATAGAACAAGAATTTGGAGGCATCTATAGGAATTAGCAAATCTACCATTTCAAGAGTTCTCCATAAAGAAAAATTGTTCCCCTACCATTTTTCGCATGTTCAAAATTTATTGCCACAAGATTTGTCGGAAAAAACGAAGGCCCCCCAAAAAAATATTGTTTACTGACGAGGTAAATTTTACCAGTTTTTTACCAGATAGCTTAAATCACTTTATCTGGAACGGTTGCTATCCATACTGTCCTTGTGATATATTACGTCTGTAACATAACTAAATATCGATCCATTTCCCGTGCCAGAGATTCCTATTACGCTGGTATATATATTTATTGTAATTTAATACTGGATAGGTTTTTTTTTCTGGAATGTTCCCAGATTATAGAAGCATGAAAAAATATTTTGATTTTATTTTGAGATCATCAAATTTTAGAATCATACTAATCCAATACAATTAAAGAAACAAAAATGAGGGGGAAGGCAAACATATGTTGACCAGCCACATGTTAATTTCTTGTGGTGTAAAGATGACAGAGCTAAAGAAGGTGTAGCAGTGATAATACATAAAGAATGGGAGCAAAAGATACTGAACTGGGAATATATAAGCTCTAGAATACTAAAGGTACAAATACAAGCAAATAAGCTGGAGAAAGTTGACTTCATTATAGCTTATGGTCTAAATGAAGATGAATAAGTGGAAGGATTGAATGAATTCCATAGAGCATTAGAAAGTACTGTATGAGGTAAATAGATATAACCCAATAATAGGGAAATCTGGAGAGGGAGTTATCTCGAGAAGTGGAAGAAAACCTGTAGAATTCCGTACAGAAAATGAATTAGAAATTACAAATATAACATTTAAACACAAAGATGTATATACATTTACTAGGGCACTGCCGAGTAGAAAAGAAAAGTTATAATAGGAATAATTGGAATAATAAGGGACACAAGAATTAAGAGAGGATATGCAATGGGAAGTGATCACTACCTGGTCGAAACAAGAATGGTAATAAAGGAAACGGAAAGAAATAGCAAAAAGAACAAAAAAAAAGTAGCGAAAAAAATAAGAGCGAGAGACTGTGGGATACAATAAAGATATAGAGAAAAATTAGTAAGCCTTGTCACTTATGAAGAGGAGTATGATGTTGAAGCATTGTGGGAAATGCTTAATAATAGTGTTTCAGGCAGTGCAAAGGAGGTATGCGGAACATCAATAATGAGAAGTGATATATAGCAATCAGCGTAGTGGTCTGAGGACGTAAAACAAGCCATTAAGGATAAAAACATGCCTGGAAAATATGTTTAAGTAAAACTACGGAGGCGTATGAATATTGTAAAAAATAGAGAATGGTTGCGAAAAATACAGAACAAAAGTCATGGGAGAAATTTGGATATAAAATGAAAAGAACCTTTGCAGGGAATCAAAAATTATTTTACGGAGTGTTAAAAATCACAGTACAGTACCTATACAGCACAGCAGAGTACAGAGTACAGTACAGAGCACAGTACCTATAAAGCACCAGGACGTGACGAAGTAACTATATGATAAAATATATGGGAGAAAGAGCAACAGTTATTTTACTTCAGTTAGTGAATAAAGTACTGAGAGGTAATAAAATACCGGCGGAATTCAAGACGGGAGAAACAAGAGTGTTGGAATCACCTGCAGCAGGTCGGTTATGGCCTTTTCAATGTTCCCCGTTGTCCTAAATTGGTATCCTATGAAGCGAATGTTCAATTTTTGGAAATGGAAAAGGTCACACGGAGTCAAGTATGGTGAATAAGAGTTGAACACTATAGAGGCATATGCTTAAAGAGTTCAACCGAAAAGATATATGAAAGCATATATCTCTATCTAAGATCGAGAAGGACTTGAGTGAGATACAGAACGAATTTAGGCCAGGCCGAGGAGTAAACGATGCAATGTTTGTATTACAGCAATTAATTGAGAAAACAATAGAGACAGATGAAACCATATACGTATGTTTATTCAGTAAACAGACGCAGTAAAGAGAAGGCAGATTAGGATAAAACTGGATAAATATAATGTAAATAAGAAAATAAATTAGAAGTATTTCAAATTTGTACTCGGAAACTACAATGTCCGAATAAAAATAGAATATCCAAAAGGTTTACAACTGCATCTGGAATGAAACAGGGAGGAACATTAAGTCCGTATCTCTTTAATATAGTCATGGACGCGGTAATTAAGAAGGGTAACAAAAGAATAAAGAAATCAACATGGGAATATTTCAATCTAGAAAAGATAGAAATGAATCATTGGGCTTTTGCGGATGATATAGTACTGCTTGCGAAAAGAGAAAAAGACTTACAGTAAGGCTTAAATATATGGTACGAAGAGCTGGGCAAAAGTCAACTGGCAATAAACCGAAATAAAAGAAAAATTATGATGGTATCGAGAAAACACAAGAACATAGGAACTAGATTAGGAAACACAGAACTGCAATTTTAATACTTAGGAATAGCTATAGCGATGGAAATATAATGGAAAGATAAAAATTGAAGAAAGATTAAAGGCCAACACTAGATTATATTATTCGCTAACTAAGAAAGTATTTAACAAGAGAAAAATGAAAACAGAGGCTAAGATTAGAGTACATAATGCACTATGCATCCCAACTTTGACATATGACTCTGAAATGTGGAAGCTAACTGAACATCAGAAAGGGAGAATACAGGCCTGTGAGGTGAGAGCATTGAGAATAATTATAGGACTAACTCTGAGGGATCGCGTATTAAACAAGGAAATGAGGAGACTGACCAAGAGAATGTAAAAAACGGGAAAAATTGAAAGGGACACGAGGGGTAGACCACGGAAGAAATGGAACGATGGGATTGTCTATGGGAAGTATCTTAGAGAAGTGGGACTGGAGTGGAGACGGACCGAGAAACTTGCGAGGGATAGAAGGGAGTGGAGGAAAAGACTGACGGGCGATTAAGACACCTTAACTCGACACTGGCAAGGGCCGGTAACCGAATACAGATCATGATGATCTATTAGGACTAATCCAATGCAGATTTTTATTTACAAGCGTTAAATGAACAACTAATTGAAAATAGTTATTTTCTTCTTTTAATGTTTTGAGACATCAAAATAGTTGTCATTCAGTCAAAACTCATCGCAAATTCAACATTTTCTATGCAAGGGGGTACTGTATTTTGCAAATTAGACCTGGCTTATCATTTCAACCGTTTCGGACATTTCCAAAATCCTCCGTGAGTTTACGCACAACCCTCCCCGGTTTCTCAGTAAGTTTCGTCTAAGTTCTTCCCTGCTAGAGAATCCCCTCGTGCAGAACACACCGGACTTCCTACCCTAGCCGGGGGATAAAAACCGATAACATCGTGGGTCGACTGGAGGGCTTCCAACACTTCAATCCCCAAGCCCCAGAGTCCAGTTTATTTAGCAATGAATAAGGACCAGCTTAAAAACTAAAACAAAATCGAAAGAACCGCAAAATATTTAAAATAGAAACTCGAATTTAGAATATAATAGTTATTTTGTAAATAGGATACAATAATCAAAAAGTAAGGATTCTATTGATTGCGAGGTTGGCTCTTTGTGAAACATAGTAACAATGATAATAATTAAAACACTTGGTATTTGTTTCATAATGTATTCTCTAACAAGGGCCCCGCGATCATTCTCGAAGAGAGTTATGTATAAACTAATTATCTTTGAGAATGGTCGCGAGGCCGAAACATGTCAGAGAATATTCTGAATATATTGTGAAGCGTTTTAATTACTATACAAAGTAAGGTGACTTTGTCAATAAAACCCAAATTATTTATTTATCCATTCAAATTAATTTTAACTCTTTCAGAGTAATCCGCACTCAATGCAATACAGTTACGTTTTCTCCAGTCTTCGAAATCGTTTTTATAATCGACTTCTGATATATCCCTCAAAGAGGCCAACAAACTCTCTTGACTGACTTCTATGGACCTAAAATGGCGTTCACGAAGTCAGTTTTTCAATTGCGGGAAAAGGTTCCACGGTGCCATATTTGGTGAGTATGGTGCTTGTGGGGCGGTATTTGTTTAATTTGTAGCAAATGACAAATAATGCTTAAATAATATTCTTAATTAACTGTTTGACTGAAAAAATTACGAATAAAGAAACTTGATGACAAATAGACAATCAAGACAAGGGCTTACTATGTCCGTGTAGGTGTTTTTTGTAAACTAACAGTTTATCTTCTTGAAAGTGGTTAAAAATGTCGATGATTGATCTAGGGAAAATTTTAGATAAACGCACCTTAACTGACCACAAAAGCTCATGTGATTTAACGCGTTTAGATTATTTTCTTTGGGTGTATGTTAAATCTTTGGTCCAAGCCGATAAATCAAGTCACTATTGACGCCTTGGAACAATGGAGTCGCTAGGCGCCACCTATACGACGCTATTCGTGTTGCTTAGTGACTCGAAAATTTCACCTCAGTCAAAAAATCAAATTAACTCGTGAGAATTTTCGAGCGATGATGATTTACTACGACTTTCGACATGGATTATCTCAACAACAGTGCATCGATCAACTCACTTTGACTTTTGGTTAGGAAGCACCATCTGAATCACCAGTGTATATCACTGGTTTAGTGAATTCAACAGGGGCCGCCGTTCCCTCACAGATGAATTTAAAGAAGGTCGTCGAAAATGCTCATCCGGCTTCAGGAGGAGGAAATAATGAAAACACAACGTAAAATGCAGCGAATACCAATAATACTAGTGCAGTTTAAAACAATACAAGTCAGAGTGCTGGAAGGAGCACTAATCCTGGTAATCCGACGTCTTCAGGTTGTAAAACACCCTCACAGCCCCCCCCATTCCCGTATCATCTAGTGTTAGTTCAATTAAAAGACCTTAAAGTGCCATGACCTCAGAGAGAAGCGAAGAGAGTGTTTCCACTGCATAAACAGAACAGACAGACACTGATGATGAGAGGCCTTCAGAGCATCAAACTCTTAATGAAATAGAGTTAGTTTTCAAACATCATCCGACTGAAATGTCCGGAGATAATCTTGGTTAGAGCTTTACAGGAAAACTGTTGCTTTACTGCAAATGCCACTGCAGATCACCTACACAAGTTCCTGGCCATAAGACTGACAATTGATTTAGATTTTCAACTATCTGCCAGTGACAGTCTACTAAATTTTTGTATTTATATATCTCCTTCCAGTGGGCAAAATGTCCAGCTGAATAGTAGTAATCAAACTTTGGGATAAATCGATACTATGCATGAACTGGTAAAGCAAGATCGTCTTGTGACATACCGTGAGAGTGAGACATCCCTGGGCATAAGCATGATAAGCATATACAAAATTTTACATTAACATTTAACCGTGAAAAAGTTATGTGCGTTGGATTCCGCATAATTTGACAATCGCTTAAAAAAAGGCTCGTGTCGATTGATGCAAGCAAATAATTCTCAAAAAATATAACCGTGGTGCGTCAAAAGCCATGTATAAATATAAGTCATGAAAAATACGAAACAACCAAACTACCAAGTCAATCAAGCAAAGTACCGACAATTGATCATTTGAAAAGCTCGCTTAAAGGGATTGTCAAAATTCTTTTTATCGCTAAGTTGGTACATTTGTCCTCTATACTGTCTCGATTTTGTCAGTTCATCTCAAATGCGTTTTGCGATTTTTACAATTGATAAAAACATTGAACAAAGAATTTGTTCAGAAGGCGGGTTGGTGAAACGACTTTATTAAAAACACGTGCATATGAGTGGTACAGTGCATTCAAAAGCGGTCGAGATGTGGTGGAAGATTTGCCTCGCTCTGGTCGGCCATCAACGTCTTTAACTGAAGTTAACATAGCTAAAGTGAGGTAGCAATTGCCTTGTTCTAGCATGTCTTGAGCGACGTTTACGCCATTAAATTTTTGAAGAAAATTCGGGTCTTTCAGCACTAGTCGGGCGGCAACGCGTTTCATGCCCAAACAATCACTTAAAATAGTACGAATTGATACGTGAGACACATAAAGATCAGCGGCTATCTCTCTCAAACTGAAATGATGATTTTCAGTCACCATTTCCTTCACTCTAGCGACATTAACTTCAGTGACGTAGAACACTTGTCCTAAGGCATCCGGCCTTACCCAGTCTTTAAGGGGCGTGACTGAGGGGTAATTTGTTGTCGGATTTTACACTCTTGTCTAGAAACAATCAGAAACATTTAGGTGTAGATATGTGTGTGCGCGCTTGAGTATATGTAAGTGTATATATGTGTGTGTCTGGGGTAGGAAGTAAGACGAATAAGATAATTAAAGAAAAACAACCATTCAAGCGCTGGAATCAAACCAACTACAGCGCCAATGCGGTTTCTGTACAGCAGCGGCAGACCGCCGCTCTACCGTTTACGGCAACCACACGTGGCCGCCACAATAAGAATATCTGAAGACTGAAAAAAAAAGTTTTTTAGATAAGAGCCAGATAAGAGACAGATAAGCATTGAGAATGCCAAGTGTGACCTTAGCGAAACGTCTGCGCGTTCCCAACAAACGGGACACAAACGATCGGATGTACTCCCGGACTAATGGTCTAGCGTATTCTTCCATCCTCCGCGAAACACTAAGAACTAACACATACATACATACACACACACACACACACACACATATATCTATATATATATATATATATATATATATATATATATATATATATATATATATATATATATATATATATATATATATATATATATATATATATATATATATATATACCGGGAATTGGTCAATAAAACACAAAATGTTTATTATTTTTCCAAATTTATTGTGCGGGCCACGTTGGCGCAGACGGTAGGGCGGCGGTCTGCCGCTGCTGTACCGAAACTGCATTGGCGATGTAGTTGCATTTCATTCCAGCGCTCGGATGGTTGTTTTTCTTTAATTCTTATTATTTTTCGTCTTACTTCCTACCACAGACACACACACATATATACATTTACTTATACACAAGCGCGCGCACACATATCTACACCTAAATGTCTGTGATTGTTTTTAGACAAGAGTGTAAAATCCGATAACAAATTACCCCTCAGTCACGCCAGTTAAAGGCTGGGTAAGGCCGGATACCTTAGGAGAAGTGTTCTACGTCACTGAAGTTAATGTCGCTTAAGTGAAGGAAATAGTGACTGAAAATCATCATTTAAGTTTGAGAGAGATAGCCGCTGATCTTTATGTGTCTCACGAATCAATTCGTGTATATATATATATATATATATATATATATATTATATATATATATATATATATATATATATATATATATATAACTGTTTATCCGCTTGAAAATGGTTAAAACTGTCGATGACTGATCTAGGGGAAATTTTAGGTAAATATTATAGATCACTAGTTACCTGGATTAAATATAACGCTCTGTATGAAGATAATATTGGATATAAAGGGTGATATTTTTTGTATCTTTGAAATTCCGATAGGGGCTGTTAAACGAACTATGGGTTTGCGCTTACAGCTGTCAAAATAATGCAGTATGGTCTGGCATATCGTCACGGAACGTTTAACATCAGAGCAACGATTGCAGATTGTCGAAATTAATACATAATCGCTCCACAGGGAGATGTAGTCGCCGAATTATCAATAAATTTCGAACGCATTTCACGCTGCTCGATAGTAAAACAAAAATAAGACAAAAAAACAGTGCGTTCCGAAGAAGCTATCGCCGCTGTTGATGAAGATCCTAAATTATCAATTCGTTAATGGGGATCGTTACAGAGCGAGGATCAATGATTATTTAATTCCGAATTTGAATGATATTGATCTAGGGGAAATGTGGTTCCAACTGGACAGCTTCACATGTCATATAGCCAACGCAACGATTCAGTAAGAAAATTATTTCGAAGAACGGACCTGTTAATTGAGCACCACATGTGATTTAACGCATTTAGATTATTTTTGGAGTGTGGAGTCTCTCAGGGTACTGTGTTAGCCCCAATATTATTTATAATTTATATAAGTGACCTTAGTTCCATGACATTTGCTGATGACACAGCCCTGCTATATGCCGAGGATACAAAACTAAAACTGCAAAATATTCAAAGCGATCTGAAAATACTGAAAAGCTGGTTTGTTGAAAATAAAATGCTCGTTAACATGGATAAGACTAGGATGCTTAATTTTACACTTCAGAAACCCTGGCATTTCGATGAGCCTATTAAATGGCATCATTTAAACTGTAGAGGTTCATCATATGATTGTATAGAAGTGAAAGTCTTCTGCAGTTAAGTATCTTAGTGTTACTTTGGATCAGCTACTTTCTTGGAAACCACACTCAATTTAAAGAAAGGGCTCTTTGTACTAATGGCCCAATTTAGGAAAGCGTCAGAGTGTATGTCATTTGATATTAAGACAAATATATTACGCTCTTGCTAATTCAATTTTAACATACAGAATTGTTGCCTGAGCTGACCCATACAACAGCCACCTTGAGTCCATTGAGAGAAGGCAAAAAAGAAATCTAAGAATAATGTGCGGAAAACCGAGGGACCACCCGAATAAGAAACTTTTTATTAAGACGGGAATTCTTCCTTTGAAACGGCAGTATTATGTGGCGATACCTGTTCTCCTATATAAACATCTTAGCTCCCTGGTGTATAAATATAAGCAACACGTTCATTATGGCACAAGGGCTGGTGGTGCGACTGTTTTAAACATTCCATTCACTAACAAAACTGGAGTGAGAAAGTCCTCTTACGTCTTCACCCCTCGGTTAATTAACCTTTTGCCGGAAAACATAAGAGATAACATTATGAAGAAGAACATCAGTTATCTGGCTTTTAAGCAAAATATAAAGAGATTGTGCGCACCTCATTCATTCAGGTCGGTGTTTGTCAACACGGCTGAATTGATTTTCCTTGTTCTTGAGCCTTAATACATGGGGTGGGGTTGTGTCCCTTTTCGTCCTTTTGTTTTTATTTCATGTAATGTTGTGATTGTTGAATGTTGAACGTTGTGACGGTTTTTCTTTTTCTAAATATTCTATTTTTTTTTCTTGGGTTTGACCCACATACAAGCAGTACTTTGTAAATTGTAGGTTAGTATTTTTATTATATTAGGTACTGTATGGTATTGTATTGAAAATTATTGTATTTTATATTGTTAAGATTGTACAGTGAGGATTTTCTTTGGTGATTTGTTAAATATTTGCTCTAAGTCGTTAAACCAGCAACCATTAACGCCCGATAAGCCAACTTAACTCGGACAATTGCAGACATAAAGCCCCAGTTGTTTGAAACAGTGGTTGATAAATGGATTGACAGAATGCGCTTTATCAGAAGAAGCCACGCCGGCCATAGTTGTTTTTTAGGTTGAAGAATTGACAGGAGCTTATTTTTTTGAAGACGATGATCGAACTCGGGTTACTGATAATGAAGAGCGCCATAAGACATGTGCTAACAAAACAATTCCGGTATGAACAGATAAATGTGAATATAAACAATGTTTTATTTCAACAAGGTGGTGCGACTTATCACACATCTCCCCAAACAATCGATTCATTGCAAGAACAATTTCCTGAGCGTGTTATTTCGCGAAGAGTTAATGTTCAATTAAAGTTAATTTTCAAAACGTAATGCCATCATTTGTACTTCAAGTTAAAATAAAAATTATCGGATTATCACTTGCAGCTAGCATTGCTCCTCATACTGTCAACATCAAAATATTCCTGAATCATTTTAACAGTTTGAGCTCACGTCAACTAACCCCGAAAATAAAATATAGTTATTAATTTTAAAATCCCTAGACGATTTTCTGTTAGCTACGCAAACAAGGTCTTATAAAGTATTTTAACCATATAACAATTTTTGAATATACATCAGAAACAATCCTATCAATCTAAAAAGTAAAGAACGTGGTTGAATCGGGATTTGAACTACTTAAATCGCGATTTGAACTACTTAAATCGGGATTTGAACTAGTTGGACTACTATTAATTGAACTACTGGATACTTTTTACACTGCAATATATGCGAGCTAATTACCAAAATCAGAAACAACCAGAAATAATCCTATCAATCTAAAAAGTAATCAACACGGTTGAATCGGGATTTGAACTACTTAAATCAGGATTTGAACTAGTTGGACTACTATTAATTGAAATATAATTAGAACTACTGGATACTTTTTACACTGCAATATATGCGAGCTAATTACCAAAATCAGAAACAACCAGAAACAGTCCTATCAATCTAAAAAGTAATCAACACGGTTGAATCGGGATTTGAACTACTTAAATCAGGATTTGAACTAGTTGGACTACTATTTATTGAAATATAATTAGAACTACTGGATACTTTTTACACTGCAATATATGCGAGCTAATTACCAAAATCAGAAACAACCAGAAACAATCCTATCAATCTAAAAAGTAATCAACACGGTTGAATCGGGATTTGAACTACTTAAATCAGGATTTGAACTAGTTGGACTACTATTTATTGAAATATAATTAGAACTACTGGATACTTTTTACACTGCAATATATGCAAGCTAATTACCAAAATCAGAAACAACCAGAAACAATCCTATCAATCTAAAAAGTAATCAACACGGTTGAATCGGGATTTGAACTACTTAAATCAGGATTTGAACTAGTTGGACTACTATTTATTGAAATATAATTAGAACTACTGGATACTTTTTAAACTGCAATATATGCGAGCTAATTACCAAAATCAGAAACAACCAGAAACAATCCTATCAATCTAAAAAGTAATCAACACGGTTGAATCGGGATTTGAACTACTTAAATCAGGATTTGAACTAGTTGGACTACTATTTATTGAAATATAATTAGAACTACTGGATACTTTTTACACTGCAATATATGCGAGCTAATTACCAAAATCATTAATGTTAAGTTTATTTCAATCATAGTTTCAATTCATATTATAGATTTTCGGCAATGGGAAGCTTTGGAAATCTCTATTTTGTTTTTGGTTTGATACCAACCCTCCTCCACTACTCCAAGCTCAAATAAACCAAGCAATTTTAAATTGTCAACGTCAAGAGCATATATCGTTAAGGCCCTCCTAGAAATTCTTAGTAACTAATTTTAATAGTGAATAATCTCAAATCATCTAAAACAGCTCCAAGACTATAACCATACCAATTAGGGAATTTCCATCTATGGAACACCAATTAGAAGCTCTGGATTGATAAAAAGAAGGGTTTGTTTTCAAACATAAACACAGGACTTATTTGTGTCAATTCAATATCAAGAAACTATTAATTTTACTAACCCAGAGCAGGAAAGGATAAGTAAATGCATATTGTCACCATTTCAATCTCAGCCTCAATTAAAATAATTGATTTTCAATAAGGAGGAAATCTGAGAATGTGTAGTTTGCTTTACGTTTAATATCACACTTCTTCCATCAATCCAAGCCAAAATAAACCAATACAATAATAAATCAAACAATTCTAAATTATGTCAAAACCAAGATGTCGTCGAATCATCAAAAATTGTAAACTTTAAAACAGCTCCTAGACTTTAAACAAACAAATTAGGGTATTTCCATCTATGTAACTCCGAGCAGAAGCTCTGGATTAATAAAAAGAAGAGTTTGCTTTCAAACACAAACAAAGATTTTATTTGTGTCAATTCTATATGGATAATCTATTAATTTTATCAACCTAGAGCAGGGAAGGGTAACTAAATTTTATACTGGCATCATCTCAATCTCAGCCTCAATTAAAATCATCAATTTTCAGTAAGGAGAAGTTACTACTCCAATTACTCCACTACTCCAAGCTCAAATAAACCATGCAATTTTAAATTATGCTAACACCAAGAGCATATATCACTAAGGCACTCCCAAAAATTCTTGGTATTTAATTCTAATAGGAAATAACGTCGAATTATCAAAAATTGTAAACTCTAAAATAGCTCCTAGACTTTAAACAAACAAATTAGGGTATTTCCATCTATGTAACTCCGATCAGAAGCTCTGGATTAATAAAAAGAAGAGTTTGCTTTCAAACACAAACAAATATTTTATTTGAGTCAATTCAATATGAATAAACTATTCATTTTACCAACCTAGAGCAGGAAAGGGTTACTACATTTTATACTAGCATCATCTCAATCTCAGTCTCAATTAAAATCATCGATTTTCAGTAAGGAGAAGTTACTACTCCAACTACTCCACTACTCCAAGCTCAAATAAACCATGCAATTTTAAATTATGCTAACACCAAGAGCATATATCACTAAGGCACTCCCAAAAATTCTTGGTATTTCATTCTAATAGGAAATAACGTCGAATTATCAAAAATTGTAAACTCTAAGATAGCTCCTAGACTTCAAACAAACAAATTGGGGTATTTCCATCTATGTAACTCCAATCAGAAGTTCTGGATTAATAAAAAGAAGAGTTTGCTTTCAAACACAAAGATTTTATTTGTGTTAATTCAATATGAATAAACTCTAATTAGAAGCTCTGTATTAATAAAAAAAAAGAAACTGCTTTCAAATACAAACACATTTTTTATTTGTGTCAATTCAATATCAATAAACCGTCAATTTTACCAACCTAGAGCCAGAAAGGGTATTTAAAAATATATTGGCATCATTTCAATCTAAGCCTCAATTTAAATTATTTTCAATAAGGAGGAGTTCTGAGAATGTATATTTTACTTTAGGTTTAATATCAAACTTCCTCCACCACTCCAAGCTCAAATAAACCAATTAATTCCAAATTTTGCCAGCACCAAGGACATATATCCTAAAAACCCTCCCAGAAATTCTTGGTAATTGATTTTTATAGTAAATAATTTCAAATCATCAAAAACAGCAACCTCTAAAACAGCCCCAAGAATATAAACATACAGATTAGGGTATTTCCATCTATGTAACTTCGATCAGAATATCTGAGTTAAAAAAAAGAAAGGCTTGCTTTCAAACACACAAATAATTTATTTATGTTAATTCAATATCAATAATGTACCAATTTCATCAACCTAGAGCGACAAAAGGTAATTAAACTGCATATTGGCATCATTTCAATGTCCCTGAACCTCCCCCACTACTCTCAGTTGAATAATCAATCAATATTTTCACTAAATGAGGTCAACACTAAATTCATTTTTAAATCGCCTGTAATTACCAGTTATAGAAACCGAACACTTAACCTTGATAATGACATCTACCAACAAGTAAACATCAAACCACCAGGTGTACCAACCTCCAAAACTACTATGCAAATTAGAATAATTTCATCTATGTACTTGTGAACAGTATTCAATTAATTCTCCCACTGGCCGTGGGTAATTAATTTCGACATTGTCGCAATGTACCCACCAAGTACAAGGAAAAAACGAATCTCTCTCTCTCCCCAAAGCGGAATCAAGTAGGTGCTTATCAAAAAGGTCAGCAAGCTCGGAGCCCCCCGATCCTCACGGCGTTCATTTGTCTGGCGTCATGGCCTGCCCCGATCGATAGGCTCAGAGAGAGCCTCGCCAACCCAACACAGTTCTCGTCTGCCCGCCAGACCCGATCCCTCCTACGGACCTCTTTTCCTTGAAAGGGAATCCAACTGTTCGTATTCATGCGCGCATGGAACACCGTGTATTGATCACTTTTCACTTCTCAGCAACAGCAGCAGCTCTCCAGTTTGGCTCGGTACCACTTCGTCGAACCCAGCGGATCTAGAACACTGTTTCGCGAGTGTGTTTGTGTGCGTAGTGTTAAGGTATTCGTCTAATTAAACGCGATCTGAATTGCGACGAGGTGAAGGGCCCAAAAAAATCACCTTAAACGGCTCTGTCGAGCGTAGAAACTTCGTCCGCTTCACCGAGCGATCACGGCTCGAACCACGACAGAAAACAAACATGGCCGACTGGATCGGTAGACGAGAGTTTGTACGCTAATGCCGGCCGAGTGATTTCGCGTTCAAAATCCCACTTTTTCCTCGATATTTATCGCAAAATTGACTCGGGAAAAACCTAGAAACATTATACAGTGCGATGGAAACCACCATGGACGATGTAACGGTAGAAAGCGAGAATAATTCCGAAAACAATGGAGACACTCCACAGGAAATTGAAGTTGAAGTGGAGACGTGTAGACTCTGCGATGAAATCGGTGAAAAAATGTACAATATTTTCGATGAGAATCCCGAAGGTTATCAGCTGATAGGACTCATTAAGGAAAACCTGCCGATTGTCGTAAGTTTTTAATTTTGTTTTTATCTTAACCTAGAAAGTCGTTTTTATATTTCGCTTCGTTTGTTTCCAGCTGTACAAGTCTGATCCGTTATCGAAGCAACTGTGTGAGAAATGTGTGGAGGGTCTGCAGATAATAAGTGGTTTGAAGAAACGCAGTCGGAATACTCAGGAAAAATACGTGGAAAAGTTGAAAAATGAGGCCGACACTCATGATAAAAACGTCCTACTTTTTCTCGGATGTACAGGCAGCAAGGTCAGTATTCTCTACTTCTTTGTGTTTTCATTTAGATCAAAATGCTACGCTAAATAATGATAATAGATTCCACAACAGTTTTGTGATGCAACCAACAAAAATACAAACTGTTTCACAGAATTTTTTAACCAATTAGTTGAAAAAATCAGAACCATGAAACAAAAGCCTCTACAAATATTTAAAAGTATACATAGTGCATAAAATTTGTGAATTCAAGAAGTTTTATGTTGCTTTGGGCGAATGACAGTTTCATTTAATTTTTAACCTTACTATATTTTACTATATATTTTTTAGTTCTATCGATCTAATCTTAAATCATATTGAAACCAACAATAATATGCACTATTCCATTGGTTTTTTTTCACTAAATTCGATATCTTTAATACATATGTAATGTTTAAATTATATCAATTCAATGAGGTATTTTTATTTAATGTTAAAGTACAAATAACAATTCTCATGCTATTGGTACTTACCTGAAAGTCACCCGATCACCTGACTATTATTGGTTTTGTTGCACAGTTATACCTTAAACCAGATTTGTAATCATGTAGATTATAAATAAATGGGAACATAAAAAATTACAACCAACAATACTATATATTGTTCCAATGAAATTTTTTCACTAGGCTCACAATTTTATTTAAAATAATAAGACACATATTTAAACAAACCATACCTGATCCATTAAATATATGAAGTCAGCTTCTTTAACCTCATAATGAGTAAGTTTTTATATTGCTTCGAGTAAATGAGAACATTATTTTATTTGCTTGAAGAAAATAGTTTACTGCTGAATGAAATAGATTTTGTTGTACACTGATTGTTTAGACAAGATCCGACATGTTAATTGGAATTTTAATTTGATTTAGCCACTTATTTGAAAATTTTATTCCATATGCAAGATGTATGTTCATTTTGACAGTAATTTTGACTTATTTTTTCTTAATCATTCATCAAAGCTCCCTATGATTTGTATTTTATTATTTATGAATGTAGATGATTGCTGAGTAACAGCAGCACTGTCACAGAATATATCTTCAATTTAAAGAACATATATTCAGATTATTTATTATCTAGAATGAAGATATTTTTGTACTAGTTAGTATTCTTGGTTAACAATAGAACATTGTATAATTAAATAAAATCAAAGTTAAAGACTGATTATAACCTATACATTAATTAGGAGCTTTGCCAAAATTACTTTTATACCTTTTTCTTTTAATATTTTTACTAATTCTAAAATTTTTTGAATTAATATACCAAAAGATTCTATATTTTGCTTTTTTTTATTTGCTTTGCAGGTAATCCCACAATTGTTTTTAACTTGAAATCAAACAATTTTTGATTCTTCCTCTTAATTCGCCCCAAGTTTATTTCACAGAAGATAGGTTGGATAAATGTGATGTCTCAATTTTGTTTTTTTATTGCCAGAAAACCTTTTTAGCTCTTTTACCCTCTAAAATATAAAATTAATGTCGAAAGCTGGAAGAATTCTGAAATAACTTTTTTTTTATTTAGTTTTCACTATATTTTGACTGGGCTTTTAGTTTTACTGTCATTAAAATACTTCTAAAACAATACACCGCCACTTCTGTATATTTGACATTATACAGACTTTGTTTGTTGTATGTCTCATGAATATTTCCCAATTTGATCCAATCTTTTTGGTTTTTAGTCCATTCTAATCTGTTTTCCTTGAATTTATTATTTAATTCGAATTATTCAGTTGATATTGACTAAGTATATTGAATTTTTCAGTGTAATTGACTGAGTAGTAATTGACAGTGGATTTTCGACGCCAGAGGGTTTAAGATCTTAAACGTCAATATAGTCAACACTACTTATTTGTCACTTTGAATTATCTCGCATTAAGTTTTTCTTCGTGTAGAGTGTTATTAAATAATTTGTCATTCTAAAATAAGTTTTTCGAATCTAAAATCATAGATTTTGAGTTTCTATGAATGACTGAAGACTGGGATGCCTTGGCCTGGGATAATAGCCAGTATTTTATTAGTTTTGTACGAGTTTCATTGACAGATCTTTTTGTATAACTGTTTCCAAATACAAATCAAGAGTTTGCTTGCCTACAGTCCAATCCACTTTAGTACTGAAATATATATTTTTATAACAGCTGGTGAATAATGGTGACAATGAAGACGATGACGAAGAGGAAGAGCTGAGAGATGAATGCACCTCCACTGACGATCTCACGGTCCTGTGTGCCAACTGCAAGACGGCAATTCTTGATGCCAGCATGGTGAATGGCGAAGTGGAACTAGGAGCAGATCTACACAAAATTATCGCTGAATCGCTGAGGAAAAACAAAGTTCTTACAGGTAAAAAAATACTTTATTCATTACAAACATCAAGTCACTAACGTCATGAATATTTTCTAGCCGACAGTGAAACTGAAAAGGTTTTACGCAAGAGAAAAATACAACCAATCTACCAGGAACTGGATGATTCATTATGTAGTAGCCTAACTGATTTAACAAGACGCACAGCAGGTATTACAACGATTGAACATCATAACAAAATAAAATTTAACCAAGCATTTGCTGCAGGAGATGATGAATCATCACAGTTTGCCAGCGACATCGATTCTGAGGACTCCTCCGATGAAAGACCACCGAAAAGGAAGAAATTTGACAGCGAATCGAAAAAGATACAGGAAGAAATCAACGAGGCTTTGGCTAAGCAGAAAGAACAAGACGTCGAAGACGATGAACTGATGGAGGACGGAGTTGATCCCTTAGAAGCTTTGGAACCAGAGAAGGTCATAGATTATGTGGAGATGTTTGAACAAGAACCTGATTTCACGTAAGATCAGAAAATTCGTCTCCTATGGAAAAAAAAATTCTGGGGATTTTTAGGTTTGAACCGTTAAGTTTACTACAGATAGCGTTAAATTCGATCAATGTCCAAAATGTTCCCGATTTTGAAGCTGTTTCATACATTAAGATATCTACAGCGTGCAAGTGTAATACTTGTGGTGAGAGCTTTAAAAACATGAAACTTCTGGCCCTGCATGAGTTCCATCACATGGACGTGGATATGGAAGAGAAAATTGACAATCCTGTACCGTGGCCTGAAGACCATCCATTTTCCAATGTCAGAAACAAGTGGTTGACGTATTTTGATGAAAATGGGTAAGGAAGAGGACTTACGACTCGATTCAACTTCATGTTTTGTGATTTTTTTTGCAGTTATGACGAGGATGACATTGTTATTGAAGGTAGTTTAACCATTTCAAGAGATGACAACAGTTTATTGGTGGAGAAAAGCGAGAAAACTATGGATATGTCAAAGAAAGATGAAGTTGTCTTAGTAAACATGAAACCAATGGTAACTCTGTGTTGTCTGTGATTTTTTTAAATTTATAATTTTTCCTTTGGCAGGTGAATGGTATCTATTTGGGGGATTACACCAAAGAAGAACGAAAATTGTTCTATCAGTGTATGAGAATTGGAGGTCAAACCAAGAGATTTTGTCCTCTGTGCAGGTACTGCTTCAAAGACAACTGGGCCATTGAGAGTCACTACTTTTCGTCGGCCTGTCACTATACCTGTCGCTATTGCGGCATGCGTTTCAACAAGCAAAGACACAGATTCGACGAGCATGTCCAGAAACACAGGGAGAAGGAGGATCCTATCTCCGACAAGATATTCACTGCCAGTAAGGTGAACAACACTCTGCCAAAGATCATCCAACCCAACAAAGTGAGGAGAATTGTTCAAGTTGATCCAGAACAACCGAGAGAAGTAAGGATCTCGCAAAAATCCTCGTTTGAAGCAAAATTAACTTTGCAATGCTTGTTACAGATTAAATTAGAAGAATACATGTCACCCCAGATGGT
This sequence comes from Cosmopolites sordidus, assembly GCA_031761425.1. Lineage (NCBI taxonomy): Eukaryota > Metazoa > Arthropoda > Insecta > Coleoptera > Curculionidae > Cosmopolites > Cosmopolites sordidus. Next base: position 353,155 of record JARFXV010000269.1, on the reverse strand, counting down.
GAAAAACCATGAAGGAAGAATGAGAAGCATGGGGGGACAACCAGTTGGAGGTCCGAACGCTCACGGATTCGTCAAAATTAAAGAAGAGCCCAAGGATTACGTCAACTCGCAGAACAAGAGCCAGAATCAAGCTTACTTCTGCAGGAAATGTTACAAGGTAATAATTTTGTTCATTGGTTTGCTTGGATGCTTTTTCGAATATCGTGAAGTGTTTTAAAATATTCATCAGCCAGATGATTGTGAACCAATGTATGGTTCAGATTGATTGTTTGTTGACGGTAGTGAATGGTATTAACTATTTCACCTGGTCCTAGACGCTGATGGTACACGACACCCTTCTATCGGTCTTGTGGTTAATGTTGATGGTTGCCCTGGGTTCAAACCATGATTTTCTACGTTATCTACATTTTCCTACCTTCTGGATCTTTCCTATTGGCATTTAGACGATCACAAATGGTCCGGCGACCAACATTTAAGCACTTTTTCATGTGTTGTTGGCAAAAGTTGCAATTGGCAAATTAATTTTTTTTTAGTTGATCTGGGCGTTCTTTGTCTTTCAAGTCGAATTCACAACTTTTGAAACGTCCAAACCAACGCCCACAAGCGTCTTACATTGGGATATTGTCACCATAAGTTTCCACAAGTATACGACGGCTTTCAGTCGCGCACGAAAAGGACGAACCCAAAAATTAGATGATGATATCCTGAAGGCGATGGTGGATTCAGATCCTCGTCAAAAAGTTGAGAAATTTTCACTAAAGATTGGCTGTCAGTAATTGGCACAGTTCAGCACGTCTCCGTCAATTCATGAGTTCCCCATGAATTGACGGAGATGGCTCTCGGTCAACGGCATACCATCTGCGCGTCTCTTTTGTCTCGGTATGAAACCGATCCGTTTTTGCGACGAATTGTAACTGGAGATGAGAAGTGGGTGTGATACGATAATCCTGTACGAAAAAGACAATCAAGGCTTTCTTCCGGAGAAGCGCCTGTTCCGACATCTCGACCGTCACTAACAATAATGAATTGCTTGAACCTGATCAGACCATTACAACTCGAGCGAATGAAGTAAGAGCTCATAAAAAAACGATGTTTTGGTCAATAACAAAAAAAGGATCCTTACAACACGATAACGCGAGGCGTCACGCTGAAGAAATTACATCGGAAAAAAATAAGAGAGTTTAGATTGGAACTTTTACCTCATCCATCCTATTCACCAGATTTCGCGCCGTCGGATTACCACCTTTTCAGATCGTTAAAGCATACATTAAGGGCCGGTTCTACAATGCAAGAATATACCAGGTATAAGCGATACTCGGAGTAAACCCCCGTTACGCACGTTCTGTAGAACGGACGTTTCAAATTTTATTCCGAGTATAGCTTATACCTGGTATATTCTTCCATTGTAGGACTGGCCCTAAGAGGTACAAAATTTAACAATATTGGAAAAGGGAAAACGCAGTTGGAAAAGTTTCTCAATTAAAAATCGAAGGACTTTTTTAAAAAGGTAACCGAACAACTGCCTTTACGCTGGCAAACAGTATTAGAAAATGATGGAAATTATTATGTTGGGTTAATTGGGTCAGCAGATGAATAGATGAAAAAGCTTGTGTAATTAATAAATAGCCGTGTTTTTAGGCAATTATTGTGGCGCAAAATAACCAATTTTTTTTTCGAACCGGCCTTTAATTATATTAATGAAAGTACGTAAAGAGATCGTTATTTCCCAGTCGGATGGAGCTAAATCGGAAGAATTTGACTGAGGGTGTATAATTTTAAAGTCAGTTTTATGTCTTTTGTAGGGCATTATGCAGATTTTTGCATAGTTCTTTATATTACAGAAACAAAACGTTTTAAAAGTTTTTCGTTTACCACTTGTGTTTTTCTTATATTAGGCAGTATCTGTTTCTAATAGTTGAATAATATGAACAATGACCTATGTAAGTCTTTATCCCCAAGTTTCCATCTTGGTTTTATTTTTTTTTAATGATAAATCAACATCAAGTTGCCGAAGATGTTTCCATAGCAACGCCATTTGCTTTTGTCAGATGAAACTATTCAGGGCCGGCTATTTTTCAGTATCCCCTTGTATAAACTGTGTTTTTCTTCATTGTCCCAAGTTGTAGGAATGACCATTTTCCAAACAAGTATTAATTAAAAAAAAAATCAATACAGGACTTATTGAGAAGAAACCGAAGAATTATAGGAAGAAGAAACGAAAATTAGCCAAAACTAATAAAAATATTACTAAAAAAATCTGCCTAATAATAAATTGTGTTCCGTTTGATTTTATTTAATTCCCTACAAATATTCTACTCTGATTTCATGTTCTTGAATTAATAAAAATGTATGTAAGCAACACTTACCTAATACATTACGACTTTTTTTTAACTTTGAAACACTACGGCACTCTGAATTTAATATTTAGACTGAATAAATATTAATATTTAGATATTCTGACGACTGCATTATTTTATATTTTATCAAAAAAAAGTCTTGTCGGCATCCAGTATCGAATCGTACAAAAACATTTTAATGTACTGGCCGATAATAAAATTCCTTTTTTATATCGAAGTTTTTTTTCTATTTTTAGATGAAATAAATTTGTGTTTAAAATATATAGGCAGATCAAAAATTATTTTCTCTAACATTGAAGAAAATATTTTTTTTACATGATTCCCAAAAAAGTTCAGTCATAAAGGCATTGTATAAATGTTCCCTCGACTTCGGGAATAAAATATGATCGGTGAGGGCCAAGTCTGCAGAATAGAGAGAGTGTTACATGAAATCAAATCGATATTTTAATTTATTATCTCTAACGCATTTTTTTTAATAATCCCCGAAAACGATTAGGAACAAAGGGGTTGTATAAATATTCCTTTACCTTAGGCATTTCCTATTTATTTAATTTGATCGCCGGCAGCCAAGTCTAAAGAATATGAAGGCTGCTGGATCAAATCGAATCTAATAATTTTCTCGTGTTTTTTTTTTTCGTTTTTGGCGATCAGTTACACAATCTCATGATTGGGTACCTAGGTGGTAAATAATGATCAAAAAAGCTCAAAAAAAAACCCATTTCAGGATTTTTTATCAATTTAAAATTTTATCGCAATTTGAAAAATCCAGATTAAGCTCGATCGGAAAATATTATTATTGACAAAAATTGGCGGTGACAAAAATTTGCCATAATTACAAGAGATTTACCACTAAACACCAAAACACTTTTTTGAACTGCTCGACGCACGTTTCGCTAACCATGTTAGCACCATCAGGAGATGATTTAATCTAATTCTAAAACTAAACTATGTTCTATTTATATGAAAACCATACCTAAAGAAGCGTGATGATCTCCTGATGATGCTAACATGGTTGGTGAAACGTGCGTCGAGCAGTTCAAAAAAGTGTTTTGGTGTTTAGTGGTAAATCTCTTCAAGTTTAGTGTTTCACACCAAAGGTTCCAATAGAAGAATTGATCTAAGAGATTTCTAATTTATTAATCGAAATGATATAAAACTTCAGTTAGATATCAAGGAGGGTCATATCAACTTAACACAAAATTTTGCGTCGATACGTAAAGCGTGTGTGTATATCCACTTTTTCCTATTGATTTATTTATCATGAATGGTATTTATATCTACAGTAATGGACAAAAGTATATAAACAAAGTGAATTTTTATAATTTTTAGGTTATTTTTTATTTTAAAAGCAAATGCATGTTCTTATTTCTACCTATAAACTTATAAATATAAAGTATTGATCTAAATATCCAAATAATATCGTGAAGAGAAATGAAACCAAAAGTATATAGACATAACTAAATATTACCAAGATCTATATGAAACAAAATTAAATAACACTGCTTGGCATCTTCTAGGCATTGGCTGAAGAAGTTTATTAATGTAGACATGATTTCTTTCAATGCCCTATACAGGTTTTCTTTGTTGGAATAATTATTTTCTTTAATCTGTCCATTCAAGTGATCCCACATGTTTTCTATAGGGTTATAATTGGGGCATTTCGATGGCTACTTTAAGATAGCAATGTTTTCATGTATAAAGAATTGCTCGACATTATCTCGTTGAAAAGAAAATACTAAAGACATGCTATCTCATATAAATAAGATTTCGCCCATTTCTGACGGTAACAAATTTTAAATACATGAGCAAATTAATCATAAGCTTGATAAATTTATAATCACCATCATAAGATGAGCAACATTTAAGATCACAAGCTGTCGATCATTTCCTGATAATAGTAACAATAGTTAAAAAAAAAAACAGGCAAAAAATTTTTTCTTGTAATTTGGGCCACCCTATATAATAATATATTTTTCAGGTATTCTTTAAGTTGGATGAATTTAATGCACACAGTAAAAGCTGCGACTATAACCAATTCCATACAACTCCATCCTATCGCAACGCTCATGAATCCTCCACTCCTTCTCCTAGACCTTACCAGAACAACTCTCCCAGAGCAAACCACAATATTCCCGAAAGAAGATCGAACGGCGAGTACACCAGCACTGGTCGACCTATTAGGAACTGTGTCAAGGATATTGGCCCTTATACGGTAAAAATATCGAGTTTTCTAGTTGATATAGTCTGTTGAATGACCAGGATCTTGTTACAGGATGAGGTATATATTCCAAAGCAGCTTCTGAACGAGACTGTGTCCAGTCCAGCTCAAGGATTCATATGTCACATTTGCGGAACGCCCTTCCCTACCATTTATTCCAGAAACAGTCACATGAGGATTCACAAGGGAGAACCAGGCGGACCTGGATCTAACATGATTATGCCACATCCTCCCCAAAATGTAAGTTGATTATATCATTCTTTTTAGTACGGTTAAGAGTCGTGTTTTTCTGCTGTAGAATATTCTAAAACAACGTTTGCAACAGCAACAACAGCATATGCAAAGAGCTAACATGCAACAAAGAAATATTTATCAACAACCCAAACAACAAAATAACTATCCACAGTTTGAGGAGATCAAGGTATTTTCTGTTTTTGGGGATTTAATTGTTCGTCAAGATGTGTTCTTTTACAGATTAAACAAGAGCCTGTTGACAGTTTTGAGCCCATGGTTGAAATACACGAAGGACACGAGGAACCGCCCTCGCCCCCTCAAAGATACAACACTGGGGCACCACCACCCCGAGAACTGGGAGGAGGAGCTGTATCCATTACGCCAATTAATAAAAACAACACTGCTCCCAAACAAAATCTGAGCCCTAACATTATGAAGTTGGTGCAGAACAACCCCAACATCAGCATCAGCAAGAGACCATCAGAAAAGGCTCCTCAACGTCATTCCACTGGTAGCTTTGGCGGTAGAAGTGGAGGCGGCGGTAACTACAACGGAAATTCCAGCTTCCAAGGACCCTCTTACGCTTCTCCATATGCAGGGGGACCAAACGCTCCACTCAACGCTGACGATAGATCATACAAATGTTCTAGCTGTTGGGAGGCGTTCTCCAACAAATCTCATCTGTACTTTCACAAAAAGAATCAGTGCGAAGGATCGCGATTTCCCTGTCCTTTCTGCAAGAAACGCTTTGGCACCGAAGCAGCTTACAGCTCTCACATTTTCTACAGTCATCCCGAGTAAAACGAGTTGAAGTTTGATGGTTTTCGGTAATTATTGAGTGGATTTTGTGCCTTTGGATTTTTATTTTTTGATTTTCGAGCTAGTCACATTATTTTTTTGTCGTGGGTGATTTAGCACAATGGATTGTTTTACATGTTCATTTGAACTACTACTATAAAAGAAGCAAGGACAGTTTACAATCTGTGGCTAGATCCTGACGATAATGTTGACATATCTACGAAAATAAAAATGCTTGAAATTTTAATACAAAAAAAGGCATTTGGATAGTGCGTGTATAGACGGTTGAACAGATAAAGACTGAAAATACTAAAATGAAGACATTTTGTGACCTTTGAGATCTGTAAATTATATCTGATTATAAAATGGATTATTGCATGTGCTTGGATACGCGTTTCATTGCCTTGTACATAGTTTTTAAAGAAAGTATCAACCAAAAATATAAACACTTAACTTTTAGTTATTGTATATATATTCAATATATTTTTTTTAAGTTGTATCACTATTTTCTTTGAGATTTTACTTGGTCTCTTAGTTTTCGCGTTTCTTTATATCTCATTTAGTTGATGGAATATTTAAATATTGTTGCATTGACACGTTTTATATTTTACGATTAGAGGTAGTATATGTGGCATTCCTCTTTGGATTACGAATGGTGTTGCCAAAATTCTATGGTTTCTCCTTGACTGATTTTGAATTATGTTTAGTGAATGTATTAGTTATTGCAACACAATAAATTAATTATTTAAGAACTGGGTCTTTCATTAATTCGTTAAGCCTGTTTCGTTATTAATCATGGTTCTTTTTGCTTTGGGTTGGAACTTTTGGAATTTTTCATGACTCCAACTCGCAATTTTATGACGCTTAGATAGTGTTTCACTAAGAGCAGCGGGATTTGAATTGCGTGCCATTTCTGTCAAACTATCTGAAGTATATATTAAGTAATTATTTTCACTCCAAATGCGGCAATTTAGTGCACTGACTTAACCACAAAAAAAGGGCTTCGTAGCTGAACGAACAGCAACAGTTTTTTTGTTTTAATATCAAGCAACATTGATTTTGAGAATACTTTTCGACAATTTGCAAGCGTTGCTGTGATGTTAAACGTTCCATGCTGATTTGTCAGATTATACTGCATAATTTTGACACCAGAGGCGCGCAAACTCAGTTCGTTTGACAGCGACCCCTACCAGAAGTCCGAACACACTAAAAAAATTCGCCAAAGATCTGGATATTGGAGACTATATAAGGGTTCAGCCATTCGGATGAGTGCCAATACCAAGAAGAATCATGGAAGGACGCATGGGGTAATCTATATAAATAAAAATGTAAATGTTCGTTTGTTGAAAATCTTAAATCTCCGAAAGTTCTTTACCGATTGCTTTGAAATTTTTACACAACGTTGCATTCGAATACGCGCGTGTTCTTATGTACTTATTATATAGATGTCACACCAGTGACGGGTAAAAAACATGTTTTTTTTAACAGCGTCATCTGTTGGACCTCAAAGCAATATACGCTATACTAAATATTTTAGGGCACTGGAAGCGCCATCTGTCACTTTTCGATGTTTCTGATTGCATTGTTAAATCGAAATTTCATAGATTTCGATCTATTTTCATTTCGATTTAATTATTTAACCAAGCTGAGCCACAGCAACGCGTCGCCGAGTACAACTAGTAATATAACCCTCCCATAGCATTTAACGAACTCTCCTGAGCATTCCCAAAGAAACAAAATTAATTTATTCCCCCAAATCACATGTCACAATAAAACTAACATGAATGAAATTATTTATGATGATGCATCTCATAAAGATTTTATAAAAACTTAACAGATTTGTTTACCAAAATCACATCAAAGGCATAAATGCTCTACAAACATAAATTAAGTCTAAGTTCCAGAAACAGGTGCATCAAAAATGGTAGGTTATTCATATTAGTGATTTATTTAATTTCCTTGACCCAGGCCTCATCATTTAATTAGTATAATAAAAGATAAAACCAGTAAAATAATTTAATATATTTATTGTAAACTGGTTTTTAAATATTGAACAAAAAGATCTGGTATTCTGTTAACTTCCGGTGTGTGCATTTTGGAATATGTTAAATACTGTCTCCTTAACAACTGCAGTTGTTGCACATTGACCTCGGTAATATCAATATTCAAATCTTCAAAACCTGGAATTGCAATGCAACCAGTCTCTCCATCATTCTTTGCTTTCACCAGCTCATCAGTAATAAGTCTGGTGATTCTGTCCAGATCATACAAAAAGTTTGTTGAACTTAAAGGAGGATTCTCAGTGGATTGATTTGGTTTTGGAGGGGCTGTTTTAAACAAACTTGAGAATATCTCTGTTGTATCCAGAATACTTTCCGGATAAATGGTGAATAACGGTTTATCCCAACGATTTTTCCCTTCAGGATCTTCATATCTGGAAGCAATCAAATAATTTTGGAAAATTTAAGTGATATAAGTAGTAACCTCATTAGAAGTGCGTCGAAAATTTCTCTCGAGTATTTTTCCGCTTCACTGCTTCTCTTTTCGTTAAATTCCCATGCTTGTTCTCTGTTAATTTCAGTGTGGACAGTACACTGGGTACTTTTATTTGCTTTAGTCCCACAGAACAATTCATACCTATATCCTTTAATATAATTTAGAGCGTCCAATATCACAACATTTGTGGACGATATGAGTTTGAGCATTTCACTCTTCAACAGACCCCTGATGTGCTTTTCCTTGTTGGCATCTGCAAAGAAAGCATTTTTTTCGAAACCAGCTTTAACAATTTGTTCGTATTCGCTTATAATATACACTTGTTTGTCCTGATTTTGGAAAAATTGCTTTAACTCCAAAGATCTGGTAGTTTTCCCACTACATGGGACTCCGGTTATGACTATCAAAGGCATTTTTAAAATTAGAGAGGTTATGTTTACTGTCGATAAATCATTTGGAACCGTTCCTTAACAGTGGCGTGGTGAGAATTTTTTTATATTCTACAGGAGGATATTGATACCAAATATTTCTAATTGAGCAACTTTGTTTAGGTTTATCTGATTAACGCTTTATCACTGATTAGATAAGTAACTTTCAGGGAACGTAAATGATGCATTTGTCGACCGACCGTACTGTAAACGTCTTAAGAAGATATTTTTCTCGCTTAAATATGATTTCTAGATTACTGTTTTTAATTAGCTTAAGTGCAATTATTATATGTGACGTTGCAGTGTCAACCGGCAGTGATTTGGCGGTACGTTTAAATCTCTTAATAATTTTTCTGGATTATTCTGATTGAAATTATTTCAGGAATTAGATTTTAAAGACTGGAGTCTAGTTGCTTTTACAGAATCCACATACAAGGCTGTTATAAATGAAAATGGTGATTTTGTCATGTTAAGTGAACCTATTATTTTACAAAATGTTGAAGAGGAGATAGGATTTCATATATCGTCAGGTAATATTTGTAAAAAAACAATCACACGTATGAAATATCGCAACATAGTTAACATCAACTTAAGATAAACTATTTGATATGAATTATTCTATGAAATACAAACATTTTTTTATAGTTTTTAATAGACTATTTTTAATTACTTGATTACTTGATATTGAAGGGTTTAAATGACATGAATTTAATCATACATAATGTATTTATAAGCAAATTTCTACTTCAGGACTAAAATAAAATTATCACATATCTTTTATTTGATGATAGCATCACCATTCAAATCCACTACTCAAGGTGTTTTAGTTATGAGGTGTCTAAATTGTTATTTTGTATTCTATTGAAATTACATTACATAAAAGGTGTTCCTAACGTACACGCGTTTAATAAGCTGTTAAATTATTATTTGAAACAAACAAAAAATAGTGTTTTCTCATTTGAATAGTGCTAAATTATTGGCTTTTCATTTTATTTTGCAATAATGAATAGATGTTAAAAAATTACTAATTCAAGTATCCTAATTAATGTCTGAATGATTGTGGCGTGTTTATATATTTTTTCTTTATTTGGATTTTTCGCCACGATCTAAAACTCAAAAATAATATCAAAAATATATATTCTTATGTAAATAATCACTGGGTAAAAACAAAAAACCAAACGGAGACAAAATTCTCAGTGATTCTTTTTTGTAATAAATTTGCCTAACGAATAAAATTTTAAAAATATAAAAATGTTCTAAAAAAATATACAAACTTTTAACGTTACCGTTTCGGGAAGTATTCTCCTCCCGTTTTCAAAACGAACCTAAAATTAAAGTATATTAATTTCTATAAATTATGAAAAGATGGGAAGTAAATATATTTTTTGTGTATGTCAATGATAGTTATATTGACAATTAATTTTTAATGACAGTGACATACTACCACAAAAATATATATAGGTGAAGTTTACTGTGTGTTTGTATATTGAAATAATTAAATGTTTTGAATTGTATTCTTTAGAATCGGCAACCAAAAGAATCACTGAGAAATTTGTCTCAGTTTGGTTTTTTGTTTTTACCCTGTGATTCTTTATTTACATAAAAACAGATATTTTTGATATTCTTTGAGTTTTAGATCGTGGCGAAAACCCCAAATAAAGAAAAAAAGTATCCTAATTTTCATTTTATCTTTATTTTTTGTACAAAGCAAAAAATTAGTTTGTTTTTTTACTGTCTAGAAAAACATTTGTCTATAAATACACTAATCTTTTGATTGTTGCAAAGAAAAGATAAGTAAGATATACAGATGATCTTGATGATTGCATCACATCACGTTGATACAATAAAATAATCGAACTCACAATAAAACGGCGCAGTTTTGTAGCGAGTTATTTTTCTGGTAGCAGGACAAAAAAAAATACGATTGATGAGAGTTCTAATAAAATTGCTTTAGAGAAATATGTTATATAGAGTGCGCCAGAAAAACGGGTGAACTTCAATATCAAATTTCGGCGTGTCCTTCTTTGGGGCACGTTCGCTTATTAAAGTAGCTCAACACATTGAAAATGTTGGCGACCACTGGTGTGGTTACCAACTTTTCAAAACGCCGTTAATGTTTAAGCGATTTTCTGCACTTGGCTGGGAATTCTTGCCCCATCCATACTCACCAGACTTGGCTCCCTTCGACTACCATTTTTTTCATCAATGCCTCACTCATTTTCCATGAAACACTTTTACTATCCAATTACGGAGATGTTGAAAAATAGCTTGCTAACTGGACTACCTCAAAAGATGTACAGTATTTCTGGGGAGGGGGGTTCATCCGCAAATTGCCGGGGAGATTATTTTTTCCAAATTAAATGTGTTTTCTTTTAAAGAAAAAAATAACCTGCCACCCCTGGTATACCACTCGAACACACGAGTACGGGATAAGCAATCACAACTATAAACTTTTTTCATCAATTCAAAGGTTTCTGTAAAAGTTTTATCAAGCTTGAAATCATATTTTTGTCACAAAGTGATACATAAACAGCTTTCTGATTATATATTGTTTCAATAGATGGCGTTAGTAGTTTTTTTTTAATACATTTAAATAGTTTCATTATTTCTCCGGCATTCTGTGGATATCACAGACAATTTTAAAATAGGTTATTCCAAAGTTATGTACTATTTTCTTTCTTTTTCAGATAATTATGAAGATTATGCTCTTTATATTCATCAGGACTTGGAAGAGAAAATAATTTTCGTTAATCTTACTATAGAATCTGCTAACCCATTAAGTAAAGGCATCGATATTATTTTTCTACAAGCCAGAGACATTGAATTCAATGTGGTGGCTAAAACCATCGTTTTCGTATTCAACTCAAACTCGGAATTCAATCCATATAAGCTAAAATTTAGTTTAGGTGGTACTGAGTACATTGTTCTCAACTATCACTATTTTAAATGGTTCCTTACTTTGCTCACATTTAGTGGATTGGGCATATTGATTATCGAATTGCACGAAGTCGTGAAACATTTCAAACGTTCCGGAGAACATACTGTAGATTATAAAGAATTACAAAACGTTTGAATAAAAAGTTTTTAGATTATATTTTGTTTACTTTACATATCTCCAAAATCACGCCCCTGTTCAGCCTTCCTCTTCTTTTTTTCAATTAGGCGATACGTATGCACTAGAATTATTAATTTAAAATTTTAAACCCTAACTCTAGATTTCTAGATATTTCTATTGTTTAAAATTATTAGCGCCATTTCTCTCAATACCGGTTTATTAATATTTTTGGTTTAATTAATTTGTGTTGCAAACTTCATTTGAATATGTGTCATTTTTGACTGAACGTGCAGTTGTTTTAGTGTTTGACCTGCCGGTCATTTTTTAAAATATTAAGAAATAATTGATTTTAAAACAATAAACATTTATACTATGGAGGGAATATTAGCGAAACTATTAGTGCCAAATAGCAACACCGTCCACGAGGTAAGTTATCGACAAAAACTTGTAGCATATTTTGTCACATAACCTCACATCGCACGTGCGAAATATTGTATTACTCATGATAACTTTCCTACAAGGGAACGAAAGAACTTAAGGAGGCCTTCAAGAAACCAGAAGCTATTCCCGCAATATGCGACGTAATTGTGGCGTCATCGAATCCTCAAATTAGACAATCTGCTGCTGTTCTTCTTCGTAGGAAGTTGGGTAAACGTAGACAATGGAGTAAACTCAACGTTGATTTAAGAAATAGGTAATTTTTTGGATATGACTATTAGAAACGATGTAAAGTGTAGAGTCGTTTTAGGATTAAACAGGGTATGCTTCAGGCTTTAATTAATGAGCAAGAAAAGTCAGTTAAAAACTCTATAGCACAGTTTATTGGTGTAATAGGAAAACATGAATTTCCAGATAATACTTGGCCTGAGGTATTACAATTTGTTCATACGTTATGTAGTAGTGATACAATAGTAGACAAGGAGGTAAGTTATTTAGCCTAATTATTACCAAAAATGTAACATGAATAATGTTGTGTGTGGAAGAATGTAATGATATGAGTCAGACCTTTATTGATGATACATCATGATCTGGAATTATAAAACTGAAATGTGAATGTACAGAGCGTTTGAAACACTGTTAAGGAAATAAATCAGAGGTTATAAAAATGTTTGTTTACTGTCCAAATCAAAAAGTATCAGGATTAATCCGAAATGATTTCGTTCATATAATAAAAAATTTGCTTTCATTTTAATTCATCTGTGAGAACATTTTTCTCCTATTTTTCAAGTATTTTATAAGATTAATAGTTAAATTGAAATCTAATTCAGTAGAGAGTTGCTTTTGATTCAAAACTGTATCTGTGTAGTAGTATTTTCTGTAGAAGTATAGGTATCATGTCTGGTAAAAGCACAGACAGATTGTGAAATCATGTCGTTTGAAAGAGTCATGAAGAGGAATTTAAGTTGGAGAATTATCATATCTAAGGCAGTTTTTATGATGAACGATAAGTTATTATTTATAATTTTCATTATTTTATATTCAGTCTTCGATTTTAGTGAGTGATTTTAGTCTGCTTATGTGCTAATGTAATGCCTAGAACTCTTGAGGTTGTAAATCGCCTCGAAAGCCGCGGTTGAAGTCTGTGATGTATCGTTAGTATCGATTTGCGAAATATCACTCACACGGAACTAAATAAGGAGGTAAGTATGGTTGTTTTGTCAAAGATGTTTTTTGCAAAGCACATTTGGGAGAAGATTATTGAATTAAAGTCACTCTTTGGTGTAGTTTATGATTTGGAGTTATTGGTTTGTATTTGTCCAAGATGGGGTTGTAAAACAGCAAGAGGTGGATATTTGAGAATAATAATAACAGAAATAAATATACTACTATGATCAAATAGCAAGGTGACTTTTGTTTTAAAAAATTTTGCACCTTATAGATACAATCATTTGTTTTTTAAGTTGGTATGACTGCTGTAGTTGGTTAAATTTTTAACGTCTTTTGTAATTTTTAAACATTTTTGTCGGCGATTTTTTATAATTAGTAAATTTGTCGAGGAAAAAAATTACATTAAACTTTGTCTGACGAACGAAATTTTTTGTGCTGATGCATCAAGAATGTTATTAAAGTGTTAGGGCGGTGCAGCTACGTCAGAAAAAAAGTTCACCAGCTGCACAAGGACTAAGACACGCGAATGATCAAGATCGTTTAAATGGGGCGTTCACATGAGGTGGTGCGGCCTGGTCGACTATCGGCGACTCTACTGCGACCGAAAGAGTGGCTGTGGTTTTCTAATCAGTCTCAGGAAGCGGACACCCGTATGTTCAGGTACAACAGCGCCCTGTTATATGGGATGTTGGTTAGTCTATTCTATGCCAGGCATTATATTTCATTCGCCTTGGATATAGCTGCTAACTCTTCGACTTCCATAATTCAACTAACGCGCCCGGTGGTGCTTCCCAGGTTGAGAATCAAGTGGCGCGTCCTAGGTCGCGCCACATATGTCGCCATCAGGCTTAGAGACACTGTAGAAAAAGTCATGGTTTTTGCATCATCATATTCTCTAGATAGATTCATTTTTCCTCGATTGAAGAAACCTCCCCGTGTACGCCGATTTGAACCCATAGAAGCCATCCAAGACTTTAAGGATATTATTTTGAAGGGAGCAAAATAAATTTGGATGGATAAATAAGTACTTTGTATATTTTTTCTTTATTTGGGTTTTTCGTCACGATCTAAAAGCAAAAAAATATCAAAATATCTGTTCTTATGTAAATAAAGAATCACTGGGTAAAAACACAAAAGCAAACGGAGACAAATTTCTCAGTGATTCTTTTTTTGTAATAAATTTGCCTAACAAAATTTTAAAAATATAAAAAATTTTTAAAAAAATATACAAACTTTTAACGTTAACGCTTCGGGAAGTATTCTCCCGTTTTCAAAATGAACCTAAAAATAAAGTATATTAATTTCTATAAATTATGAAAAGATTGAACGTAAATATATTTTTTGTGTATGTCAATGATACTTACATTGACAATTAGTTTTTGATGACAGTGACATACTACCAAAAAAATATATATAGGTGAGGTTTACTGTGTGATTGTAATTGTCTATTGACATTCTCAAATGTTTTTAATTGTATTCTTTAGAATCGGGAACCATATTGAATTTAAATCTACCGAAGGCAAAGCACTACATAATTTCGGAATGGCATTGGGTTCTTCTCTTTCTCCTTTTATGAGTAACATCTTTATGGAGGAACTCGAGAATGGCATATTAATTAAATCTCTTGAAAAGCCAATAATATGGCTTAAATATGTTGATGATATTTTTGCTATATGGCAACATAGCATTGACGATCTATATATTTTTTTACAAGATATAATTTCTCGAGAACCTACAATTAAGTTTACTTTAGAGATGGAGAAGGAGAATAAATTGCCATTCCTCGACACTTTAATATTAAAGTTTACAGCAAACCGACAAACACAGATAGGTATCTCAATTTCTTTTCCAATCACTCAAAATCGGTCAAAATAGGAGTAATTAAAAGTTTATATGAAAGAGCAAAACTTGTTTGTACCGACAGTGATACATTACAAAATGGAACAAATCACATAAAAGACATTTTAATAAAAAACAATTACATAAAAAAAATTATATACAAATCGTTTAAAACTTTTGATACCAGACAAAACAGACAATTTATTAATAACAATAATAATAACTTTCAAACAATTAATCTCGCAATTCCTTATATCCGCGGTATTTCTGACATCATTATAAGAGTAGGAAATAAATACAACATAAGAACGACATTTAAAACAAAAAATACTCTTAGATCTCTATTAATAAAAACTAAACCAAACAACACACAACAAAATACCAAAAATGTGGTTTATAAAATTCCCTGCGAATGTGGCAAATTCTATATAGGTGAGACATCTAGACCGTTAGATGTTAGAATAAAAGAGCAGAAAAACCTTAGAAAGGGCGATTTTAATAAATCTAGAATTTGTCAACACGCATGGGAATCGGCTCATAAAATCAATTGGAATAATTCCAAAACGGTATTAAAAGAATCGGTAACAAAATACAGAAAATTAAAAGAAACCGCTATAATTAATTTAAATAAAAATAAATGTATTGCTATGCCTTCGGTAGATTTAAATTTAATATGGTTCCTGATTCTAAAGAATACAATTAAAAACATTTAAGAATTTCAATAAATAGTTACAATCACACGGTAAACCTCACAAACAAGTTCTGGGTAATCCAAAGGATAAAGTAGAGCACCATGAAAAGTCGGGGATTTACGAAATTAGTTTAAGACCGTGATCGAAGGTATATTGGGAAAACAAAAAGATCCATATTGACAAGATATAAAGAACATATTGCCCACATTAGATATGGGAGAAGTGAAAAATCTTGTGTTGCCCAACATGTAATCGAACATGACCACAGTATAAATATTAGTCATTTAAGACTAATTAAAAGCGTTAATAATAATAGGGCTTCGGATGCATATGAAAGCATTCAAATAGAAAAATGCAAGAAAATTATGAACCAAGATAAAGGACCGATTCCTTTCAGTCAACTTTTTCAATTATTAATGTAAGGCTTGTACACTTCACGGTTCATGATTTTTACACGCCTCGTTAGGTATGGTTTTCATATAAATAGAACATAGTTTAGTTTTAGAATTAGATTAAATCATCTACTGATGATGCTAACATGGTTAGCGAAACGTGCGTCGAGCAGTTCAAAAAAGTGTTTTGGTGTTTAGATGTAAATATCTTCAAGTTTAGATATTTTGATATTTTTTGAGTTTTAGATCATGGCGAAAAACCCAAATAAAGAAAAAATATATGTATACGCCACAATCATTCAGACATTAGTTAAGTACTTTGTGTTTTATCTAAAGCCATCATAGTTTTTGAACCAATCGCAATAAGTAAGCTAGTCCTGATACTTGTTAGTTTATCTGACAGAAACAGCAGATATGTTTTCGTTTTCTTTTCTCTGGGTTTCGTTCCTTCACCAATTTGTGTGTCCGGGATTTCTCGTAACAATTAAAATCGTTTTTGTTTCAGATGGGAATGTATACTTTATCTATAATGACTGAAATATCTCACAGTTCGTTCATAGTTCACGCCGACTCTTTTGCTATGTTATTTACAAATATTCTAAATGGCGTGAACGAGTTAAATTCCAATTTAGCCTACTATACAGTAGTGACCATGAAAAATTTAGTTCCAATCATCAGTGGTCAACAACAGGTATTTATAAAAACAATTTTAAAAGGCGGGGCAAGCATCACGCTACAATTTTTGTTTTGGCGTCATTTTTTTTCGTGATATTTGTAACACTGAGTTTGGCTATTGTGTAGAGCAGACGTGCAAGTTTTATTATGCATATTATGTTCGAAAAACAATGCATTTATTGCAACTCAGTGTGAATTTAGGCGAAAATATCCTAATCGTACGGCGACTCATAAAACGACAAATTACACTGAGGAACAATTTAAAAATAATTTCTGTTGAGTTTGATATTTAAGCTGTTTTATACGTAAATTGACATGCTAATTCCAAAACTTTATTTAGTTTTTTTTCTATCACGTCATGTTTTTTCTCTACAGTTGTTGCGCATCTGACTAAGCTTGGCGAATCACAGAAGTCACTACTGCTCTCCTACCGGCGAACCTTCTTCGACCTAGGAGTGGGGGCGTGAGTGACGTTGCATCATCCAAAACTAGTTCTAAACTAGAGCTAAAGTCACTTACTATCGATCCAGAGAAAGTGAATTTAGGCAGTACTTCAGAAATAATGACGGATTTGTATATTGCCAGAACGTAGAAGGTTTAATGAAAGAATTGGCCATTTCTAACTATAACGCAACTGAATGGCGATTGTTTATAGATAGCTCAAAGCGTAGCTTGAAGTGTGTTCTCCTACATAATGGAAATTTATACGGTTCAGTCCCAATAGGTCATTCAGTTTCTTTTCCTGAAGAATATGGCGACATAAAGAAAGTCATTGACTTGTTGCAATATAACATGCACCAATGGATCATCTGTGTTGACCTTAAAATGGTCTGTTTCCTTCTTGGCCAGCAACGCGGGTTATCCCTGTTTTTTGTGCATCTGGGACAGCTCGTGAGAAGCATTGTGTGCAATCGAACTGGCCGCCAAGATCATAATTCAGCCATTTGTCGACAGAAAAAACATTGTATTCCCACCTTTGCATATAAAACTAGGTCTCATGAAGCAATTTGTTAAGGCTTTGTCAATTGAAGGAGACTGCTTTTAGTATATCATTTCGGCATTCCCTAGCCTGTCATATGAAAAGATAAAGGCTGGTGTGTTTGATGGTCCAGAGATTCGACAACTCGTTAAAGATGAAAATTTCACTGAAACAATGACCGAACTTGAAAGGAATGCTTGGTTAGCTTTTAAAAATATTGTTAAAGTTTTTCTTGGAAATACACGAGCCCCGAATTACATCGAAATTGTTCAACAACTCTTGGAGAGCTTTAAAAAGTTTGGTTGCAACATGAGCAACAAACTGCATTTCTTACATAGTCATCTTGCTAACTTCCCAGAAAATCTTGGTGCTGTTAGTGATGAACACGGCGAGCGATTCCACCAAGATCTAAAGGTTATGAAAGCTCGGTATCAAGGTAGATGGAATGTCAGTATGATGGCTGACTACAGTTGGAGCATCAAGCGATAATGTCCACAAACTGAACACTCCAGGAAAAGCTATAAGAAGAAATTTTTACCATAATATCTTTTATTTATTTTTTGTATAAGCACAATTTAACTTTTAATAACATGTTAACCTCTGTATGAATTAAATATTCCAATCTATTTGGTCAGATCTCACCTTATTTCCTTTCGTATGTACACTTTTAAGGTAAAATGAGGGGTATGCTGTAGCTTAAGAACTTGACGTGATAGAGAAAAAGTGTGAATATTTTTGAATTCAGAGATGAAAAATTAGTCAAAAACAAGTCACAGATCTAAGTCAACAAAATTGCTGTTCCCCAGTGTTATCGTTTATTCAGAACAATTTCAAGAAATGAGGATAATTGAAAATAGATCTCGCATCATTGGAGGCCTAGTGCGAAGCTCTAAAACTAGCGGGTGGAGGAGCCTCTAGAAACGCTGATTCGACACAACTGGAAATTTCTTCACGTAGTTTACGCCGATTTTTGAAAATTACACGTTTCCCTATAAAATTTCTGTTGCCTAGACTATAGACATAAGCAATTAAAATACAGTGATGCCATCAGATCTCCTGGTTTATGGGAGGATAACTCTCCTGGATAACATTGAAACAGTTTATCAAGTGGTGCTAGATGATGGTCGAATTAAGGTTAGGTTAGAGAGGTCGGGGTTAGAGAGATAGCAGAGGCTGTGGACATCTCGAAAGAACGTCTTTATCATGTATTGACTGAAGATTTAGGTATGAAAAAGGTAACGGCGCGTTTGGTGCAGCGATTGCTCAAGTGGTGCTAGATGATGTTCGAATTAAGGTTAGAGAGATAGCAGAGGCTGTGGACATCTCGAAAGAACGTCTTTGTCATGTAGCGACTGAAGATTTAGGTATGAAAAAGGTAACCGGGCGTTTGGTGCAGCGATTACTCACTCAGAACCAAAACTCATTCGAATGAACATTTCCGAAGTCCTGTCGAAGCATTTTAAGCGAAATAAGTAGAACATTTTAATTCGCAAATCGCAATTAATAACTGTAGATGAATGTTGGATACACTACTACATTACTGAAACCAAGACACAGTCGAAACAGTGGACTGCGAATGGCGAATTGACCGAAAAAGCCGAGAGTCATGGAGATGTGTTAATCAACTATCATGAAAAAGGAAAAATTATTTATTTGAAAAAGAAATACTTATTTATGTGTTCGTCTGGCAACTTTTCAGGCTACCCCTGCAGAGTTCTTATTTGAAAAAGGACAGTGTATGTCGAAACAATTATAATATAAGTTTTAAATATAGTGGACATTTAGATATAAATCTTGGTTCGTTTATTTATTATCAAAAATTATGTAAAGACGAAATAAACAGAGTATGATGGTAGTATGATACTTGCCCCCCCCCCCCCCCCCCCCTCAGCCCTGTTAAAAACGTCCTGATTTAATTACGTCATAATTTTAGTTGATGAACGTGTATCACCAGATGCTTCCAAGAATACTAGAGATAATTAACGCTTTTGCTGGTGACGACGAGAAGAGAGCCTGCGACCTGTTCGAGATTCTGGAAGAGCTCATCGAACTTGCGATCAACGTGGTAGCACCACACGTCAAAGTGATCGTGGAGATGTGTTTAAGGATGGCGAGCAGCAATCAAATCCCTACCAGCGTCCAAATTAAAGCCGTCAGTGTTGTCGGTTGGATAATTCGATCTAAAGGGAAGGTGGTTCAGAAAAATAAACTTATCGAGCCTATAATAGACGTGCTGATCCACTTGATGGCTCAACAACCGGAGGACGAAGGAAACGAAGAGTATTTCTTAGGCGATCCAGATCAGTTCACCTGCATAACCGTGGCGACTCAAACTTTGGATCTGATCGCTTTACATATCCCCGCCGAAAAAGTCGTTCCTTATCTGTTAACCAAAGTGGAGCCTGCGATACAAGGTGGTGACATCTATGCACAGAAGGCGGCGTATTTAGCTTTGGCCGTGTTGGCTGAAGGTTGTGCCGAACGCATCAGGACTAAATATTTGGAACCGTTCTTGAAATGCGTCTGTACAGCCATACACAATCCGAATGCTGTGGTCAGAAACGCAGCTTTGTTTGCCTTAGGACAATTCGCCGAACACTTACAGGTAAATATAGTATAGTTAAGGTGATCCATATGCGTCAACTCTAAATTTTACAACGAATACATTCTGTATCAAAAGTTGGACACGCCATAGAAATTAAAAAAAAATTAAAAATAATTTCCATTATTTTTTTGTGTGTGTTTTTATATTTGTTTCAAATTGAAGTAATGATCAGAATATGAAACAATTATTATTAGTAAATTTTTACTACCAGGAAAAATAGGCAGTCATGGGGACCGCCGACAGAAGTGAACTTTGGAATAACTGTGTTTTTTTTTTGAATTTATACATTCATTGCTTTAAATACTATGGAACAACTAGATGATCGAACTATCGAACAACTAATGAAAAATACTATCGAATAACTAGAAATCTGTTTTACCACGCTAGTAACTCCTAAGCCACTATGAAATATTCATTGAACGATGTACTGCAGAGATTAAATATTAGACAAATAAATAATATCAAATTTCTCAAAATTAAACTTTTCACTTGGTCAATTTAACTTCACTTACGGCTACTACAGCATGTCAGTAACGCGAACTACTAAAAAAAAAAAAACAAATAGTTTCCTTTATTTTTTTCAGTGCTTTTATATTTGTTTCAAATTCAATTATTGATCAGAATATAAAACAATTATTATTACTAAATTTTGACGTTTTTTTTTGAGCATCTCTAATCTAATCTCTTATGTTATTTTGTTGCTGCGACAGTACCTTTGATGGTTAAACGATTTCGAGTTAGCGTCATATTTTTTTCGTGTGGTGTCGACACAATATGTCGAGTTTCGAACCAAATAAAAGAGTATTTTCGGCAGATAGTGCTTTTCTTGTCCAATCAAAGTGAAAGTCGTCGTATACTTGAGGAAACTTACGGTGCCAATGTCCTAACGCAAGAAGCTAGTGGGCGTTGGTTTAGACAATTTAAACGTGGTGATGTTAACTTGAAAGGCAAAGAACGCCTAGATCAACCGAGAAAAATTGAAGATGCCAAATTTCAAGCATTGTTGGAAGAAGATTGTAAACTCAACAACGAATGGCAGATAGGTTAAATGATGGTCCCGAACCATTTGTGATCGTCTGCATGTCATGGGAAATATCCAGAAGACAGGAAAATGGAGATCTCACCAGCTGAACGACAAACAGATGGAAAAAGCTTTTGAAACCTGGTGAAACAGTTAATACCATTCGCTACCGTCAACAAATAATCAATTTGAACTATGCATTGGTCGAAAAGCGACCAGAATGGGCTACAAGACACGGAAAAATGATTTTGCTTCACGACAAAGCCCCATCACACAGCGAAAGCGGTCAGAGACACCATTTCTACACTTGGTTGGGGACTCTTGCCCTTTCCGCCGTACTCACCATACTTTGCACCTTGCGACTGTCACTTGTTTTCATCGATATCCGACGCACTTTTCATGAAACACTTCAACAATTGGGGTTTAAAAAAAAGGTCACAAGTGGAAAGATCATACATAAATTTTGTATCAAAACTGTTTTTATTTTTATTTTTTTTGTTATAATTAAAATGTTGATAATTAAAATATCAAATTGAAAATATATTTTTAAACCTAGTACTGATCACACGCCGACAAGACCCGAGCGCATGTGACGTCACAATGTTTATATCCCCCTCAACATTACAGAGAGCTTATACAAGTGTTTTACTTTTCAATCAACTTATTTTTGTTGTTATTATCAGTCTATTGATAAAATTATTGAAAAATGTCTAATTAGTTATCGTGCCTGTTTCGTACCATTTTGTATGAACCCTACATAAACAACTCCCGAAATAATGTTTTTAAATATGTTAAACGTCGAAATCAATAATTTCAAGCTGCATGACGTATTAATCCTAAAACAACATTAAATTTTTATAACCACCTGTGATCTGATATATACGAAAGATTATTATTTATAATATTATATAATCTGTTTTATGTTTGAATATTTATTAGCTGCTGAAGCTACACAATCGTGACAGGTGCGAGGTAACTGTATAAGCTTTACTCAGAACTTTCTGTTCTGGACATATACGTCCTTTCACCATGCAAATACAATTTTTAGGGTTACATTGAGCGTAACTTTCACGTGACACCCTACCAATAATTTAATTATATTTAATAGAAATATTGTTTCCTATTTATTTTATGTACCTTTTTTTAACTGAAATTGATGCTTTAGCACCACGAACTTCAGCTGAATTAAACCGAATGTCATTTTTGAGAAAATCTGTGACCGTAAAAATATCCACACCCGGTACATTACCAGAATTGACCTTTATAAACCCTTTATCATACATTACTGAATTAAATTAGTAACGAACAATATTTTTTTGCACTAAGCTTTACTAATTTTGAAAGTATATACACAGGGAAACGCCGTTGACAGTACTTCTGTGAAAACACTTTAACATAATGACGTCACAAACATGGCAGCCAATTGTGGTACTTTCGTAGTCACGTGATTTTGTATTAAATTTTATAAATTTTAATTCATTTATAATTAACTGAAAACAATTTTTTAAAAGTTTTTCGCATCGATTATCAATATTCCAATTCTCACATTTGGTGGACAGTCTTGCTTATATTTAAGATTTTTTCACTTTCTAGGGAGTTATTCACAATTTATCAATTAAGTTCAGTTATTCATCAGTTTAATCTTGTGGATTTGTATGGAAAAAATAAGTGTTTAAGACTATTAATTTTTTACACGTTACACGCAGAAGGGATAAGATGTAGTGACCTAGGATACTGATTAAAACAAAGTTTTTCTTTAGTTTCCAAGTGGATTTGGTTCGGCGGGTCATACGTAACTCATTGTGTAACTGGGAGGCAACCTGCGCTATCAAGAAAAATGAAAAAAAAACTCGTAGAATTACCTCGAATTTATATAAGACAACATCGATTTCTGAGGAATCTAAAGTGCAAACAAATATTGTCCATTCCTTCAGCTCGTACCAAAATCCAAAGACCGGAAACCGATCTTGGGAAACACTCGTTGACGTTACGGTGGCGGCTGAAGGAACGGGCAATATTTGCGTGGAGCACAGATGCATTTTCTTTGTTTTTGAATATTTCCCAACGAGAGTTACGAATGTCCAGTTAATAAGAGCCATAAATTAGCTCGAATGGAGTTCGCTAAAAAGTTCATCTCATGGACTTGGCAGTGGAAGTTAATCATTTTTTTATGGCGGAAAAAGGAAGACAAACTTTTATCGAGACTGCAAACAGGAGGGGGATGTGCGGTGGTTAAGGTTTGTTAAGTATTGCCTACAAAAAAAAGATTGTTAGTGTTTTTCGTTATCGAGTTAATTCTCAAGAAAATAAACATTTATTAAAACCACAAAAACCACTGGACATCCGGATTTATGCGGTCTGGTTACCCGCGTGACAATGTGTTAAAGATATACAACTGTTCTATATATTAACGAAAAGTATTCTTTGAAACATATACGGCACCCACCTCCAATCCCGCCCTCTTAATAATTTAACAATATCAACATATTAATCATGCAAGTGGATAAAATACAATTATTGACCCTTTCCTCGTTCCAAACTTTTTAAAATTCACATAGCTGAAACGGAGGTCAATTTTGTTTTATAATAGTAAAAAAAAAGGTTCCTTACCAGATAACTAGAGAGTACATCTTAAAACGCTTGCACTGTGTTTCACAAAATTAAACTAATATTTGCAAAAGGTGATTCACGTTTACCTTAATTCTGTAACGTAATAAAAAAGACGTTTTTTCGATCAAAACATTTTCGGCGGTATTGCCAAACTTTTTTAGTTTCAACCTGTATGTACATGGTTGTTCCGAAAAGTACTTGTTTTTTAAATTGTGATTTGTAATCTTTCCAATTGTGATTTGATAGTAATTGAAGATAATTTGAAAGTAAAAATTTATAGTTAACGAAACAAACGTTTAATTGTTTTGTTTCAAAAAATAAATGTCAAATGTAGTAAAAAAAAAAGGCCGAAAATGTAGTTGAGGCTCCAGAAATAAATTCTCCTTTTAACTTTTAACATAACGTTTGTGTTTGTGTGTAAAGATGATTCACTCATCACCATCCACAGGACATATTTGTTGTAAAACAAACAACACAATTTGAAGGGCTTACTTTGGGTTTTTTTACAAAAAACAAAAAAAAGTTACAAAACAACGATAACATTTTGACATTTCAAATACCCTTGTATATAAAAATCCAACTACCTCCATTTATTTCTGAAAAAAGAAAGTACTATCCAGACGAGTCATTATATCAGTTTAACCACCGGCCTTTTATCAAATGTTTAGCCTGAAATAAGTCAATATGCATCAGAACTGCTTCCTGTCTTGTTTGAATGTTTGGCCCAAGTACTGCAACAGATGCAGATGGAGAAGAAGGATACTCCTAGCCTGGATCGATTATTCTATGCCTTGGAAACCTTCTGCGAGAACCTGGAAGACGGTCTCATGCCTTATTTACCTACATTAATGGAAAGACTGTTTGCTGCCCTAGATCCGCAAGGTTTCTCCATTCAGCTGAAGAGAGTGGCCTTGAGCGCAGTGGGAGCAGCAGCCACCGCTGTAAAAGAAGGAATTTTGCCATTCTTTCCAAAAATTATAGAAATACTAAACTTTTATATCAATTCCGATCCAAATTCGGAAACGCATCAAATACAGTGTTATGCCATAGGTTGGTAGTGGGTTTCTATGTCTTACTTAATACTTAGAATCATTTGTTATTAGAAACCTTGGCTGTGGTAGCACAATTTGTTGGTGTAGACAACTTCAAACCTTTAGCCGCCGAATCTCTTCAGTTGGGCTTGAGGATCCTAGACCAAACTGACGATCCTGACGTGAAGAAAAGCGTCTATGCTCTCTTCGCTGCCCTGTCCATAGTAATGAAAGAGGCAATAGCACCTGCACTTCCAAAAATCGTAAACGAGATGATTGAAAGCATTCAGAACAGTGAAGGCATCGTGGTATGTCTTTTCAAGAACAAATCTTGACGTTTTGGTGATTCTGTATACATTTCAGACGCATTATGACGAAGAAGAAAAGGGTGATATTGATGTCTATAGTGAGCTCTCCGAGGAAGACGATGACGGCGAAGAGGACATCGAAACAGAATCTTCTGCCAGTGAAGATTCTACCCGATGCAGATATTCAGTGGAAAACTCGTACAACGAGGAAAAAGAACAGGCTTGTTTAGCTCTGAGGGAAATCTGCGTGAACACTGGGTAAATCTGCAAGAATTTATTTGTATGTTGATTTATAAAATGACCCTTTTTTGCAGCAATGTTTTTCTCCCCTTCATTGAGAAAAGCTTCGAGGAAATCTTCAAGTTGGTCAATTATCCTCAGGACGACATTAAGAAAGCTTCAGTTGAAGCGTTGCTCCAGTTCTGTATAGCCCTTTTCAAGGCGAATACGCCGGAAACGAAGAACGCACTGTACAAGGCTCTGCAGATGTTCGTTCCCAAATGTTCTGAGCTAATCAGAAAGGACGAGGAGAGATCTGTGGTCATGAACTGTTTGGATGCTTATGCCAGTTTGCTGGACGAGGTCAAAGGGGATGTTTTCGTTGGGGAAGGTCACAGAGAAGCCATAATGAATTGTGTGGTGGATGTGTTGAATTTGAAGGTATACAAATTTGGAAAGGATAATATTTATTACGTGGAATAAGTTGTTGCAATAAGCCCCATGGAATAAATTTAATTCGATGCACCTTTTGTTATACGTGTGTCGTAAAACTATCTTGAATTGCTAGATTGATTTGAACTACTATGGTTGGAAATGGGTGTGGAAATGATAAAACAAGTTTATAGTTGAACAAACTAATTTATTCTTCTGTATATTCTCTCATAAGCTCAATACATTTTTTTTTCAGTGGTTCTTCAATTCGTTTATTCCATCTCTGAAATGATTTTCTGGATATCCTTCAAAATACTCATCTACCTCTGTTACAACTTCTTTATTTGGTGAAAAACGCTTGCCACGTAGGAATTTTTTGAGGTTTGCGCACAGATGAAGGTCAGAGGGGGCCAGATCTGGTGAATATGGTGGATGCTCCAACAGTTCGTAGATTAACTCCTTCATTTTGGTCATTGCAAGAACAATATTTTTTTTCTTCGCTAAACCAACTCCTTTCTCACGAATTTTTACATCTAATTGATCCAAAAAGAGTAATACTGTTATATTATTGTTTTACCGGTTTGAAGATGGTCAATTAACAAAATGCCGTTTGCATCCAAAAAAAAATTGTTGCCATAACGTTTTTGGTCGATTTTGACCATTTTGGTCTCAGCCCACTCTGCGCTTTGTTGTCGCAGTTCAGGATCATAGTGGTAAATCCAAGTCTCATCCAGAGTTACAAAACGACGTTTAAAATATATTTTATTCTTTCGAAAAAGATCCAAATGTTAGTTGGGAACTTTTACTCGAAGATTAATGCGGCACCCATCTTGCACATAGCTTTCTCAAGCCCAATTCCTTTTTCAAAATATGAAACACTCGTTCAGTTGAGATATCCATGGCAATTTCACTCAAAGTCAATTGTCTGTGATCCGTAACCATAACATGTACAGAATTAATTATATATTCAGTGTTTGCACTTATTATACGTCCAGAACGAGGATCATCATCCAGGCAGATCACGTTGAAACTCACCTGCTCACTTACAAATCATTGTTAGTGAAGGAGAAAACTCCCCTAATACATTTACCATTTCACTATGAATTTCCATTGCCTTTAAACATTTTTCTTACAAAGAATTTAATCACTGCACGATTTTCAATATTTTCCTTTTTAAAAAATTACACTCATACGTTCGCTTTAATCTGCTGTTTTTGAACGAATGAATTGACAGATCCACTTTAAATATCACATATGTTAATAGTAGTTAGTAAATTAGATAGTTCTTTTACTGCCCTATAGGTGTCGCTTCGCGCACTTTTCAATTAACCTAGTATATCTTATTTAATGAATTTATAGACGGTCTGCCAGGATACTGATTTAGGGACACAAACTGAAAACAACGAAGAGGACGCCGAGGCAGAACAAGATGAATTACTTCTCGAATCAGCCGGAGACGTGATTCCTAAATTTGCGGCCGCCATTACTCCTGACGATTTCGCATTCTACTTCCCGAACGTTCTCAAGCTACTCGCCGGCAGGACGGTATATATTTCTTCATGAACCTTCACGTTCCTACCCTGACACAAATTCTGCGTCGCAGGTAAAACAGAACAGCATTAGCCAGAGGTCTTTCGCCTTTGGGACTTTAGCTGAGTGTATGAAGTCACTAGACGTTTACGTGGAGAAATTCGTGCCTCAACTGTTGAAAATGTGGCTCTCCGGTGCCAAAGACTCCGCTGATGAAGTCAGGAACAATTCCATCTTCGGTCTGGGTGAGATGCTCCTTCACGGAAAAGACAAAGTTTTCAGGTTTGACTTCCATCAAATCCTATGTGTAAAATCAAATCTTTACTTGGTTTGGTTTTAGTCATTACAATGACATCCTGCAAGCACTTTCCCAAGCTGTGGCTAAAGAAAGTCACGCAGGAACTCTGGATAATATATGTGGGGCTTTAGCTAAGATGATTCTAGTGAATCCTGGCGGTATTCCTTTGGACCAAGTGAGTCTTACTGTCTTGGTTTGAAGAAACATTGATAATGATCGTGTTCTCGTGTAGATATTCCCGGCATTTCTTCAGAAACTGCCCCTTAGAGACGACTTTCAAGAAAACGAGGCTGTGATCAAATGTTTTGTCTCTCTGTACCAACAGGGCAATCCGGTATTGCAGCAGCATTTAGAGGGTGTGATCAAAATTGCTGTTCATGTATACTACAAGGATCAGACACCAAATGACGGTGAATCTGTTCTTCAACCAGTTTTAGCATTTTTTTAATATTTTTTTTTACAGAGACTAAACACATCTTGCTTGAGTTTATTAAAATGTTGAACATGAACTTCCACGAGGAGTTCGCCCTCACAGTAAACTCTCTAGGTCCAGACGCGATCTCCGTCGTGGGAAGGCTTTTCTCTTAGACAAGAACCCACCGAGGATTCACCATATATACAAGCTTTAACTCATTCAAATATATATATCAAGCATTATTCTTTCCTCGACTGGAGATTTTTATTATTGTTTAGGTGAAATTTATTTATTTGTTATATTTAAGGATCTGTTTCTTTTTGCGAGAAAAGAAAAATTTTGATTCGTACGTTGATGAATACATAAAATCGTCAATTTGCAGCTGCTGTGTCACATTTTTTTTTTCGTTTTGTTAAACATCGAATTGGAAACTGTGTCGTTTTTTGATCGCATAAGATTTTATATTGAATGTTTTGTGTCAAAACTGAGGGAGAGTATGAACTGTTTTAGGAAATTTCGAGTTAACTTAACGGTATGTTTTAGTTTATTTTTTAATATGTGCTTAGATGAGCAGCATCTTTGATTATATTACTTGTATTGTTTTTTTATTCCACGTTAATGTATGGTTAATAAAATTTTGGAGAAAAGGTAGTGCTTTTTTCCTTCCTGCAATATTAATGGTTCGAGACTCAGGATTTCTAAATCGGAGATTTTCTAATTCAAGAAGATTTAGGAACTGCCAGCATTCTACCATGCTGTGGCCTTCAGGAACTCTGGACAATATCTGCAGCATTTTATCTAAGATGATATTGACAGATCGTCAAGGTATTTCTTCGGATTAAGTCAGTTTAATGTCTTAATTTGAAGCAGTGTTGAAAATTAATGTTACCCCTAAACCACCCCTTTGAAGAAAACGATGGATATGATCAAATGTTTTGTCTCCCTGCACCAACAGGGCAATCTTGTGCAGAAGCAGCATTTACAAGCTGTGAATCAAAGTTTCTGAACAAGAGTACTACAAGGAACAGATACCAAATGATGATGAAGGTTTTCTTTAACCATTTTTACAAAAGAAATTACTCAGACATTTTGTTGGAATTTATTAAATTGCTAAACTTAAGCGAAGAGTTCAAATTTCTAGTAACTGGATTGTTTATAATATAGACAACCCAATAAACCTCTCGACACAACGATATAAGGAATAACCGTTTAAAAAAAAAATATATTAGATGTTAGTGTATGGTTAATAAAATGTTGGTCAAATGGTGCTTTCTTCTTTTCTACGATATTAATGACCAGACCCAGAACAAGACTAGAAGAGAATATCATAGGTTATCATTTTTTTTTAAATTGTAAAAACATTGCCATCTACTAACAATAATTTTAACTAAATATGTCAACACATATTTTAGATAAATATATTGATATTGAGTGTGATTATTGTTAAATTTTGAAAAAACTGAACCAAAAAAAAGATAACGCCAACGTAAAACCATTGAAGAAATGGTTAGTTATATATGATTCTGGATGAATCACACATAATTTATATCCTATTTATATCGGATGTCTAGTAGGCAACTCATAATTCTTGGCGCGAGTTTTTGCGACCAAAAATTCAATGCAACGTTAGTTTTAAATAGTTTTTCAATTTTTTTCTTTAATAACAGTTTTATTTAGCTATTAGCCTATAATAGATAATCAATTAAAGAATACGAGGGCAGAAGGAAAAGTCAGAGAGTTTTTAAATGAAATAACATATTTTTTTAACCTAGTCTCCTTTTAACTTGGCCCCTTCACTCAACCATTTTCCAATATTCTTATTGGAATTATATACTACTTGCTGAATGCTGCAAAATAGTGCCCTGTTATGACAAAGATCTTTTCATTTGATATAAATTTCTTGGCAGCCAGCCACATTTTTTCATGTTTGGAAAGAGAAAGAAGTTGAAGGGGGCCAAGTCCGGAGATTTAGGATGGATTTGGCATCAATTCATAGCGCAAATTGATCAGTTTCACTGTGGCAATGGCGGACGAAATGGCAATAGTGGGTGCATTGTCGTAGAGAAACAGACGCCAAATAATTGCTTTTTTAATCAACTCTTTGTAAAATTTGACTAATAATTCAGCATGTCCTGTGAATCCCAGAAAATAGTGGCCATGATCGTTCCGGCCTATGGCATTGTTGTAAATGTTCTTTCGTTTTTAGTATGGAGTGGTGCCCAAGTTTTATCAACAGTTAACGAATCGACACAGAGATACCTTCGTGTTGCGGACTGGCACTGGTTAAACACTCCGAAAAGGTTTTTACATTATTTACAACGTTCTGCGTGAAAAATGCCTTGCATACATATATATATATATATATACATATATATATGTATATATATATATATATATATATATATATATATATATATATATATATATATATATATATATATATATATATATATATATATATATATATATATATATATATATATATATATATATATATATATATATATATATATATATATATATATATATATATATATATTTCAGACATTCAGACTTCTGCTAAGTAAAAATAAAATTTTTTATCGAGAGCTTATCTTGAGTAGTACGATTTTTTTTAACATAAATTTCTTGGTGTTATCAATACAAAAATACCTTCCCTATAAGCTAAAAGAAAAGTATCTATGGATCGTGCTAACATTTTTCCTCTAGCCATTCTATTCTTTTTCTTTTTCTTCGTATTCTTCTTTACAAAAGAGTTATGACCTCACTCAGTCCGTTTGCGTACTTTTCGGACGATTTCTCGCCAGCGCTCTCTCTGGCTTCTTTGGCTGCATATTGGAGAGATGTACCAGTTAGGGCTTTAGTTTAGTTTATCCATCTTTTTGGAACGCTTCATTTGTCCCTGTATTATCAGTTTTTCTAAATTATTGCCGTACCTGTGTTTAATGAGACCGAAGAATCTTAGTATTCGTTAATGAAGAATTTGGGAGACGAAGCTTTTACTTCATATTTACCATATACAGGATGATACGGACCTACTCCAAAAAACACAATATCAATAGATTATGATAAAAGTGACTACTGATAGGTTTAATTTTTGCTAATATATTTGCTTCCCCCACTCTAAATATCAAATAATTTTTAGCGTTGATTTATCCTAATCCTACGCTTGGTGTTTGATCAGATTAATGTACTTAGCAGATAATGTTTAGCGATTTATTCAATTGAATAACAGAATTTCAGAACGAGTTCGGTAAACTTTCGTGTTATTGTAAATAATCAGAAGAATTTCTTATGAAGATATAAGAATTTTAAGGTGAGTATTACATATTTTCCTCGTAATCTTCGACGAGAGGAAGCTTTGGATTAAAAAGGACTTTGCGTGGTGAAATGGTTAATGCGTGTAATATGTTTTAAGTCTAATAATGTTGTTATTTGTTCGAAAATGATGTTTTCCTTTGCATTTTTTATGTAAAAATTTAATTTTGCCTTCCTTATCATTATAATTCGCGGATTTATTCGTACAAATCTACAATCCTATTAAAGATTACGATTGATTATTCCTTCTAATCTGGTATCTCTTTCAACTGATAATCCATATATGTTTGTGAAAAGTATCAATTGGTTTTTTTATTTAAGCTAATATTTATTCTGCACGATAAAATTATAGTGTTGGGTAATTGTTCTGGTACACTTTCATTAATATAAATATTTGTTGGTATTTGCTTGTTGAAGGAACTCGAAACTCAATGGACGTGTATAGGAAGAACACACCACCAATTAGTCTAATGAGCGATGACGAAGAGATTTTTGCGAACAGCACAGAACAAGAAATAGAAATCTATGAAGAGAAAAAATGGACCAGGGAACATTTACGGGTATTGTATTATATATGTTTTTGTATTAGTTTAAACAATGAAAAAAGATCCTTTTTTTAATGAGATTGATTATTTACGTTTTTTTTTTCATGATAAGATGAGTCATGAGGTTATATTGCGATTTTCATTGACAATATTAGATTTGAAAAAACTTTGACTATTTGAAAAAAAAATGTTCGCTTTATATATATATATATATATATATATATATATATATATATATATATATATATATATATATATATATATATATATATATATATATATATATATAGATGTATAGAGATGTAGAGATGTATATATATATATATATATATATATATATATATATATATATATATATATATATATATATATATAGATGTATATATATTCGGTCATCTTCGCGAACGTTTGCGATCAAGCAGTATCCACTCCAGGATTGCCTTCGTCCCATCGTCTCGCTATATGGCCTGCCCATCTCCATTTCAATCGCTTTACTCTTCCAATGATGTCACAGACTTTCGTTTGTTCCCTGATCCATGCGCAGGACTTTCTGTCTCGTCTTGTAATGCCAAGCCTACATCTTTCCATTCTCCTCTGTGCCACCCGAAGTTTTTGAATTGATTGCGATGTGAGTGTCCAGGTTTCACTTCCGTATGTCATAACGGGCAGAACGCACTGATCGAAGACTTTTCTTTTCAGGCAAAGTGGGAGTCTGCTCTTAAACACTATGTTGAGTCTACCAAATGCCTGCCAGCCACATTTAACACGCCGTTCCACCTCCCGGCCGGTATTCCCCTCCATGGAAATCCTCTGCCCAAGATATATAAAGCTGTCCACAATCTCTAAATCCCTTCCTAGAACTGAAATTCTTCTGCCCTGAGCGAAGTTATTGAACATAACCTGACTCTTTTTCAGGTTTATTTTCAAGCCAAATGGTTCGCCAGCCCTTTGCAGTTCTTGTATGCGTCTTTGCAGCTCCTCTGGGTCTTGTGAAATGAGAATAATATCATCTGCAAATCTAAGATGGTTTAAGTTTGCACCATTGATCTTTACACCATCCTGTTCCGAATCCAGTTTACGGAATACTTCTTCAAGGCCAGCCGAGAAAAGAATAGACGATATTGCGTCACCCTGCCGTACACCTCGTTCTATATTAATTCCCACTTCAAGATCATCAAGGTGAATTGTGGCTGTAGCTTCATCATATATCGATTCTAATAGGTTTACATAGGCTCTCTCTACACCTTGGCTAAGCAGTGCATCCATTATCGCATGCTTTGAGATGGAATCAAATGCTTTTTCGTAGTCGATAAAAGCCAAACACAGTAGCATGGTGTATTCGTTGTGCCTTTCTATGACCTGCTGTACAACCTGGATGTGATCCATTGTACTGAATCCACTTCTGAATCCTGCTTGTTCTCTTGGTTGTGCGTCATTCAGTTTTTTTAATATTCTTTTAGAAATTATCTTAGTGAAAACTTTGTACATCACTGATAGGAGGCTTATTGGACGGTAGTTCTTTAAATCTTCCTGTGCTCCTTTTTTATGTAAAAGGATCACTTCTGCATTTTTCCATAAGTCAGGTACTTTTTGTTCTTTGAGGTATTTAGAGTATAACTTTGCCAGTGTTTTATGTAACGTCCGACCACCAGCTTTTAGCATTTCGACAGTTACACTATCCTTTCCTGGAGCCTTGCCGTTCTTCATCAATTCTATAGCATTTGTTACTTCCTCCACTAGGATATCTGGCATTATATATTGTTCTTCCGTGGGTATTGCTGTCCCTGACTGGCTCTGATCTTCATATAACTGGGAATAAAACCTTCTGACAATCTCTAACATTTGGGTACCCGTCCTGCACACTGTGCCATCCTCACGCTTTAAAGCATATATATATATATATATATATATATATATATATATATATATATATATATATATATATATATATATATATATATATATATATATATATATTCGGTCTTCTTCGCGGACGTTTGCGATCAAGCAGTATCCACTCCAGGATTGCCTTGCTCCATCTGTCGTCCCATCGTCTCGCTATATGGCCTGCCCATCTCCATTTCAATCGCTTTACTCTTACAATGATGTCACAGACTTTCGTTTGTTCCCTGATCCATGCGCAGGACTTTCTGTCTCGTCTTGTAATGCCAAGCCTACATCTTTCCATTCTCCTCTGTGCCACCCGAAGTTTTTGAATTGATTGCGATGTGAGTGTCCAGGTTTCACTTCCGTATGTCATAACGGGCAGAACGCACTGATCGAAGACTTTTCTTTTCAGGCAAAGTGGGAGTCTGCTCTTAAACACTATGTTGAGTCTACCAAATGCCTGCCAGCCACATTTAACACGCCGTTCCACCTCCCGGCCGGTATTCCCCTCCATGGAAATCCTCTGCCCAAGATATATAAAGCTGTCCACAATCTCCAAATCCCTTCCTAGAACTGAAATTCTTCTGTCCTGAGCGAAGTTATTGAACATAACCTGACTCTTTTTCAGGTTTATTTTCAAGCCAAATGGTTCGCCAGCCCTTTGCAGTTCTTGTATGCGTCTTTGCAGCTCCTCTGGGTCTTGTGAAATGAGAATAATATCATCTGCAAATCTAAGATGGTTTAAGTTTGCACCATTGATCTTTACACCATCCTGTTCCCAATCCAGTTTACGGAATACTTCTTCAAGGCCAGCCGAGAAAAGAATAGACGATATTGCGTCACCCTGCCGTACACCTCGTTCTATATTAATTCCCACTTCAAGATCATCAAGGTGAATTGTGGCTGTAGCTTCATCATATATCGATTCTAATAGGTTTACATAGGCTCTCTCTACACCTTGGCTAAGCAGTGCATCCATTATCGCATGCTTTGAGATGGAATCAAATGCTTTTTCGTAGTCGATAAAAGCCAAACACAGTAGCATGGTGTATTCGTTGTGCCTTTCTATGACCTGCTGTACAACCTGGATGTGATCCATTGTACTGAATCCACTTCTGAATCCTGCTTGTTCTCTTGGTTGTGCGTCATTCAGTTTTTTTAATATTCTTTTAGAAATTATCTTAGTGAAAACTTTGTACATCACTGATAGGAGGCTTATTGGACGGTAGTTCTTTAAATCTTCCTGTGCTCCTTTTTTATGTAAAAGGATCACTTCTGCATTTTTCCATAAGTCAGGTACTTTTTGTTCTTTGAGGTATTTAGAGTATAACTTTGCCAGTGTTTTATGTAACGTCCGACCACCAGCTTTTAGCATTTCGACAGTTACACTATCCTTTCCTGGAGCCTTGCCGTTCTTCATCAATTCTATAGCATTTGTTACTTCCTCCACTAGGATATCTGGCATTATATATTGTTCTTCCGTGGGTATTGCTGTCCCTGACTGGCTCTGATCTTCATATAACTGGGAATAAAACCTTCTGACAATCTCTAACATTTGGGTACGCGTCCTGCACACTGTGCCATCCTCACGCTTTAAAGCATATATATATATATATATATATATATATATATATATATATATATATATATATATATATATATATATATATATATATATATATATATATTCGGTCTTCTTCGCGGACGTTTGCGATCAAGCAGTATCCACTCCAGGATTGCCTTGCTCCATCTGTCGTCCCATCGTCTCGCTATATGGCCTGCCCATCTCCATTTCAATCGCTTTACTCTTCCAATGATGTCACAGACTTTCGTTTGTTCCCTGATCCATGCGCAGGACTTTCTGTCTCGTCTTGTAATGCCAAGCCTACATCTTTCCATTCTCCTCTGTGCCACCCGAAGTTTTTGAATTGATTGCGATGTGAGTGTCCAGGTTTCACTTCCGTATGTCATAACGGGCAGAACGCACTGATCGAAGACTTTTCTTTTCAGGCAAAGTGGGAGTCTGCTCTTAAACACTATGTTGAGTCTACCTACCAAATGCCTGCCAGCCACATTTAACACGCCGCTCCACCTCCCGGGCGGTATTCCCCTCCATTGAAATCCTCTGCCCAAGATATATAAAGCTGTTAAGTTTTAACATGTTTAAGTTTGCACCATTGATCTTTACACCATCCTGTTCCTAATCCAGTTTACGGAATACTTCTCCAAGGCTTCTCCAAGCCGAGAAAAGAATAAGCGATATTGCGTCACCCTGCCGTACACCTCGTTCTACATTAATTCCCATTTCAAGATCATCAAGGTGAATTGTGGCTGTAGCTCTATCATATATCGATTCTAATAGGTTTACATAGGCTCTCTCTACACCTTGGCTAAGCAGTGCATCCATTATCGCATGCTTTGAGATGGAATCAAATGCTTTTTCGTAGTCGATAAAAGCCAAGCACAGTGGCATGGTGTATTCGTTGTGCCTTTCTATGACCTGCTGTACAACCTGGATGTGATCCATTGTACTGAATCCACTTCTGAATCCTGCTTGTTCTCTTGGTTGTGCGTCATTCAGTTTTTTTAATATTCTTTTAGAAATTATCTTAGTGAAAACTTTGTACATTATTGATAGGAGGCTTATTGGACGGTAGTTCTTTAAATCTTCCTGTGCTCCTTTTTTATGTAAAAGGATCACTTCTGCATTTTTCCATAAGTCAGGTACTTTTTGTTCTTTGAGTCTTATGTAACGTCCACCCACCAGCTTTTAGCATTTCGACAGTTACACTGTCCTTTCCTGGAGCCTTGCCGTATATATATATACATATATATATATATATATATATATATATATATATATATATATATATATATATATATATATATATATATATATATATATATATATATATAATGTAATCACTTTTGTGATCGCACTGTCATTTATCGGAAAAGTATCTGGCCTTTCACTCTATTCTCCTCGAATGTATATATATATATATATATATATATATATATATATATATATATATATATATATATATATATATATATATATATATATATATATATTCTCAAAAGTGAATGCCTTTCTAATAAAGCATCATGAATTTCAAACGGATACGACATTTAGCTTTATTTTGGTAGTCTTCGAAAACTGACAAGTTTAATATTTTGGTCATCATGGAAAAAAGCAGAGTTTAAATATGTATAAGCGTAATCCGAAGAACTTTTTATACGATTTGTGACTGTTGATGAGAGTTCAGCAGTCAAAAGAGTTGGCTTTACTCGGCAAGCGTGCTCCGGAGAAGGCGAAGACGTGTCCCGAAAGGCCATGGCCACTGTTTTGGATTTTGGATTCGCAATGTATTTTCTTCATCAACTATTCAGAAAATGGCAAGTTGATCACAGGGTAGTATTGTGCGGTATAATCCTCTCCAACTTCGCGAAAAAATGCGCTCATTGGGGGACAGATAAAGTGCTGATTCACCACGACAGCGAATCCACCCATTCGCCCGCAATTGCAACGGCGAAATTGGTCAATTTGCGCTACGGATTGCCCTGCATCCACCCTATTCTTCGAACTTAGTCCCCTTCAACTTATTTCTCTTTCCAAATATGAAGAAATGCCTGGCTGGCAAGAAATTCACATCAAATTGTATCAGCCTCAATCAAAAAGTGCAATTGCTTGCGTCTAAGATGACCCAATATCTTCAGCTTTTATAAGATATGGTAAAAATAAGTATTTGGAGAGGTAATTCCAAAAATAATGTTTTCTTCTACATTTGAAGCATCCAGCCTGATCATCCGTCCTGATTACTAACTTGATAATGAGTCAATTCGAAAACTTTTACAGTTTGCTCACTTCTAGAATTATCCGGCTTTATCTGGCCTGGTTACCGGCACGGCAACATTAAATGCATTAAAGGATTCACGCGGATAACATCTGGCTCGTCTGAGAATCAAAACGAAACTCACTGGATTTATTTTTGAGAATCCTCTCCAAATCTGCTGGGTGGACAGAGTGTGTATACAGAAATAATTGTTCTTCTTTTTCTTCCTGTGGTACTACAGCCTGTCAGTGAGCCTTGACTTCCTTCTGATTTCGCCTCCATCCAGATCAATCTCCAGCAGCTCATTTCCGATTTTTGACGTGGAGTGATTCTTCAGCATTTCTTATATTGCTCTGTCATCAACGTCTACCCCTCCTCCAGTTATCCCCTATTCGTCCCTACATGACTCCATTCTCTTTGATATTGGGCTTTCTGGCATTCTCGCTACGCATCCCATCCATTTGAGTCCTACAATATCCAGATGTTTATATCTTATCCTCGAATTTCCATTACCATTCACGGTACCAAAAATTCTTTTGATTTTTTTTCATATTCAGCAAACATCTCTTTTCTTTTCCGATGGTAATAACAGGTAATATTTACATTATATTTGTATAACACATAATATTTATATCGGTTCATTAACTGGAATAAACATTCATTCTCAATAACTCTGTTATATTGTTTGTTATTTAGATTGAACATTATTCAACATTGCACCTAATCAGTTACAAATTGTGATTTCTGATTGTCGCCGTATCGATTATTGAAAACGTTTGATAAAGATAAGTCTATTAAAGATGAGTCTATTATCAATTTATAGTACTTTATAATCATTAAAAAAAAGTAAGGACACAGTATATACTCGGAAATATCGTTCGTTTAATGATGGGCTGATAAAAGTGATAAGAAGATCAATGGTCTTATACAATATAAAGTTTGTATATAAGTAATATGTTAAAAAGGCAATGGTTTACAATAAATAAGGTATGATAGATTATAGTTTGTGAATTTCTTAAATTTTTCATGTGGAATTTTAAGAAACTTATCTATAAAAGAAGCGATAGTTTTAGTGTTTAGTTTTCGAAACACTTTCAAGAATGCTTTTGCCGAAGTCGTTTTTTGTAGTGATGCTAAGAACAACAGTGATTAAATCTGGTGAAACCGGAGTGTTACTGAGGTACACTTATTCTTTGTGTGACGAATTATTCTTGATGATTCTGACGAGGTGTTGTCAAACAACGAAAACTAATACAATTATTATTGTAGAATACAACACTAATGTACTAAACACAATGATTTATAATTCTTTATTGATTACGTTTTCGGTTATGCGTTATAACGTATCATCGACACATTTGTTCTGCAAAACAGTGCTCTATATTGGCGATAATCTCTTCAGTTGGTGTGAATTTCTTTCTAGCTAGTCTGGAAAGAGAAAAGAAAGTCAGAGGAGGCCAAATCCGGAGAATAACGTGGATGCAGCACCAATTCGTAGCGCAGATTGACCAATTTAGCTGCGCAAATGAGGGTATTTTTTATCAATCCTTTGTATAACTTCACCAATGCAGCGTAATACTGTTCTGGGATCGTGTAAATGTCTTGCCAATTCCAGAAACCGGCGGCTGATGGCTGCATCATCGCTATCTTCGGGGCACGTTCACCAGGTAAAACCCACTGTTTTAGCTGTTCATTCGTTTCTGGAGTGTAATGAGGAATCCGACTTTCACCAATAGCTGCCAGTACAGCCATTACTCAGACCAGCACTAAATGATTGAAGTGTGGGGAAGGAAAATCTTGCGTAGGATGTACGGGGAGAGGAGTAATTAAAAAGTTATAAAGTCTAAACGATTGTAACGGGCCGGTAACTTGGAAGGATGGAAGAAACGGGGCCAAATAAAATAGAATGAATAGAAATGTTTCTAAATCATTTCGGGTATCGATCCGTTGATTCTGTGAAGAGTCAGACGTTTCGCCAAAATCTCATTTGGCATTTTCAAGTGTTGTCCGCTTCGACTGAAGAGTCCACCGGACGTGTATGGGTCGTTCCCCTCGCTCTAATAGCCGGCCGGCGACTGCGCTAATTGTATCGGGGTAGTTCGGGACTATTCGCGGCGCTCGGCAACGCTGTCGGGTGTCCGTTTATTGATTTTTCTTTCTCGCCGCCACGTTGCCGCGTTTCTTCTTTTTTCAGAAGGGATTTCCATACTTTTGAAATGTTGCGAGCGTCGATTCGCGTATTTAGCTCACCCCTTTCTTCTATTTCAAGGGCTTCTCTGACGGTTCGGACCTTGTAGCTTTCAATATTCGCCATTTCTTTGGCTTCCTCAAAATTGATTTTGTGTCCTGTTGGTAGATGGTGCTGGAACTGGGCGAAAGGGGGTTGTTTGTTTTTAAGTTGTTTTTATGTTTTTGTATTCTGGCCGAGATTTGTCTGTTTGTCTGTTCTATGTTCTATGTCTGTTTGTCTGTTCTTCATACACCTCATGATTTTCCAGTTGTCCTTTTGTCCAACTTTATCCTTGGGGTTTTTTAGGATGTCTGCGACAGTTTTGTGCAGGTTGTCGGCTGTTCTGATCTTATGTTTCCTTAGTAGTCTGCCTATCCTATCCGTGATTCCTTTTACGCATGGTAGCAGAACCTGGTGCATTTGGGTTTCCTAATGGTGAATGGCTTCTCTGATACAATTTTTTGAATATCGATTTTGTCTAAAAGCTGCGGAAATTTTTGGTAGTTTCTCGCTTCTTGGTATCTGGTAGTGTCAGTCGGAAGGATCTGGAAATCAAGGTGTTCGCTACTGAGGTGTTAATCATTGAGCATTGTGGTATCAATATATGTGAGTTGGTTTTCGGTACACTGTGTATTTGAGGGTTCCAGAAAGTTGATGTGGAAATCCAAAAACGGCAGTTTCCTATCCTGTTCGACTTCCACCTGAACCTGAACTGTATTCTGGGGTGGATTTTGTTTGATTGGGCTAGAAAGTTGTTTAGAAGTTCGTTTCCGTGAGGCCATATTATAAAGATACATCTACGTAGCGTTTTCAAAGTTTAGGTGTTAAAGTCGCGTTGGCCAATGTTTTTGTTTCGAAGTTTCGACCTTCGGTCTGTCTGTCAGAAGAGGGGGAGGATAGTTTTGACCGACTGGTTGAATAGAGCGATTATCAACTTTCTTGAGGTAGCAGTCTGGATTTTTTAATGAACTCTTTCATTACGACGAGCTTTCGGAGATTTATATATTTATATATCTATGTATTTTAATCTTATTTCACCAAGTGATTTCTTTGACTTTAAGTGTTTTGTCAATTCGAGAACCAAACAAATAACCAATCCTTTTTTTTTTTAATTTTCAGTCCCAGTTCGAGACATTGGAACTCTACAACCTTTTCCGGAAGTATACAGACAAAATAAATTTCGGTTACTTCTCCCTGTTCTTGATCGTAACATTTTTCTTGTTTACCACTCACGCTCTGGTATTGATTTTCAAAAATTTTCATAATCAGGTAAGTAATGATACTTTCCCAAGTCAAATTTCCTGATAAAATGGAAAAACCATGCAGATTTAAGCTGAATAATTTGAGCCACTAAACGAATAATTCTTCAATAATGGCTCGGCGAAATTAAGAGCTATGACTGAGGTCAAACTCGTATCACTTTAAAAGACACTACATAGAATTGGAATTTCAATTGAATAAAAAAAAATAGAAATTCAGTTTCTTTACTTTATGCATTTCGTATGTCCGACTCAGCGGCGGCTCGTGGGTTTTTAAAGTGGGAGGGCGTAGAAAAAAATAGTGCTGCTAAAGAGTTTTTTGCTTTCCCCTTCCTCCTTTTTACTTTTCGTAAGGTGAACCAGGAAAATTAATGTTAATGTTTTTAGTTAATGGAAAGGAACTGAACAGAAATAAAATATGGTGTTTTGCTCTGAAAAATTGTTTACTGTGATAAAAGGAGGCGGGGCGGCGCCCCAACGCCCTCCCTCACGAGCCGCCACTGATCCAACTTAAAATTAAAAAGAATATTTTATTTTTTACATTTATAAGTGACAAACTCACAAGTAAAACATATTAAATCATCATTATTAGTAATTTCACGCGTATCTTGACATATATCAATAAATAATATTTTATCACATTTCAGGAAATTATACGAAATTTTAATTTCGTTTGTATTTTTAATATTTTTAGGATAATTTGGCAGTTTTACTACCAGATTTGATTATCTACAGCGCAATATCGTTCCTATCAGTGATAGGGCTCCTTTACCTTGAAATTATCGTAAGGAAACAGAAGAAATGGTCGTATTTGTGCATCATAGCTTTTATATTGCTTTTCTTCGTTAATTTCTTTCCTCCACTTTACCACAGTCTCGTGCGGATACCCGACGGTTACTATTACACACCGGCTTATACTTTTCTTTTAGTTATTGCCTGCTACGTGTTCTTTGGAGTGTCTAAGAACTGGATGGCCACCGTTGGTGGCTTTTCGGTTTCTGCTGTACATATTGTCATAGCGGTCTTTCTTTCCTATGAGCAAGCGGGGCAGAATACAAAGATAAAACGAGTGAGTATGAAGTAACTTGTATAGAGATTTATATGCAGTCAACAAGTGTCGAGGGTGGTTCATTTTATCAGGACAAATAGAGTAATAAATATAACTAACTGAGGAATGTGAAAACAGTTATTTTTTAATAAGGGTTTTGGTTAAAAATGTTGATTTCACTAAGAGATGGCGTTACTAATACATTTGTTGGTATTCAATAATGATGTCTATGACATCCAGGGGGACGAACATACGCTATCAAAATCCAGTTTGTTATTAATTGTCATTGTGGAAAAACCATAGTTTTTCATAGCTTTGAATATGTCGAATTAGGTACCAGCAAAACACGTTTGGTGTGGAAGTTTAATAACCTTTTTTGGTTGAAGCTTATGGTGAACATGCTCTAACCGAAAAAAAATTCGAACGACATAAAGACAAGGAGCTTCCAATGCCTGGCGAAAAAAAATTGAAGCTTTGTAAGCAGTAATGTTACAAAAATACTGAATGATTGTGGCGTGTGCATATATTTTTTCTTTTTTTGGGTTTTTCGCCACGATCTAAAACTCAAAAGATATCAAAAATATCTGTTCTTACATAAAGAATCACTGGGTAAAAACAAAAAAACCAAACGGAGACAAATTTCTCAGTGATTCTTTTCTGTAATTAATTTACCTAACGAACAAAATGGTAAAAAATATAAAATTATTCTAAAATAAATACAAACTTTTGAACGTTAACGTTTCGGGAAGTATTCTCCTCCCGTTTTCAAAACGAATCTAAAAATAAATTATATTAAGGGAGTATTCTAGTCTAGAAGCCCGAATTTCGAACGTTTTTTTAAGGATTCATAAAAAAAAGCAATTGATATTTTTACTATCCATTTTTTATGGCTTAATTTATTCATATTTCGAGAGTACATAAAAAAATATATAGAAATTTAGAGTTATGCGTCGTTGAGGTATAGGGGGAAAAAAAAGTCGTGTCTCGGTCGTCATGATATCTACCCTCCGGGTCATTTGGAAAATAAAATTATGGATAATTTTTTATCAGTATAAATGCCAGTATCGTATGAACCAGAAAAAGTGTAAAAAATTTTTTTTTTGCTACTCAAAAATTGAGGTCGATTTTCCCACTAATTTTTTAACTTTCCCGAATTTTTAAAAAATATTTAAAATAAAAAATTTAAAGTTTTTATTGGTTCATACAATAGAGGTATATATAAAGAATATTCACGCCAAATTTTAAGTAAATCGGTCGAGTAGAACTTGAGATATTATGTCAACTGCATCGAAAAAAGTAGTTTCGAGAAAAACGCGTTTAAAGTTTTACGTCAGCATAGATGCGTACATATAACTTACATTCTCTTAATCAGCCATCCCAGCTCCATAGATGGGGCCTTCTTCTACTTCATATTGCTGATTTTCAGCGTATAATGAAAAAAAGGAGAGAGAGTTATTCATCTTCAGGTAGCTGCAGCCTTCAATCGCTTATTGTTACAGCCGCTTCGCCCAAACCGGTCTAGGTGCTACGTCACTAAAATGACTATAACTTTAAAAATAATTCGAATTTTGAAAAATCCTTTTAGGGAGATATTCTTGGATATTTAAACTATGGAAATATAGAAAAAAATCGATTTTTTCAAATTTCTAGACTAGATTACCCCCTAATTTATATAAATTTTGAACAGATAGGAAGTAAATATATTTTTCGTGTATGTCAATGATACTTACATTAACAATATGTTTTTAATTACAATACAGTTATTTAAAAAAAAAATATTGCTATGCCTTCGGTAGATTTAAATTCAATATGGTTCCCGATTCTAAAGAACGCAATTAAAAACTTTTAAGGATTTGAATACACAATCACA
This sequence comes from Cosmopolites sordidus, assembly GCA_031761425.1. Classification (NCBI taxonomy): domain Eukaryota; kingdom Metazoa; phylum Arthropoda; class Insecta; order Coleoptera; family Curculionidae; genus Cosmopolites; species Cosmopolites sordidus. Next base: position 308,922 of record JARFXV010000269.1, on the reverse strand, counting down.
ATCACACAGTAAACCTCACTTATATAATTTTTTTTGGTAGTATGTCACTCTTATTAAAAACTAATTGTTAATGTAAGTATCGTTGACATACACAAAAAATATATTTACTTCCTATCTTTTCAGAAATTATAGAAATTAATATAATTTATTTTTAGATTCGTTTTGAAAAAGGAAGGAGAATATTTTCCGAAACGTTAACGTTCAAAAGTTTGTATCTATTTTAGAACAATTTTATATTTTTTACAATTTTGTTCGTTTGTTATTAATTGTCATTGTGGAAAAACCATAGTCTACCAGAAAAACACGTTTGGTGCGGAAGTTTAATAACCTTTTTTGGTTGAAGCTTATGCTGAACATGCTCTAACCGAAAAAAAATTCGAACGACATAAAGACAAGGAGCTTCCAATGCCTGGCGAAAAAAAATTGAAGCTTTGTAAGCAGTAATGTTACAAAAATACTGAATGATTGTGGCGTGTGCATATATTTTTTCTTTTTTTGGGTTTTCGCCACGATCTAAAACTCAAAATATATCAAAAATATCTGTTCTTACATAAAGAATCACTGGGTAAAAACAAAAAAACCAAACGGAGACAAATTTCTCAGTGATTCTTTTCTGTAATTAATTTGCCTAACGAACAAAATGGTAAAAAATATAAAATCATTCTAAAATAAATACAAACTTTTGAACGTTAACGTTTCGGGAAGTATTCACCTCCCGTTTTCAAAACGAATCTAAAAATAAATTATATTAAGGGAGTATTCTAGTCTAGAAGCCCGAATTTCGAACGTTTTTTTAAGGATTCATAAAAAAAAGCAATTGATATTTTTACTATCCATTTTTTATGGCTTAATTTATTCATATTTCGAGAGTACATAAAAAAATATATAGAAATTTAGAGTTATGCGTCGTTGAGGTATAGGGGGAAAAAAAAGTCGTGTCTCGGTCGTCATGATATCTACCCTCCTGGTCATTTGAAAAATAAAATTATGGATAATTTTTTATCAGTATAAATGCCAGTATCGTATGAACCAGAAAAAGTGTAAAAAATTTTTTTTTGCTACTCAAAAATTGAGGTCGATTTTCCCACTAATTTTTTAACTTTCCCGAATTTTTAAAAAATATTTAAAATAAAAAATTTAAAGTTTTTATTGGTTCATACAATAGAGGTATATATAAAGAATATTCACGCCAAATTTTAAGTAAATCGGTCGAGTAGAACTTGAGATATTATGTCAACTGCATCGAAAAAAGTAGTTTCGAGAAAAACGCGTTTAAAGTTTTACGTCAGCATAGATGCGTACATATAACTTACATTCTCTTAATCAGCCATCCCAGCTCCATAGATGGGGCCTTCTTCTACTTCATATTGCTGATTTTCAGCGTATAATGAAAAAAAGGAGAGAGAGTTATTCATCTTCAGGTAGCTGCAGCCTTCAATCGCTTATTGTTACAGCCGCTTCTCACAAACCGGTCTAGGTGCTACGTCACTAAAATGACTATAACTTTAAAAGTAATTCGAATTTTGAAAAATCGTTTTAGGGAGATATTCTTGGATATCTAAACTATGGAAATATAGAAAAAAATCGATTTTTTCAAATTTCTAGACTAGATTACCCCCTAATTTATATAAATTTTGAACAGATAGGAAGTAAATATATTTTTCGTGTATGTCAATGATACTTACATTAACAATAAGTTTTTAATTACAATACAGTTATTTAAAAAAAAAATATTGCTATGCCTTCGGTAGATTTAAATTCAATATGGTTCCCGATTCTAAAGAATGCAATTAAAAACTTTTAAGTAAAAAACGTTCAGAAGTTTGTATCTATTTTAGAAGAATTTTTATTTTTTACAATTTTGTTCGTTAGGCAAATTTATTACAGAAAAGAATCACTCAGAAATTTGTCTCCGTTTGATTTTTTGTTTTTACCCATCGATTCTTTATTCACATAAGAACAGATATTTTTTGAGTTTTAGATCGTGGCGAAAACCCGCAAAAAAAATATTTGTAAGCAGTATCGGATGAAGATTCAACTCAAACGTCGAAACAATGGTCCGAAGCATTAAATGTTACCCGATCCATCATTTTCTAACGTATACAGGCGTTGAGAAAGGTCCAGAAGGATTGAAAATTTGGCTTGGCGATTGGAAGAAGAAATAATCGCTCCAAAAAACCCAAATTCGGTGAATATGGTACACATGAGAGTACTTCGAAGTGTAGGTCATGAAGTTTTGGAGTAACAACGGGAGGCGTGTGTCCAGGAGCATTATCGTGGTGAAAGAGCACTACATGTAGACTTTCAGCCTGAATGACAATCTATAATTGGTCAGATACTTTAAATAGTCTATGAATACTACTCCATGAAAATTCTAGAAAACTGAAGCAGTGATTTTCCTGCAAATGGAATTGTTTCCCTTTTCTCTGACTCATGCACTGTTTGAACTGTTGCCTATATATATATCTATATAAAAAAAATTGCGTGGACAATAGTAAAAACAACACTTTTCTTTTCACATAAAAACTAGCTGTCAATTGACGTAAATTGTCAATGTCAATCTAAACCAAACAAATGCGCGTTTGAATTATTTATGGTATACAAGTTGATTACACTGTATGAATATCAATTTATGCATGTGAAAAAAATAATCAAAGACAATATTATAGTAATGTTCTAATATAATATATTATAATAATATTATAGTGATAGTGTAATTTAAAATTAATTCTTCTGTGCGTGGCGGTTCTTGTTTTTTTTTTATACTTTCACTGCTCTTGAAAAACAATTGTGGGTTCCGTGTGGTTACGTTCAGACCCATACCGCCAAAACGTGGGCGCAGTAATTTGGGTCGAAGAACTCGAAATGCTGTAAACCAAGCAAACTTTCAATCTAATCGGACTACAGAACAACGTGAAGAGCGGAATGAAATTGAAAGGATTAGGTTACGTACAACGCATCGTCTTCGAACTGCTTTCAATGTTTCACGACCAGCTTTCAGTTACGATGTTTCAATTGACTACAGTTCCTACGATTGCGTTGCTATTGGACCTATGAACTTAGTTTGCCCATATTGTAAAGCATTGAAATACAAAAAGAAGCACATTGATTGTATTGCGCAAATGGGAAAGTGAAATTAGTGCCATTGGTTCCACCACTGATACTCATTTGGGTCAGGAACTGGAACTGATTCCATACATTTCCTTACAAACATACAAAAATATAACAACTGCTTTCAAATGACTTCCTTTGGGGCAACAAATATAATTTGTAACAATTTCATGCCAACTTTTAAGGTAACACTTTTTTTTTGGTTTTTGTCTACAAACTATAACTTTCGTTTTAATTTATGTTTTGATTACAAGCCATAACTTTTTGGTCAGATGGCGACTACAAATTCTTGCAAATTTATTTCATGGGAAATTCAACAGAGGAAATTGACCAGCGTTGTGCAAATAACAGATCAGCTTTTTTGATTTCATTCATTTTAGCGATAATTCGCTTACAAAATGAAATTGCACTCGCACTTGCTTCGTCTGGTATTGCTGCCACGTTATTGGGAGGCGGTCGAAAATTACCATTGAATATTCAAAGCAATGAAACTCCGACCTGCAACATTTCGAAGCTACAGCGACAGTCCACCTTGACGATCTTATGGTGGGAATAAATGTAGAGCGGGGCGTACGGCAAGGGGACGCAATATCGCCTCTTCTTTTCTCAACCTGCCTGGAAGAAGTGTTCCGTAAGCTGGATTGGGAACAAGATGGAATAAGGATTAATGGTGCGTACTTAAATCATCTCGTCCTTCTTTCACAAGACCCAGATGAGCTGCAAAGACACGTACAAGAATTGCAAAGGGCTGGGGAAACATTTGGCTTGAAAATAAACTAGAAGAAGAGTCAGGTCATGTGCAATAAATTTGCTGAGGACAAAAGGATTTCTATTTTAGGAACCGATTTGGAAGTTGTGGATCACTATATATATCTTCGGCAAAGGGTTTCAATGGAAGGGGACCCCGTCCGGGAGGTGGAACGACGCGTTAAATGTGCCTGGCAGGCATTTGGTAGGCTCAACATAGTGTTTAAGAGCAAACTACCACTTTGTCTGAAAAGAAAAGTCTTTGATCAGTGTGTCCTGCCCGCTATGACATACGGAAGTGAGACCTGGACACTCACATCACAGTCACTTCAAAAACTTCGAGTAGCACAAAGGGGAATGGAAAGATGTATGCTTGGCATTACTAGACGGGATAGAAAGACCTGCACATGGATCAGAGAACAAACGAAAGTGAATGACATCATTGAAAGAATAAAGCAATTGAAATGGAAGTGGGCAGGCCATGTAGCGAGGCGATGGGACGAAAGATGGACCAGGGCGGTCCTGGACTGGATACCGGTTGATCGCAAACGTCCACGGAGAAGACCGAAAACACGATGGACTGATGATATTATTAAGTATATTGGACCCGAGAATGGCAGAGGAAAGCTCAGGACCGCGAGAGTTGAAAACATGCTAAAGAGACCTTCATCCTGCAGTGGATTGATACGGATTGATGATGATGATGATGATGATGATGATGATGATGATGATGATGATGATATCTCGCCTCGGTCAATACCAAGGGTACCTTCTTTACGTGGAAATTATGACTTTTCTCTATTTTGAAGACAACATATTTCCAGCTTTATAGGGTAAAAAATATGAGCGATATAATTCTCCACAAAGTAGGTAGCAAGCGCCCTCTAGGAACTATGCTCAAGTTAGTACCAAATTCGGATTTGACGCCTTTGACAACCCAACTACTCCGATTTAGAACCCGATATTTTCAAACGTTTTTAAATTATCTCAATTTTTCGAAAATTTAGTTTCACTTTCAGCACTTTATCTGTATGTTTTAAATGACCAACATTTACCAACACATTTATTTCCTAAATCCTAAAATATAAAGCTTGTTTTCAACGAATGAAGAATGCTCAGAAGTCTTTAGTCTTGTGAATGATAATGGACTGGCAGGACCGGAGGCTTGGAGGAGACCATATGGACCAGGACCATAACTTCGAACTCAAACAATTATACACAGATCTGGATATTGTGGAATCTATGACGGTTCAACGACTCAGAAGGGCGGGGATCGTGGCGTGAATGCCAGAAAGTCGAATACCTAGGAGAATCGTGGACGGGTGAATAGGGCGTAACAGAATGAGGGGCACAATAGCAGGGCTACTTAAAACTTAAGTAGAGATGCTGAAGAACTACTGCACGTCAAGCACCACAGGAAGAATACATTTTCAACGATTCACAAGTGATAATCTAGAAGAAGAAGTAATCACTGGCAGCCAAATCTGGCGAATACTGCAAGTCTGGAACCACTTCGAACCGTAGGTTATGCAGTAAACCTCAGAAACTTTGCAGCACTCCATCTACTAGCATAATCGTCATACTTGCGTCATATCTGTGCCAGTCGACAACTTTTTGAACGAATCTCGTAATGTACAGGACACTGTTCTAACCTAAGCTGATTCTTGTTCTTCTGAAGGTCTTTTTCATATTTAAAAAAATATTTTTAACTTATGAAATACAATGATTGTTATTTATATCCTGTTTTTAATTCATACATCTGCTTTCTGTTAAGTGTGTGTATCGAAAATAATACATTTCGAGTGGTTTAAGCTATTCAAAAAAGGTAGAGGGCACTTCAGCAAATCTTCCAAATATTTATGGCTGATTATAAGAGATACTAAAGTGTATTAAAAATATTTGCGTTTTTTCCTTTGTTAGGAAAGGATTATTCTCACTCATCTGGGGTTTAATCCGATTAAATGTTTTTCCTCCAACAAATAAACCTTCTGAACCAACAAGCAATTCCTAGTCTAACAAGGCAATGAATACACTGATTTACATTCAAGAAATTCGAGAGTTCCCCGAGGTGGCGTTCTTGAACCGATACTCCTGTATACTCTCAACATTAAGAACCAGCACGATAGCAATAAACTAATTCAATCTGAAATATGAGATTAAATCATCTCCTAATGATGGTAACATGTTTAGTGAAACGTGGGTGGAGAAAATTGTGGGTTTAAGAAATTGATTTCGAGTTTAGTGGTAAATCTCTTTAAGTTTTGTGTTTGCCGCCAAAGATTCCAATAGAAGAATTGAATATTATTATTATTAAATATATTTATATGGATCAGCCTCGACCCTTTTTGATTCCAGTTGCACGCCCTGGCCATACTTCAATAACTTTAACTTTTATTATGACTTAACATTTTTAGGTTTTTTCAGATATCATTTTTCTGGTATGCTTCAACGGTCTTGGATTGTATTTTCGCTATCTGAACGAGATCGTGCAGAGAAAAAGTTTTCTAGATCGAAGAGACTGCATCGAAAATACTTTCCAGCTCAAACATGAGAAGGAACAAGAGGTATTAGATGTAGAAATTGAATTTTAACGGGTTCTTAAGTTTCTGAATTAATCTATTTAAAAAAATATTCAAACGCAACGAAAATTCATCCGTGCTTCACGATAAAAAAAATGCTCGTTCCTTCAGCCGCCCCCCAAACGTCAGTAGGTGTCTTTCGAGAGCGGTTTCTGGCTTTAAATCATCATCAGTCGGGCTCGAGTTGAAGGAATGAAGGAGTATCAGAAGATCACCAATACCAGCTGATTCAAAACAGGCAACAATGAATATCTTGTTTTAGGAGCAGCTCATGTCCAGCATTATACCAGCACCGATGGTCTCAAAAGTCAAAGAGAATTATATCATGAACCAAGATCGTTATCAGGCATCTGGGATTCTTGAAGATGATCCGTACAAGTAAATATTTAAAATTTTTATTGTTTTTTTGTTAAAATATCAATATTACCACTATATTCATGGATTTTCTTAGTTAGAAATTGGAAAACACATTAACTTAAAGTTTTTGAGATACAGTAGCTAAATAGGAGAATGGAAATTTTTCATAGTTATTTAGTGTTCATATCTTTAATGCAATACACGATATCAAAATAATTTTATCACTGCTGTGTTCTATGCGACTTTTTTTTATAACTATCGATATTTTCTTCAAAATACCTCCATTAGTTCGAAAGTTATACGAAACATTTTGAAAATGGCCAAAAATTCTAAATTTTCACGACTTCATACACGGAAAAAATTCAGAAAATTTTCATGATTCAGATTTGCTTAGTTTTATTATATAATGCGAATTTGGGTATGAGAAATATGAAAAAACTATCGAAAATCACATTAAGCTAAAGATTTTTGAGATACAACAGCCAAATAGGACAATGAAAAATAAATGATATAAAAATAAGTTTATCACTGCTGTATTATACACAACTTTCTTTACCAAGCACCAATATTTTCTTCAAAATACCTCGATTAGATCGAAAGTTATACAACAAATTTTGAAAGTGGGAAAAAATTCCAAATATTCGCGATTATATTACATCGAAAAAATAAAGAAAATTTCCCCATTCAGATTTTCATAATTTTATTTATTAAATTTAATTTAATTATTTTTATTTTATTTTATTATTTTATTTATAATTATTTTATTATTTTATTATTATTTAATAAAGAAAAGAATCACTGAGAAATTTGTCTTTGTTTGGTTTTTGTTTTTTTTACCCGGTGATTCTTTATTTACATAAGAACAGATATTTTTGATATTTTTTGAGTTTTAGATCGTGACGAAAAATCCAAAAAAAAAAAGAAAAACATATATGAACACGCCACAATCATTAGTGCTTTAGCATAAGAAATTTCGGTTTTTAGATAAAATTTAATGCAAATTCTTTGCCTCGATAAGTTTATACATTTTCAAAAATCACCTACCAAAAATTTTAACAATTATGAAATACTATAATTTCTAATTTAACAAGCGAAAATAAAAGTCACTTTATTTTTTTATTATAATAGTGATCGGGGTAGTTCGGGACCACTTGCGGCGCTCGGCAACGCTGTCGGGCGTCCGTTTATTGATTTTTCTACCTTGCCGCCACGTTACCGCGTTCTTTTCTTTTTTCAGAAGGGATTTCTATTACTTTTGGAATGTTGCGAGCGTCGTTTCGCGTATTTAGCTCACCTCTTTCTTCTATTTCAAGGGCTTCTCTGATTGTTCGGACCTTTAGTTTTTAATATTTGCTATTTATTTGACTCCTTCAAAATTGCGAATATTGAAAAATACAAAGTCCGAACAATCAGAAAAGCCCTTGAAATAGAAGAAAGAGGTGAGCTAAATATGCGAAACGACGCCCGCAACATTCTAAACGCAGCAACGTGGCGGCGAGATAGAAAAATCGGTAAACGGACGCCCGACAGCGTTGCCAAGCGCCGCAAATGTTCCCGAACTACCCCGATATAATCTGCGCAGTCGCTTCTGTAGCCGGTCAGCTATAAAAGCGAGCACATCGACCCGTGCACGTCAGTTGTACTCTTCAGTCGAAATATATGTTTATATACCAGGTGCCCTATTAAGGATGGATCGCGGCCGTATCTTGAAAACTATTTATCCCACAGCTTTGGGCGATAAAAAATTGTACTAAAAATGAACATGAGAAATTCACCAAAAATATTTTTAAGCTTCTAAAACGACCGCAAGAGGGCGTGACGAGCTAAACATTTTTAAAAATCATTATTTTGTGTATTTTCAAGTGTTAACCGAGTAAGAAAAATCCTCAGTTATAATTAGCAAACTGTTTCCTACAACTTTGTTTTATGACATTTTGTCGTAATTTCACGAATAGAGGGGTGGCGGGGGGAGTTTTACCAATTTAGATAAAAAGTCGTCTAATGTCCGTTTGCCTTAACCGATTTTCCTCAATTTGGATTCATTTAAAGGGCAATTGCTGGGACAATCAGATAATCTGGGAGATAAATTATTTAGTTTATAAATGAAACCGCGAGGGGGCGTTACATTCAACAATAGTTTTTTTGAAGTTTTGTTCAGTTTTTTCAAATGGAATGGTACAGCTTTTACTACATGGCAAGAAAGGTAATTTAAAGAGGAATCGTCCAGTGAAAACCCGAAATCGATATCTCTGACATGTCAAGAGATATTTCGATTTTTCGGAAAAAAATCGGCTGCGATCCATTCTTAATGGGACACCTGGTATATATATATATATATATATATATATATATATATATATATATATATATATTCGCCACGCTCTAAAACTCAAAAAAATCTGCTTTATGTAAATAACCGATTCACTGGGTAAAAAAAAAAGCGTAGACTAATTTCTCAGTAATAAATTTGCCTAACGAACAAAAATTTTAAAATTACAAAATGTTTATAAATCTAAATATTTTTATCTTCTGTTTCGTATTTACCTCATTTATTTGGGTTGTCATATTTCAGACAGCAATTATTGGAAAAACACGACGGAGTCACCATATTATTTGCAGACATCGTCAACTATACCGTGATGACGAAAAAATTGAACATAAATGCTTTGTTGGAGACGCTCAATGAACTTTTCGGTAGATTTGACGATGCTTCTGATGTAAGAAACGATTTCTTTGTACCTTTATCAGCTTTAAAGTTGCAACTTTTAGAAATTAAAAGTAATTCGAATAAAGTTCTTGGGGGATTGTTATTATTGTGTTTCTGGTTTACCACCGAATCCCCCGGAGAATCCTGCTGAGGCCTGCGTCGACTTGGGACTGAAAATGATCAGTATTATAGCTAAAGTTCGGTAAAAATAATTTTCAGGTTTTGTTTCGTGTTGTTTCTGATAAAATATTCATTATCAGGCAGGAAAGAGATCTGACTATTGATATGAGAATTGGTATTCACACTGGCAAGATAACATGCGGTATCATAGGAAAGATTAAGTATCAGTTCGATATTTGGTCCAAAGATGTCGATATTGCCAATAAAATGGAGAGCGAAGGAAAACCTGGGTATGTACAAGTTGAATAAATACGTTCTGAAACCTTAATTTCTGGAATAATTATCTATATATTTATATAGTACGAACATTAAATTCAAATAAAACAACAACCTTGAAACTATTTATTTTACGTGTGCGACCCCTGTCGGAAGTTTGGACACACTAAAAAAAAATCACTCGTCAGTATTCATTTTGATTTTTCTGACTTAATGCACAAAAAAAGTTTTTTCTTTTTGAATATATTTCATTATTTCCACACATTATTTACGGTTTCTTTTTTACATCATTACGGCTGTGTTGATGCTACACTCAGTGTTAAAATATTAGACACACTTGAAAAATTATTTTTTTAGGACTTTTCAAAATAACTTTTTAATTTAGGCTTGTTAACTTTTTTAAATAAAATTAAAAAAAAAACAAGTTGATCAATCTTAACAAATCATCATCATCATCCTATTTCAATTCTTCTGTTGGAACCTTTGGTGTGAAATACTAAACTTGAAGAGATTTACCACTAAACACCAAAACGCTTTTTTGAACTGCTCGACGCACGTTTCGCTAACCATGTTAGCATCATCAGGGGATGATTTAATCTGGATTAATCAGGAGATTAAATCATCTCCTGATGATGCTAACATGGTTAGCGAAGCGTGCGCCGAGTTCAAAAAAGCGTTTTGGTGTTTAGTGGTAAATCCCTTCAAGTTTAATCATCCTATTTATTCATCCAGGTAAAGTCCGTTTCAAAATATTTCGTTGCCCTTCGGCCAAATGTTAATTGCCCCAATAAATCTCAATAAAAATATTACTAGTTTCTTAAAAGGCGCCAGTTTCTTAAACCCCCCCATTCAATAAAGAAACATACACATTTTTAACAATTTGCTTAGAGCATCGGGCGATAAATGTTTTCTTTTAAAATTAGCACTACCGGAGGCACAGTGATCATTATATTGTCAAGAACGCCACATTTTTAGCACGTTTGGAATAACAAATAATACGATTGAAACTATAGGACTGCGCTGTTTAAGAAAATAATGCGAACTAAACTAAAATATTTCGAAACTACTAAACTAGGTATAAAATGAATTTTATCTTTTTACCTGTTATTTTATTAGGCCCGGCCCCTTTTACGTTTCTTGCAACTTCGCCGGGTTTCGTTACGGCAGGGGTTGTTAAGAGTTTATTGGAGCCAATCGGTCAACGATATATCTTGAAACGCGCTATATCTCCGAATGTTCCATCATTTTCGATACTACGAGCACCACCTCTGGGGTTTTCTAAGGACTTATTGAACGACCGTCGTATTTTGATCAAGGTCTATTACTTTTTTCTTTTCCATTATTTTAACTTTGGAAAAAAAACGCAATGGAATAACAAGATTTGAAAATTGTTATTTTGGTTTTGCTTCTAGGAAAGTGCACATAACGAACACCACCAAGGACTTTCTTGAAAAGCCCTATGACATTTTACCAACAGATAAAGGTGAGACAGTTTCCCAATTCAAACAACACCATCTTCAAACCTACCTGGTCTCCCCAGTAAGTAACATTTTCTTTTTCCAGTTCTTCAATTCGTTTACTTTGACCTGTTTCTATGGGTTGCAGATGCCGAACCATCCAGTGAAGGATTTACGTAATGACGGCGTTACTGATTCAGATGATACTCCACAGATTCCCATGCCGAGATTGTCTATGTTTAGAAAAAACGGTATGCCTCCTTTGGGTACCCTTCTTCAGGTCTCGGATCTGCCTCAAATATCTGAAGAACCTCAATCGTTGACTTTGATTGAAAGCAATAATCTCGACCAAGCTAGCGAAAGGTATTTAGTTTTGTTACTATACTAGGTGTGGCGGTATTCTTAATTCAGATCTGGATGATATGGTGGCAGTCGCAATACACCATGATCTAATTTTTTAACTCGTTTTTTATTGGGAGTTGAAACTTTTGTTGCATGGCCCGGTTCAACTTCTTTCGTTTCTCTTTTAATTCGTCGCACGGGCGTAGCCAATGGGAGGGGGGGGTGTTTGGGGGTTCACCCCCCCCCCCCCCCCCCTTGAAGGGTCTTTCTCGAGCCTAAGGAGACTGAAAAACTATTTACGAAACACTACAAGTGAAAACAGACTTAATGGTTTGGCTCTCATGAACATTCACTATGGAACAGAAATTCATGCAGATGAAGTAGTGGATATATTTAAAAGAAAAAACCGAAGATTTCTTCTTTAATGGTTTTAAATTTAGCGCAGAGGAACGAAATTAATTTAACCATTTCATTTAAAGTTAAGAACTTTATAAATATGTCGTAATTTTTCCGATGAATATATAGATATTAAATTTCATGTAAGTATATTTTTGTTGTTTTATTTACTTCAAACTAACCCCCCCAAACTAAATCCTGGCTACGCCCGTGATTCATCGAATATTTATAATACAAACACCCGTTCCTTCTGCAATACAGCAGATATATCACAGAAAAATAATAGTTAATTCATTCGAAAATTAGACGTTGAAAAAACTTAGCTTTTCGAGAGGAATAGTAACCTCTCCAGCTACTGCTTCTGCTTCCATAAAATTCAATAAGTTGCTAATTTAACTTAATACTTTGTTTTTACTTTAGTTGTAAACGTCATTTTAAAATTGATAACTTTTAAGTTTTTAATTTCCTGGGCAACCGATGTTAACATCTCGAATGGACTGCTTCGAATGAGCTCTCGGTCGTTAGGCTACTGCGCATCCGAACCTCGGAGGCCAAGCTATGTTGCTTAAGCTGTAGATGTGTCTTTATATAGCGTTTAGCATGTATTAAAATATTGCAATCCACTGCAATACCACTGGAAGCATCCGGCTTCATCCGGCCTGACAATGGGTAGGAAATAACTTACACTAACAATGAGATCTAAAGACGGGATACCGAAATACTACTCCATTGACTCGCGCCACTACTTTCTCTCAATAAGGACCCGTCCAAACAAATAAAAATATTAATATATTCGTCTCGAATGGACTGCTTCGAATGAGCTCTCGGTCGTTAGGCTACTGCGTATCCAAACCTCGGAGGCCAAGCTATGTTGCTTAAGCTGTAGATGTGTCTTTATATAACGTTTAGCATGTATTAAAATATTGCAATCCACTGCAATACCAGTGGAAGCATCCGGCTTCACCCGGCCTGACAATGGGTAGGAAATAACTTACACTAACAATGAGATCTAAAGACGGGATACCGAAATACTACTCCATTGACTCGCGCCACTACTTTCTCTCAATAAGGACCCGTCCAAACAAATAAAAATATTAATATATTCGTCTCGAATGGACTGCTTCGAATGAGCTCTCGGTCGTTAGGCTACTGCGTATCCAAACCTCGGAGGCCAAGCTATGTTGCTTAAGCTGTAGATGTGTCTTTATATAACGTTTAGCATGTATTAAAATATTGCAATCCACTGCAATACCAGTGGAAGCATCCGGCTTCACCCGGCCTGACAATGGGTAGGAAATAACTTACACTAACAATGAGATCTAAAGACGGGATACCGAAATACTACTCCATTGACTCGCGCCACTACTTTCTCTCAATAAGGACCCGCCCAAACAAATAAAAATATTAATATATTCGTCTCGAATGGACTGCTTCGAATGAGCTCTCGGTCGTTAGGCTACTGCGTATCCAAACCTCGGCGGCCAAGCTATGTTGCTTAAGCTGTAGATGTGTCTTTATATAACGTTTAGCATGTATTAAAATATTGCAATCCACTGCAATACCAGTGGAAGCATCCGGCTTCACCCGGCCTGACAATGGGTAGGAAATAACTTACACTAACAATGAAATCTAAAGACGGTTCAAACAAATAAAAATATTAATATATTCGTCTCGAATGGACTGCTTCGAATGAGCTCTCGGTCGTTAGACTACTGCGCATCCAAACTTCGGAGGCCAGGCTATGTTGCTCAAGCTGTAGATATGTCCTTATATAGCCTTTAGCACGTATTAAAATATTGCAATCGATTACCACTGGAAGCATCCGGCTTCACCCGGCGTGACAATAGGTCGGAAATAATTTATACAAAAGGAACTTGTATATAACACGGCGAATGACTCGCCTCGTTTCCCACCATGAGAAACGAGACGAAAGTGTGGGCGATCAACGTTTATTTTTTTATATTTTTTTACAATTTGTTGTTGAGTTTGCCTATTGTCTTCTTCCAACAATGCTTGTCGTTCGATATCTTCAAATTTGTTCGGTTGACCTAGTCGTTCTTTTTCTTTCAAATCGAAATCACCACTTCTGAATCGTCTAAACCAGGGGCCTCCAAAGTTCCAGTAAGTTCCAGGGGCCAAAACCGTTTTAATTTTCCCACCATTATCTATAATTTCTAAACTAGTCACCGAGTGTTATTACCGTGACCCTTGACGAAATCTGGCGGTGAAAAGTGGAAAGAGGTAGTGGTGGTACCCTGTATCGCTAACAGATGGCGCTAGTAGTACTTTCGAAAGCGCAGTAACAATTAAATGTTCGTGACTAACCTCGTTGGTTCGAGAAAGTTCGGGAAAGGCTAGAGGCGCGACCGCCAGTCAGTCTGCCTAAGGAAGGCGAAGGAAGCGAAACTGTCTGGTGTGGAATAAAGTCATGCGTAACCCCATTTAAAAGACATCTTCAAATCAACCAACGCTCATGCATAACAGTATTTTGATTTGACTTGTTGTTTTTGTGTGTGATTTACTAGTGTGGAACAGAAGCTAGAAATAGACAGTGAATGAAGAACATTGAAAGGTCAATGGAACTTTCAATATTTCTTGATTGAGTCAGGTAATAAGGCGTTATGTTTGATTCGCAACGAAACCATAGCCGTTCTCAAAGAATATAACTTATATATATATATAACTAATTAATCAAATTATACGGGAAGGTTGGGGACAGAAAAATTTGAGGCATGGATTGAAATCTTTGTTTACGAAAGTCAATACTGAACAAGAGGCGAACGAACGAACAGGGATCGACATTTTTTGAACGAAAAGCATGGCCCTTTTACCGAATTACCAAGCAGCGAACGGATGTGGAAATTTGGCATTCTATGTCGATATGAACGAACTGAATTTGAGATTGCAATCCAGTTTCTCTCTGATTTGTACACTAATATCAAATCGTCCGGGCAGAAAATGATACTGTTTCAATAACAATTACGTAAAAAAATGTTTCACACATTTTAAAACATGTGGAATATTCAGCCACACTACTGAGACTGAGTTTCCCGTCGATTTTACAATCGAAGCTTTTGAGTAGTTTGAAGATACAATTTCACATTCGTTTCTCAGACTTTGATGTCATTGCGAGTGAAATTAAGATTTTTCAAAATCCTTTTTATACTGACATTGAAACCCCAGCCCCGAAACTTCAAATGGAAATCATTGATTTACAGTGCAGTGATATAATTAAGAAGAAATATCAAAACTCATCTTTGTTGGAATTTTATGAGTCTTCCACTGGTACAATTTAATAATTTGCATAAATTTGCTCCTTGGCTACTTTCTGTTTTTGGTACTACTTACTTGCGTGAAAAAACATTCTACACAATGAAATGCTGTTTTAATAATTGGTGCAAGTAAAATTGGTCTACAACTATAAACTATTGTCAGTGGAAAATCACAATTACATAAGTCTCATTAATATTTTTTACAAGTGGACACCCCACGGTTTCATTTGTGTTATTTTAGCTTTATCTGAGGGATTTTAGGATTTTTAGAATTTCAGATTTTTCTTTATCGTTCCTGAGGATAAAAATCATATGTGTGATTCAGGATATATACATTCCAAACATCGATATACATACATATACGATACTATTTACCCCAACATAACTACCGAAGATTAAATCGTCTCCTGATGATGCTAACATGGTTAGCGAAACGTGCGTCGAGAAGTTCAAAAAAAGTGATTTGGTTTTTAGTGGTAAATCTCTTCAAGTTTAATAACTACCGAGGATGAAACAGCGGGATGTTGACTAGTTTATAATTTAGTCGGATTCCTTTTAATTATTTGTTCTTTTTTTTCTTCTTTTCCTCATATCGCTATGTATGTCTGAGTATTGTTTGATTTCTTGGTTTTCTCGAAGTCGGTATGTTGTGCTATTTATTTGTTTGGGGCCTAAGATTTTTCGTATGATTTTTCTTTCCTTCTTTCTTTCCTTCTTTCCTTCCTTCATATAGACATTCTATCTTAATAAGTATGTTGTAATGTCTCAGTTTTGTGTTTTTAGATATTTATTTTTTATTGTAAATATTTTTTGTAAGTCTCAATGCCTTTTCCATTTTTTGACATCTCCCCTTGTTGGCCGCTTTTTCCAACCCATTTTCCATGATTATTTCACCCAAATATTTGAATTGAGAGACTCGTCTGATGTTACCATATTTTGTTTTTAGAAATGGTGTTCTTAGTCTGTTGCAGGTCATGTATTGTGTCTTTTCAAAGGAAATTTGGAGTCCTACCTTTTCTGCTGTTTCTTTAAGGATTTCAATCTGTTTCTGTGCCGTTCATACATCTTGAGCTAAAATTGCTAGATCATCAGCAAACGCCAGACAATCAGTTTTGATATTGGTTTTCCCCAGTTTAATGGGTGGTCAATATTCAGGGCTGATTTTTTTTTCACGCCACTCCTGTATTACTTCTTCTAGAACACAGTTAAATAAGAGTGTCGAGAGTCCATCCCCTTGTCTTACTCCAGTTTTAATTTCGAAGGGCTCTGAGATGTCACCCATGAATTTAACTTTTGACTTTGTGTTAGTTAATGTTGCTTTAATAATTGCCAGCGTTTTCAGATCTAGTCCTTGTTCTTTCAAGATTTGGAATAAAGATTCGCGGTCAATAAAATCATATGCTTTTTTAAAATCCACAAATGTACAGACGAGATTTTTATTGTACAGTTTTTGATGTCTTAGGATCAACTTTAGATTCAGAATCTGTTCAGGGCAGGATCTGCCCGGTCGAAAACCTGCTTGATATTCACCAATTTTAGGTTCTAACTGTCCCTGTGCTCTGTCTAGTAGACATTGAGATAGAATCTTGTAACAAACTAGGAAAAGAGATATCCCTCTGTAGTTGTTTACACCCGTTCTATCTCCTTTCTTGTGTAGTGGATGGATTAGAGCATCTTTCCAATCTTCCGGAATCCGTTCGGTTCGCCAAACTTCTAGAATTTTGGTTATTTCCTTGATTGTACCTGGACCAGCGGATTTCAAAAGTTCAGCAGTGATTCCATCTTCACCAGAAGCTTTGTTATTTTTAAGTCGCCTGATTTACCTAATTATTGCATCTTCATTCGGTGGTAATGAATCTGGGTTTTTTTGTTTAGGGTTTAGTGTTGGTAATCTGTTTAAGGGTTCAGGAAGTTCTTTGCAATTGTCTTGGTTATTTAGAGCTATTGTCCGTTTTCCTTTTGGAAGCAAAGACTTTGGGGTTGATAGCCTGTTAATTTAGTTTTAAATGTTTTGTAGAAATTTCGGGTGTTATTTTTTCGAAATCTTTTTCTATTTCATTAAGTAGATTGTTTTCATATTTTAGTTTGTCTAATTAGCTTCGATGTTTTTTTTCTTACTTCCAAAAAGATGTTATAATTTATTTTGTTCTTTGACTGTTCCAATCTTTGAATGCTTTATTTCGGCTTAATACTGCTTGCTCGCAAACTTCATCCCACCACGGATGTTTTCTACGTGTTTGTAAAGGGACCAACTTTAAGACTGTTTTAATAATTTTTTGTTTCAATTCTTGCCAGTTCTGTGCTGGTTGTTTATCAAGCTCTTCTGTTAGGGTTGGTTTTATTTTCGTAGAATCGAACTTTGGTATTAGCAGTATCTTTTGGATAAGTTCGAGGTTTTAAGCTAAGTTTGATTCTAGTCAAGTAGTGATCCGTGTCTATGTTAGCTCCTTTCCTGACTTGAACATTCAAAATCTCTTTATAATTGGGGTGCGAAATGGCAACATGGTCAATTTGAAATTCAGTCACGTACATGTTTGGGCACCTCCAGGTCTTTTGTTTTGTTATTTTCTTCTTAAAATGGGTTGACATTATTTTTAGATTAAACTGCGAACATAGTTCGTTCCGTTCCGAACATTCCGTATTTATTTATTCATCTTATCACAGCAACAATAACAACAATAAATCATTAGCTGTCACGGGCCGGATTGATGACACTGGCTGGCCGTGGTTTGGAAATCTTTGCTGTACATTAAAAATAAATTGTTTTACAGAAAGACCATGGGGAATGGTGAAGCAAACGGGAGAAGGAGTACACTGTATCAGAGAAGGGCCAGTCACAGGTTCAAAATAACCGAAGATCGACGATCTACCTCAGATATCAAGCGAAGAACAGCTTTCATGAACAGTAATTTTAAACGATACGTGGAGAGAGCTGCAACTGTTGACGAAGAAATGGAAAAAACAATTAATAATATGTCGTTTTCTAAAAAAGAGTAAGTTTTTTTCTACTTGGTATACAGAGTGTAAGCATAACTACGTAAATTTAACCGATAATCAGAAATATGCGAGAACCTTGTCAGTGTATTCGGGAAATCTGTTTAAAACGGTGTCAGGCTATAGACTCGAATGGTGGTTATCTTGTGAAAAATTAGTACTTGTAATTTCAACTTTGGCATTAAACAGCACAATAATGTGTAAGTTTTCTTTTTTTTATAATAAAACAAACCAAATTTAATTTTAACAACATGTAATGACTGGTTATGAACATATCACATTTTAATTTCAAAGACTACCTTAAACAAAACAAAAAACTGTTTTCCGTGCGATCGAAATAAACACAATTGTTAAGAATTATTTTTTAATTCTGACCTATTTTCTGCGGAAATGGTTACGTTTAGGAAATTAATTTTAAAGATTTTTTTTTAAATATAAAGAATCATTGATTAAATTTACGAAAGTACTTTCTCTTAGACCCCTGTATATAAAATAAGGGATAATATTGAAAAAACTCGAATAATATTGTTTTCTTCAGTCAGTACATAAAGGAAAAAGAGATAAGCAGCTTGCTTATCTTTCGTAACAAGAAGAACGAACTGAATTATGTGAAAATGACAGATCCCATGTTCAAGTACTACATCTTGGGTCAAGTGGTGCTGTTGTTTTGCATGTACCTGATCGAGAATCTGACGTTGAGGAAGTAAGTGGCTTTTATATTGTTGCCATTTGGGTTAAACTAAGTTTTTTTACATAAGTGTTTTGTTAAATGCAAGAAAAGATATTAGTAAATCTTAAAAAATTAAATCTACAAATAATCACAATTAATTTTTTTTTTTTTAGTTTTATTATGTGCTCAATATTCTATATACAATTTTAATACGATTATAATTTTTTTGAAACTTCAGTTATTCAGTATATATATATATATATATATATATATATATATATATATATATATATATATATATATATATATATATATATATATATATATATATATTGAATAAATGGGACTTTTTTTTTAATTTTTGTTTTTGAAAGTACTTTTCAGAAAAAAGTACAGAAGTTTTCACATATCAAGTTTTATAAAATTTTTAATATATATATATATATATACACCACCTTTCGATTTGAATGGTTTTTTTTTCTTTTTCTAGCTCATTAAAAACGTTCCCCAGAATTTTTTCCAATTTTTTTATTCATCCAATTCAATTATTTTTTAAATGCCCATAACTTTTTCAAAAATTGAGTAAATGGAACTTTTTTTTAAATTTTTGTTCATGACAGTACTTTTAAAAAAAAATACAAAACGTTTTCAGATATCAAGATTTATAAAATTTTTAATATATAAATACCAGATATCGATAATTTTTGAATTCAACCCTTTTCGATTTGAATGATTTTTTCTTATCTTTTTCTAACTCACTGAAAATGTTTCTCAGAATTGTTTCAATTTTTTTTACCCTAGTTTTTGGTGTTCAAATTTTGAAAATCTAATTTTGACCAGAAGAATTCGCTTTTTTGAAAGGAGATTTGTAGGCCAACTTTCTCTGTACATTCCTTGAGGACTTCGATCTGTTTGGTTGCTCTTTTTTCATTGTCTCCGAGTATGGCTAGGTCGTCTGCGAAAGCCAGGCATGATATTTCTATGTTGTTTTTGGATCGTCCGAGTCGTATTGGTTTCCAGTGTCCTTGATTTTTCAGTTCTTTTTCCCATTCCTTTATGACTTTGTCCAAGACCATGTTGAAGAAGAGTGGGGATAACCCATCTCCTTGGTGTAATCCAGTACGGAAAACTACTCCAGTATGGAAATTTCTCCCATAAATTTTACTTTAGAGGTTGTGTCAGTCAGTGTCTGCTTGATTAATCGTAGTGTTTTGGGGTCGAGTCCTTGTCGAGATGATTGGGACGTTTCTGATAGCTTTGTATTTCAGTATAGTTTTTAGGTTAAATATTTGTTCAGTGCATAAGCGACCAGGGCGAAAGCCTGCCTGGTACTCGCCAATTTTGTGTTCTAATTGTTCCTGTGTTCTCTGGAGAAGGCCTGCTGAGAGGATTTTGTAGGTGACTTGTAGTAAGGAGATTCCTCTCTGTAGTTGTTCACATCTGTTCTGTCTCCCTTCTTGTGCAGCGGGTGGATAAGAGCACATTTCCATTCATCTGGTAATTTTTCTGTTTGCTAAATGTTCGTGATAATTTGTGTAAGTTCCTGCAGTGAATTTGGTCCGAGGTTTTTCAATATCCAGTGATACCATCTTCACCGGATGATCTGTTAATCTTTAGTTTGCGTATGTGCCTGTGTTGGTGGTGGTGATTCTGAGTGGGTATGGATACAATTTTCCTTGGGGAATCTTGTGTCGCGTTCAGGGCAATTGAGGAGATCAGAGAAATAGTGTGCCATCTCCTGAAAATTCTCCTGATTGGTTAGCGCTAATCTCCCATTCCGCTTTCTGAAGCAAAGATTTTGTGGTCTTATCTTTTTCTAACTCACTGAAAATGTTTCTCAGAATTGTTTCAATTTTTTTTACTCAACCGAAAAAAAGTAACGAATTTAAAAAAATGGCGCTTTTTTTCAAATCCCCATAACTTTTTCAAAAATTGACTAAATGGGCCTTTTTTTTTTTTTAATTTTTGTTTTTGAATGTACTTTTCAGAAAAAAAATCCAAAGTTTTCAGAAAACAAGTTTTATGAAAAGTTTCAGTTTTTTGTGAAAAACCGTAAATTTTTCAAAGTTCGCCATGTAATTTTTTTAACTAAAAAAACTTTTTATTCTGCTTATAATGCTGTGCATCCCAAAGTGGACCGACTTGTCTTTCTATTTTCATTGAAATTTTATTTTTTTAATTTTTTCCCTATCGTTTATTTTTTCTATTATAAAAACTTTGTTTTTATAATAAAATAAATCATATTTTTGACTTTGATATGTCAACCAAAAATTAAACAAAAAATGTGATATTTTATGTAAAAAATTAAAAAAAAAATTGTTCAAGATATTGCTGAACTGTTCTATGGATGGTTTTATAAAATAAACCGAAACGTTAATAAAATAATAAAAAAAAATAATAATTTAATTAATAATTGATCAAAGATCCCAAAAAACAAACAAATTATAATTTTTTTGTTTTTTTTTGTAATTATAAAGTAAAGTAAAGTGTTTGGGTTAGAGGCGCATCAGCAACTAGGCTATTTAGCGACTGGACCTACAGCTTAACGTGGGTTCCGAACCACGGTCATCAGCTTCCGACAAACCCAGGCCAGCACCCCCCTCGGGCTATAAACCCTTGGTTATGTGCCTACCCATAAGTCTATCAGGAAACCTACCGACTGGCGAGTGACCAACGTAGAACACTTCTCAGAAGGCATCCGGCCTTACCCAGCCTTTAACTGGCGTGACTGAGGGGTAATTCGTAGTCGGATTTTACACTCTTGCCTAGAAACAATCACAAACATGTAGGAAAGATAAACGGACAGAAGAAAGAAAAATAACCATCCGAGCGCTGGAATCGAACCAGCTATCGCTCCAGCGCGGATTCGGCAAAGCAGGCGCTCTTACCGCCGCACCAACGCGACCGGCTAATTATAACATTATAACAAAGATTTATTCGCTTTGACGAGAGTCCAGAGTACATTATAACATAAAAATATCTAACAATATACAGGGTGTTAGGTAAACATGCGGCAAAAATGCAAAGGGTTATTCCTTGTCCTATTCTAAGAATATTTTGTTGTATGATCATTTTTGAAAAACTCCTTTGTTTCAAAGATACAGGGCTAACAAAATTTGCTACAACCATATTCGATATTTGTTGAAATCATTAATGTAAATAAAAGTAGGGTGTACGTCAATGAGTTTATCAAGTAAAAAAAAAAAAACATTTTCAGTGAGTTAGAAAAAGATAAGACCACAAAATCTTTGCTTCAGAAAGCGGAATGGGAGATTAGCGCTAACCAATCAGGAGAATTTTCAGGAGATGGCACACTATTTCTCTGATCTCCTCAATTGCCCTGAACGCGACACAAGATTCCCCAAGGAAAATTGTATCCATACCCACTCAGAATCACCACCACCAACACAGGCACATACGCAAACTAAAGATTAACAGATCATCCGGTGAAGATGGTATCACTGGATATAGAAAAACCTCGGACCAAATTCACTGCAGGAACTTACGCAAATTATCACGAACATTTAGCAAACAGAAAAATTACCAGATGAATGGAAATGTGCTCTTATCCACCCGCTGCACAAGAAGGGAGACAGAACAGATGTGAACAACTACAGAGGAATCTCCTTACTACAAGTCACCTACAAAATCCTCTCAGCATGCCTTCTCCAGAGAACACAGGAACAATTAGAACACAAAATTGGCGAGTACCAGGCAGGCTTTCGCCCTGGTCGCTTATGCACTGAACAAATATTTAACCTAAAAACTATACTGAAATACAAAGCTATCAGGAACGTCCCAATCATCTCGACAAGGACTCGACCCCAAAACACTACGATTAATCAAGCAGACACTGGCTAAAGACAACCTCTAAAGTAAAATTTATGGGAGAAATTTCCATACTGGAGTAGTTTTCCGTACTGGATTACACCAAGGAGATGGGTTATCCCCACTCTTCTTCAACATGGTCTTGGACAAAGTCATAAAGGAATGGGAAAAAGATCGATCTTCGATCTCGTTCACTTGGAACTGCTGTTTTATCTAGTAGGTGGATTTCATCGGTCGCATTTGTTTACATAGCTTGAGTGACGTTTGGCTGTTTGACGTGTCTTAAAGAGTGAGTGAAGTCCTCTATCATAATGTATACAAATGCCCGAGATGACTGACATGCACTTCATGTATGGACTTGCTGATGGCAATGCATTACAAGCTAGGCGATTGTACAGTGAACGATTTCCAGCCCGTAATGTCCCTGACCGAAAAATCTTCGAAAACATTAATCGACGTCTTCGTGAAACAGGCACATTGAAATGAACTGAAGGGTCAGGAAGATCACTGACTGTAAGAACGATACAATTGGAACAGAATATGCTGGACATGATAGCTGAAGTCCCTGGTAGTTCTACGCGAAAAATTGCAAATACTTTGAATGTGAGTCACTGGACAGTTTGGAAAATTCTTAAGTACGATTTGTTGTATCCATACCACATTCAACGCGTTCAGGCACTACTACCTGTTGATTTTCCTCCACGTATTGCATTATGTCAATGGATATTGCAAACTTTACTTCGCATTCCTCTATTCCTGACACAAATTATTTTCACCGATGAAGCCACTTTCGCAAGATTGGGCAGATGAAAATCCGCATGAGGTATGCGAAGATAGTTTTCAACATCAGTTCTCGTTGAATGTTTGGGTTGGAATTGTAGGTGACTATCTAATTGGACCGGTATTTCTGTCACAAAGACTTACTGGCGAGGTGTATCGCAACTTTTTGGAAGCAACGCTGCCTGAGTTTCTGGAAGATGTACCATTGGCAACAAGGCATTAAATGTGGTTTATGCACGATGGTGCACCACCACATTTCAGTTTGGTTGCTCGTGATTTTTCAACAGCAACATACGGATATCGCTGGATTGGTCGAACGCATGGCCTGCTCGAGCCCCGGACTTAAACCCCCTGGATTATTTCTTCTGGGGATATCTGAAGTCATTAGTTTACGCTACTCCATTGAAGAATTTGGATGATTTGCGAAATCGGATAATTGCTGGGTGTAACTCAATTAGAAACAACTCAGGTGTGTTTGAAAGAGTTCGGCAGTCAATGACGAGAAGATTGAATGCTTGTATCAAGGCTGGAGGAAGTCATTTCGAACATTTATTGTAGATTGAGCAACTTTACATGTACTTTTTGATAATAAAATGTTGTAAATTTTGTTTACCCTGTATCTTCGAAACAAAGGGGTTTTTCAAAAATGATCATACAACAAAATATTCTTCAAGGAATAACCCCTTTAATTTTTGCCGCATGTTTACCTAACACCCTGTATATTCTATTATAACAACTATAACGTGTTTTAGGAACACTTGGTGGAGGCCGGAATTCGTTTCAGCTCAAGGTGTGTTGATATTTATTCTGCTCCCTTGTACCTGGACCTATTTTTTATATCTCAGATACAAAACAAAGTTTGGAAGCAGTACCCCAAACAACGGTCTCATACGATTCCTGTACAAGACATCCCGATACATAACCTATAACTTTTGGACGAGATGGCTGATCTACACATTAGTGTATGTGCTTTTCGTCATTTGTGTCCTCATCAAAGTGGTAAGTTTCACTTTTCTCTTTTTCAGATCTTTTATTTAGTGTGGTAATAATGACGAATAAACTTTTTAGCTGTTATGTCATAAGGAATATCATCAACTAGATGCATCTCTCACCGAAGGCCACTGCTTAGTGCCATGGGTATGCGATGTATCAGATTTGTAAATAAGTTCGTTCGTTTTGTTTCGTGATAATTGTGACAGTTTGGGTTTGGGTGCTGTGTAGTGCAGACGTGCAAGTATTATGGATTAATATATGATAAGCTTAGACTTTGTGTCCAAAATTATGCTGATGTTACTGTATAGAGAAGGCGAACGAACTTATTGGTCAACTTAGTAGTTTGTTGCTAGCAGATGAGAGTGTTTTATTTTTAGAGTATGACGCAGGCGTGTTCAGTGACGTTGATTATGACGTTTCTATTTTTAAAAATCTTCATTTGGATCAAATTGTTTTATGCTGTTGTCACAACAATGGCATACGGATTATGTATAATTTATTACGTGAACACGATATATATGGTAATAACACCCTTCACGGGTCAATTATCAATGACGATGACATGATGATTTTTTCCAGAATAGCGAGACGTTTAATCCTTATCTGCCCCCGGATATAGCGCACATTCTCAGCGTTATTTTTTTATCGTTTACGTTACACCTTATAGATCGTCAGACTGATTACATGAACCGACTGGATTTTCTCTGGACGACGAAACTGTTGGAAGAGAAGAAGAAAGCAAACGATCAACAGATAATTAACACCAATATGTTGCTCAATATTTTACCGAAGCACGTTGGTAAGCATGTTATTTTATTTTGTTTTTTTCACTTTTTCGTATATATACCAGGTGTCCCATTAAGGATGGATCGCGGTCGTATCTTGAAAAGTCAGTTAGTTTTAATTTTTACCGTAATATTAAGTTATAAATTTGTCTTAATAAGGTACAGCTTTTATTACATGGCTAGAAAGGTAATTTAAAGAGGAACCATCCAGTAAAAATCCGAAATCGATATCTCTGACAAGAGAATTTTTCTTACTCGGTTAACACTTGAAAATACACAAAAAACTGATTTTTAAAAATGTTTAGCTCGTCACGCCCTCTTGCGGTCGTTTGAGAAGCTTAAAAATATTTTTGGTGAATTTCTCACGGTCAGTTTTATTATAATATTTTTTTCCCCAAAGCTGTGGGATAAATAGTTTTCAAGATACGGCCGCGATCCATCCTTAATGGGACACACTTATATATATATATATATATATATATATATATATATATATATATATATATATATATATATATATATATATATATATATATATATATATTGTTTTATTTACGTTTCGATTCTACAACGAACCATCATCAGAATACTTCTAAAATAAAAATTACTTTTATATAAAAAAAATACAAAATTACATTTAAAAACCTACCAATATCAATTAAACAATTAATTTTTTGAATTTTTTAAGTAATATGGGTCAATTTTTTATAAAATTTTTAAATGACATATTTGACTTTTGACATATTTAACAATTCTTCCACCTTTTTTTTTTTTTTATTATAACCTAATTGTTTTGAATTTTTTACGTGGAATGATATTAGATGCAAAAATAAAAAAAAATTATGAAAATTTATTATTTAATAATTTTATAATAATAATGTTATTAATAATAAATTTTCATAATTTTTTTAATTGCATGTAATATCATTCCACATAAAAAATTCAAAACAATTAGGTTATAATAAAAAACAAAAAAGGTGGAAGAATTGTTAAATATGTCAAAAGTCAAATATGTCTTTTAAAAATTTTATAAAAAATTGACACATATTACTTAAAAAAACTCAAACAATTAATTGTTTAATTGATATTGGTAGGTTTTTAAATGTAAGTTTGTATTTTTTTTATATAAAAGTAATTTTTATTTTAGAAGTATTCTGATGATGGTTCGTTGTTTATATATTCGTTTCGTTTTTATGTATATAAAAGTAATAATAATACTAAACGGTCACGAAAATATATGTAATAAAATATATATATATATATATATATATATATATATATATATATATATATATATATATATATATATATTATTACATATAATTTTATGACCGTTTAATATTATTATTATTTTTTATTTATTGGGACTTTCGGCCCGTTAATAAGTTTTAATTTTTTTATTGTTTTATTGACGTTTCGGTTCAATAACGAACCATCCTCAGATTATTTCAATATCTAAATAAACAATTAATTTTCCAAATGTTTTAATTAATATGTGACATCTTTTTAAATTTTTTGAAATGACATTATGACATTATGTCATTTAAACATTTTAAAGAAATGTCACATATTAGTCAATTCTTTATTTAGATATTAAAATGTTGTGAGGATGGTTCGTTGTTGAACCGAAACATCAATAAATCAATAAAAAAATTAAAACTTATTAACTGACCGAAAGTCCCAATAAATAAAAATATAATATATATATATATATATATATATATATATATATATATATATATATATATATATATATATATATATATATATATATTTGCTCAAAAGATAGCGTAGTGGGGCGGTGGAGAAATATATTTGAAAAACAGAAATTTTTCATCCGTATTTCCACGTACCTCTGCTAGTTTCAAATCAGTGGCCGCCACCACGTCGAGACAAGTACCTTCTAGAGGCTACCGTAGGATGGCGCGAGTTGCATTGAGATTGCGACCCGCAATCGATATGACCAGTTGACTTGGTCTAGCTCTTTTCGATTCAGTTGTCCCCCTGCGTTAGGCTTGAGCCCAGCTGACGATGGCTGTGAGGCCAGAAACCGGTCCTGGGAGGCACTTGTCTCGACGAGGCAGCGGCGACTGATTTGAAACGAGAGGTACGTGGAAGTACGGATGAAAAATTTCTGTTTTTCATATATATATAGATATATATATATATATATATATATATATATATATATATATATATATATATATATATATATATATATATATATATATATATATGTATGTATGTATGTATGTCTAAGAGGCATTTGGATCACTTTTGAACCGACTCCTTTTAATTTGACTGAATTTTTTATATAAAAATTTATACTTATTATAAAGACAGAGTTAAATTGCGAAACAGTTTTTTTTTTCAATTCAAAAAAAAAATAGGAAGAAAAGTATATAGAAGATGAATTAAAATATTTTTTACTGGTGACTTTTTAAAAAAAAAACGCCGGTTTTTTGAATGATGTGTGTGATTTCGATATTATTAAACTCAAAACTATGAGGATGTACTGAAAATTTCGTATGACAACAAATAGATGGCGCTAATTTAGACAGTTTTTTTGTGATGCTCTGTCGTCTACTTACTTCTTTCAGACTATCAACTGACACATCACTGCGTTCATTTTATTCGATTTTACAGCTGCTTAATTAAATGTATTTATTTTTAATCCGCTACTCCTTTTACCGCTAATTATTGGGAGGTTTTTTTGGATTGCCTGTATTAAGGTCCATCTAAATTTTGCCTAAGATTGACGTCACTTAACTTTAGATATCTAGAACTGACTTTCGACGAGATGTGGTTCACCCTTGGCCCCTGGTCTTTCGGATACTCTTTCACAGCTTTATTTCCAATGTGATTTAACTTAATTATTTCGTTTTTGCACACGTAATATCCATGTCTAGGTTTGTTCTTTAATATATATTCCCCATTATTTCATCGTCCTCCACAGTTATTCCATTTCTGTCTTGTATATTCTTTCCTCTATCTTAGTTGTGTTATTATAAAATAATTTTTGGTTTTCTTTAAAGTTGCCATTTTTCTCCAATATTTCTCTAGGTATTTTATTTCGCTTCTTTTACTTCCTCCTTTACTGTACTTTTTCCTATATATTCTGTAAATTTCCCTATATATTCTGTAAATTTTTCTATATATTCTGTAAATTTACATATATATTCTATGTATTTTGTGTGTCTTGGTATTGAGATAATTTTTTTAGGTTTTCTTTTTCCCTTTAATATTTTTGGAAAGTCTCTTGTTTATAATTTTGTTTCATATTTTCTATATATATATATATATATATATATATATATATATATATATATATATATATATATATATATATATATATATATATATATATATATATATATATCACCATCTTCACACAGCACAGCACATCTCAGCCACAGCAACCAGTATTTATATCGAGATGACCTGATTACACGACTCGCTAATCTTTTGAGGTGACTAAAGTATCAGACTGAGGAGGAGTTCAAGATAGAATGTGCCTCTTTCCATTGACTGCCTCTCTCCAACATAGCTTCCTTGACTTCTTGTCATATATTTTTGTTTGTGTTTTCTTCCTCGCATACTATTAATTTGTAGTCTTTCTTTTCGTGTACTCTTTTGGTTAGCCCTTTCTTTTTTACCTTGGCTATAAATAATTTTCGGTTTTCTCTAAAGTTTTTAAGTTTTTAGTTTTTCTCTAAAGATCATTTTTTCTCCACGATTCTTGTTTCGCTTCTTTAACTACCTCTTTCACTGTCCCTTTTCTCATGTTTTCTATAATATTCAGATCTTCCCTTTGATACTTTTTTCTAGGACTTTTGTTCACTGTTCTGTTCGTGGATGATTTTGTTCCTTACTTTTAATACTACACAGCAAAAGTAGTTCGCGCAAAACCACTTCGAACCGAATGGTCGCCTGTTTTTTTTTGTTATAAATGGACATGTGGCTACAGTGCCACTAGAGAATCGTAAAACAATCAGTTCTGAACGGTACACAACCATTTGTTTGCCAGAAGTCACCATGACAACGTGAACTCTCACACATCGGACCGAACAACTCAATATTTGACCGATCAAAACATCGAATTGATGGGTCATCCGCCGCATAGTCCTGATTTGGTACCTAGTGATTTGTTTCTGGAAAATTTTCAATTTTGGAAATGGAAAAAGTGCTATGAAAATTGGTTCAAACGTTTGCAGATGTGTATCGATCATCATAGAGAATATTTTGAAAAACAATAAAATAATTTTCACTTATAAATATTTTTTTTTATTTATTATTCCGAATACATAAATAGCAACCCTCGTATAGTATGAACAACTGATCTATTGTTGAACGTCCTCTTCTAAATCATATCTGGTATTCGCCGATTTCTTATGCGATAAATGATCCAATTGTCTCTCATACAGTGTTTGTGAGAATTTTATAAATTGTTCGTTGATTTTTTTGGTGTATTCTTATCTTCATAGTCCACCCTATTGCGTTTTACACCGTTTTTATATTTCTTTTTTTTTATTTAAATTTTCTTTGTCATTTTCTGCACTGAAATCACCCTCATGGTGAATTAATAACAACATTCCCTTTTTGATATTTGTTTTAGAGATTTTACTTCTTTTTTCAGCAAAAATTTATTTAGATGTAAACAAAGCTCCCAACGATCTGTATTACGAAAGTCACAAGAATGCAGCTGTCATGTTTGCCTCTCTGATATTCGACGAATCCTACATGGATCATGAGGAATCATTCTTGATTGTCATGAACACTTACGTGACCATCATCGATACTGTAGGTTTACTCAGACTTTTTCTTATATCGTGATTTTTAACTCGCGTGATTTTCTTTTTCGTTAAGCTGATCAATAGGAAAGAGTTTTCGAAAGTTGAGAAGATTAAAATTGCTAAATGGACGTACATGGCTGCTTGTGGACTTACTATTCCGAGTGAAAATGAGAATACTGTTAATCTCGGAGTGGAAACTCACCATACCAGTACTCCTCTGGATACTCTGCTGAATTTTGCATCGACCATGTTTAAAGAATTCCAAGAACACAACAATTTTATGACTGAAATACAATTACGCATTGGTAAGTACATTAAACTTTATTACATTTTTAATATACTCGGTATTATGATCTCAAAGAATTTACACTATGTTTCAAAAAATATAAACATTTTCATTCTGATTTTATTCTTTAGTAATTCCTGACAAAAAAATATCTAGTTTATTTTTTCTCTTATTTTTGTTTGTGTTACAATATCATAAGGTGAATAATAAATAGAGTACGAAGAATTTACACTATGTTTCAAAAAAATTTTAACATTGTCATTCTGATTTTATTCTTTAGTAATTCCTAACAAAAACATATCTAGTTTATTTTTTCTCTTATTTTTGTTTGTGTTAAAATGTCATAACGTGAATAATAAATAGAGTACGAAGAATTTACACTATGTTTCAAAAAAATGTAAACATTTTCATTCTGATTTTATTCTTTAGTAATTCCTAACAAAAAAATATCTAGTTTATTTTTTCTCTTATTTTTGTTTGTGTTACAATATCATAAGGTGAATAATAAATAGAGTACGAAGAATTTACACTATGTTTCAAAAAAATTTAAACATTGTCATTCTGATTTTATTCTTTAGTAATTCCTAACAAAAACATATCTAGTTAATTTTTTCTCTTATTTTTGTTTGTGTTAAAATGTCATAACTTGAATAATAGAGTACGAAGAATTTACACTATGTTTCAAAAAAATGTAAACATTTTCATTCTGATTTTATTCTTTAGTAATTCCTAACAAAAACATATCTAGTTTATTTTTTCTCTTATTTTTGTCTGTGTTAAAATGTCATAACGTGAATAATAAATAGAGTACGAAGGCAAACGAAGAGGCTGAGGATCGACATGTATTCTGTCAAAAACGTACCGGGAATCGATCATTTAAAACCCGCTTAAAGGGATTGTCAAAATTCTTTTTATCGCTAAGTTGGTACATTTGTCCTCTATACTGCAAATGGAATTTTGTGTGCTGAGTCGTTGAAAATATTGCAGAAGGCTTACGGGGAATCGACTTTATCAAAAACACTGTATATGAGTGAGACAGTGCATTCAAAAACGATTGAGATGTGGTGGAATATTTGCCTCGCTCTGGTCGGTCATCAACGTCTTGAAATAAGTTAACATCGCTGAAGGGAAGGATATGGTGACTGAAAATTGTCATTTAAGTTTGAGAAAAATAGCCGCTAATCTTCTGTGACTCACGAATCAATTTGTACCATTTTAAGCGATTGTTTGGGCATGAAACGCGTTACCTCTCGACTAGTGCCGAAAGACCTGCATTTTCTTCAGAAACTCAATCGCGTATAGGTCGCTGAAGACATGTCAGAACAAATTAATTCATAAAATGCATTGTAACTGGTGATGAGACATGGGTATACGAGTTTGACATGCAAACCAGTCAACAAGCTTCGGAATGGCGCCTTCCAACTGAGCCGAAACCGAAAAACACATGTCAAAGTGGATCAAATCTTAAGGTAATGTTGATTGTTTTCCTTTGGTTTCCGCGGTGTTCTCGGAATTCTTGCCACAAGATCAGACAGTAAATAAAAAATATCTGAGCGTTAAGTGGAGTTTCAGAGAGCAAATTCGTCGAAAGAGGCCAGATTTGTATCACGACAACGCATCATCTCACAAGGCAATAAAAAAAACTCAACAAACACCATCGTCGGGAGATGATGTTAACATGGTAAGCGAAACGTCGAGAACTTTAAAAAAAGTGTTTGAGTGTTTCGGTGTTTAGTGGTAAATCGTTCGAGTTTAGTGTTTCACACCGAAGGTTCCAATAAAAAAATTGAAACACCATCGAACAACCACCGTATTCACCTGATACGGCTCCGACCGATTTCTTTGTCTTTCCTAAACTCAAATTACCAGTTCGAGGCACCCGTTTTCAGTCGATAGAAGACATAAAAGAGAATTCGCGAATTCGCGTTTTGACAATAGGATTATTCGTTGGCATGACTGTATTATTTCCTAAACGGTCTGCTTTGAAGGGGGCACAATAAATTTGGATAAATAATAAACATTTTGTGTTTTATTGATCAATTCCCGGTACTTTTTTGACAATGTATTTACAAGACAGCTAAATTAAAGATTTTTTTTCAAAACTTGTAAATTAAGGTACAGTTTCTGCAATTTTTAATCAATTTTAATCAGTTTGTCCATTTTTGGGTTCAAAAATTGATTCTCCTATAACATCTTCAGTTACTTTAGTATTTATTGACAAATTTCTTCTATTTTTCTTCTCCCCTTATTAAGATTATTCGATTTTGGAAATGCTCTATAGTCCTTGTCTATGAACTGTAAAACCATCCGGCTGAAAACAGTAGATCTCAGCGTCTTCTAATTGAGGCATGTAAAAGTTTTCAAGCATATGCCTACAACACTCGCCCTCTGGTATCTTATCCTTCATTTTCAATAAAGAAACGTCCAATAATTCTTAATGTGCCTCACTATAGAGATAAGCCTGTCATGTACCAATTGTAAATTTACTGCTCCCCACTGAATCATGTTATTAATATTAATTAATTTAGGTGAAAATGGATCTCACCTGCAAAATTTAAGAACTCACGACTGCATTCTAATCATATCTGGAAGGGTTAAGTTCTCGCGCTAACTGATTGATGTTCTTGGAGTTTTCCGAACTCCTTGTCTTACACGTTCTGTGTTTTGAGCCAATCTTATTTTTTGCGACCTGTCTCATATTTTAGCGTAATCCACAGACCCATCCAGCAAGGATTTGGCTACTAATTTGCGTAGTGTAAACTTGGAAGAGGCGGTAAAAATTCGTCGAAATTAAAGCTGAATTGAAACAAAGCTACTTCCGTTCTCCAAGTAAATGGTAACGAAAAAAAAAACATTTGAAATCAATTGTAAAAGTGAATACCTTTAGTAATGTTTAGCTTATTTTAAAACAAAAAAATATTGAAGCAAAACTAGGATCTTTTAATTTAAAATGGAGAACCTTCTTTTACTCTACCCTGTATATATATATATATATATATATATATATATATATATATATATATATATATATATATATATATATATATATATATATATACCAGGTGTCCTATTAAGGATGGATTGCGGCCGTATCTTGAAAACTATTTATCCCACAGCTTTGGGGGAAAAAAATTGTACTAAAAATGATTATGAGAAATTCACCAAAGATATTTTTAAGCTTCTAAAACGACCGCAAGAGGGCGTGACGAGCTAAACATTTTTAAAAATCTTTTTTTTGTGTATTTTCAAGTGTTAACCGATTAAGAAAAATTCTCAGTTATAATTAGCAAACTGTCTCCTACAACTTTGTTTTATGACATTTTGTCGTAATTTCACGAATAGAGGGGTGGGGGGAGTTTTACCTATTGAGATAAAAAGTCGTTTAATGTCCGTTTGCCTAAACCGATTTTCCTCAATTTGGATTCATTTAAAAGGCAGTTGCTGGGGCAATCAGATAATCTAGGAGATAAATTATTTAGTTTATAAATGAAACCGCGAGGTGGCGTTACATTCAACAATAGTTTTTTTGAAGTTTTGTTCAGTTTTTTCAAATGGAATGGTACTGCTTTTATTACATGGCTAGAAAGGCAATTTAAAGAGGAATCATCCAGTGAAAACCCGAAATCGATATCTCTGACATGTCAAGAGATATTTCGATTTTTCTGAAAAAATCAGTTATTATTTCACAACTACCTGCATTTAGTTAAAAAA
This sequence comes from Cosmopolites sordidus, assembly GCA_031761425.1. Classification (NCBI taxonomy): domain Eukaryota; kingdom Metazoa; phylum Arthropoda; class Insecta; order Coleoptera; family Curculionidae; genus Cosmopolites; species Cosmopolites sordidus. The sequence goes on along the minus strand of JARFXV010000269.1, from coordinate 274,718 downwards.
ATATTAACCTAATGTTTTCCTTCCTTCACACTTTACCCAGGCTTAGAACTGGTCCAAATTCTTCGTGCCATATTAATTTGAAGCGTGTTTAAAGGCCAACGGGCCAACAACGAAGATAATAATAATAACAACAGTCAAATAAAATTAACAGCACAACAGTCTAATAATTAACAGAATCTGAACTTTAACGCCTTTCTAAATGTTCAAAATGCCTTCCATCCTTAGAAATGCAAAGATTTATTTTTCGACGAGTACTAAAAACGGCAGCTTCAATTTCCGCTCTTGAAATGCTGGTTATTGAATTTTGAATTATTTCAATCATGTTTTCTGGTGTGGTAGGATGAGTTTGAAAAACAAGGTCTTTTAGTCTTCCCCACAAGTAAAAATCGAGGACTGTCAAATCCGGTGAGCGCGCCGGCCACGAAAATAAACTACCCCCTCTTATACAACGATTTGGAAACGAAGCATCCAAGAAGTTTCGAACCACCTGCGAGAAGTGGGCAGGGCATCCATCATGCTGGTACCACATTTGTCTTCTTCTTTCCAACGAAACATCTTCCATTAGATCTGGCAGTTCATTTTGTAAAAAATTTAAATATGTTTCACTATTCAAATGCCCATTAAAAATAAAGGGACCAATAATTTTGTCTCCCAAAACACCACACCATACGTTCACATTCCATCTATTTTGGTGGTTGATTTCTAACATCCAGTGTGGATTAGCAACTGCCCACTAGTGTATATTATGTAAGTTAACGCTTCCATCACTGCTAAAAGTAGCTTCATCAGTCCATAGTATGCGTTTTAAGAATTGTTTATTTCCACTACACATATTTTTTAACCAGTGACAATAGTCTAACCGTCTGTCGAAATCTGCACGAAGAATTTGGACCAGTCCTAAGCCTGGGTAAAGTGTGAAGGAAGGCAAACATTAGGTTAATATTTTTTTAACTTAATGCAGGTAGTAGTGAAATTATAACTGATATTTTCAGAAAATTCGAAATATCTCTTGACATGTCAGAGATATCGATTGTCCCTGCAATTGCCTTTTAAATGAATCCAAATTGAGGAAAATCGGTTAAGGCAAACGGACAGTAGACGACTTTTTATCTCAATAGGTAAAACTTCCCCCTACCCCGCTATTCGTGAAATTACGACAAAATGTCATAAAACAAAGTTGTAGGAGACAGTTTGCTAATTATAACTGAGAATTTTTCTTACTCGGTTAACACTTGAAAATACACAAAAAAATGCTTTTTAAAAATGTTTAGCTCGTCACGCTCTCTTGCGGTCGTTTTAGAAGCTTAAAAATATTTTTGGTGAATTTTTTTTCCCCAAAGAAGCTGTGGGATAAATAGTTTTCAAGATAGGGCCGCGATCCATCCTTAATGGGACACCTGGTATATATATATATATATATATATATATATATATATATATATATATATATATATATATATATATATATATATATATATATATATATATATATATATATATTAACAATAAGGGAAATTTGGGGTGAATTTTCACCCCATACTCTACGTGGGTACTTTGTCTATTCCTTCCACAGCCATTTCTGGCCCTAAGCTGTCATCAGTCGAGCTCGAGTTGAGTGCTTGAAAAGGCTCTGAAGGAATGACCAAAGTCATCACCATATAAATCGACTATGGCGGATGGTGGGTGTAATCACATACATCTTACGCCATCTTGAGGTAGAAGTTCGTTTTTTTTTATCGATCAAAAATCAATGTAGGTATATGTCATGGACCTATAGTGGCGGGTGTCGTGGGTTCCAAAAAACCGTTATACGATATATGGGGTGACGCTGTAAACATGGCTTCCAGAATGGATAGTACCGGCCTCACAGGTATTGTAGTATATATATATATATATATATATATATATATATATATATATATATATATATATATATATATATATATATATATATATATAGATTGTCAAAAACGAAATCGTGCCTTAGTAAATGTAAAAAGAAAATGCAATATAAATTATTTACTCAAAATAAGCTTTTTTTACTGAACTCGAATGACTTTTTGAACTTCTCGATGCACGTTTCGCTAACCATGTTAGCATCACCGGGAGATTATTTAATCTTCCCCTGATAATTTAATTCTCTTAGATTAAAGCATCTCCTGATGATGCCTACATGGTTAGCGAAACGTGCGTCGAGAAGTTTAAAAATGTGATTTTGTGTTTAGTGGTAAAATTCTTCGAGTTTAGTGATCTTTTTTTACTGGTCAAAGTATAACATGGTTGATGTTCTACATTGTGAAGCAGCGTTAAGTTTTTCTATCACATTCCATCCGCAAATATAAAATTTCGTTCTCAGTACGTCCCGAAATGTTCTCCGATGAACTAGCTGAGACGAATTTCAACAAGTTTTTTGTTGTCCAAAAAAATTCCAAAAAAATAACACCAGAAAGTTTTACAAAACATTTAATACTAAATTAATAATCTATCAACCCCAAAATCTTTGGTTCCAAAAGAAAACGGACAATTAATTAGCTCTAAATAACTAAGACAATTGCAAAGAAATTGCGAAATATTTGGAACAACTACTAAACTGTCCTGAACCCTTAAACAGATTACCAGCACTAAACCCTAAACAAACAAACCCAGATTCATTACCACCGAATGAAGGTGAAATAATTAGGCAAATCAAGCGACTTAAAAACAACAAAATTTCTGGTGAAGATGAAATCACTGCTGAACTTTTGAAATCCGCTGGTCCAGGTACAATCAAGGAAATAACCAAAATTCTACAAGAAGTTTGGCGAACCGAATGGATTCCGGAAAATTGGAAAGATGCTCTGATTCATCCACTACATAAGAAAGGAGATAGAACGGATGTAAACAACTACAGTGGGATATCTCTTCTCCCAGTTTGTTACAAGATTCTATCTCAATGCCTACTAGACAGTGCAGAGGGACAGTTAGAACCTAAAATTGGTGAATGTCAAGCAGGTTTTCGACCGGGCAGATCCTGCCCTGAACAGGTCCTGAATCTAAAATTGATCCAAAGACATCAACAACTATATAATAAAAATATCGTCTGTACATTTGTAGATTTCAAAAAACATATGATTTTAATGACCGCGAATCTCTAATGCAAATCTTGAAAGAACAAGCACTAGATCTGAAAACGCTGGCAATTATTAAAGCAAAATTAAATAAACAAAGTCAAAAGTTAAATTCATGGGTGACATCTCAGAACCCTTCGAAATTCAAACTGGAGTGAGACAAGGGGTGGACTCTCGCTACTCTTATTTAACTGTGTTCTAGAAAAAGTAATACAGGGGTGGCGTGAAAAAAACTCGGCCCTGATTATTCACCAACCCATTAAACTGGAGAGAAGCAACATCAAAACTGATTGTCTGGCGTTTCCTGATGATCTAGCAATTTTGGCTCAAGATATATTAACGGCACAAAAACAGTAATCGAAATCGTAATTCAATCGAAAATTGAAATCGTAAAAGAAACAGCAAAAAAGGTATGACTCCAAATTTCCTTTGAAAAGACTCAATACATGACCTGCAACAGACTAATAACAACATTTCTAAAAACAAAATATGGTAACATCAGACGAATCTCTCAATTCAAATATTTGGGTGAAATGATCATGGAAAATGGGTTGGAAAAAGCTGCCAATAAGGGTAGATGTCAGAAAAAGGAAACTGCATAGAGACTGACATAAAATATTTACAACAAAAAATGCATATCTAAAAACACAAAACTGAGACATTACAACACAGTTATTAAGCCAGAATGTCTATATGGGGCAGAAACGCTCATTTTGAATCAAAAGAGAGACATCGAGGAGATTGAAAAGAAGGAAAAAAAAATTTAATCTGGGCTAAGAAAGAATCAAAAAAATGCGGGCTTTCGGAAATTAAAAAAGCCTTATACGACGGTAAAAACCTAACAAACACCCAGCTAGACGTCGGAAATACCCCAATTATTGAAAGTGTCATAGATTTAACGAGATAAAAAAACCGACCTCCATTGGACAGAACTTTGAAACTTTAGTTTAGTTTATACATAACTTTCCCTGAGAATCGTCGCGAGGCCGATGAAACATGTCAGGGAATATCTTGAATAAATTGTGAAACAAATACTAAGTGTTTTAATTATTATGAATGTTTTATAGATCCGCACCAGTGGCGGCTCATGAGGGAGGGCGTTGGGGTGCCGCCCCTCCAGCATTTATCGCAGTAAACCCTGTATATGGTTTCAATAGCACGAAAAGTAAAAAAGAGGAAGGGGAAAGAAATAAAAAATCTTTATCAGCACTATTTTCTTTTACGCCCTTCCACTTTAAAAACCCATCAGCCGCCACTGATCCACACTTAACTTTTCCTTTGAATAAGTTTAGGTCTTATACAGGAAATATCTGCGTTATCTTCACAACGAGTTTATTTTGAGTAAAGAAAATCTATAATTTTGCATTATTTCGCATCTGGTACTGTTTCTTATGAACAAACGGTATGCAAACATCTATAAAAAAAATGGTCAAATTATTTTAGGGAATATTCAAATACTGGAATCAACAGCTCAAGAAATCGAAAAACTGGGGTATGAATGTCAACAACGCGGTAAAAGAGTAGTAAAAGGCGTAGAAGGGGAAGTGATGACATATTTCGTGAAACTAGATGAAAAATTTAATCTTGTTAAACGTAAAATGGATGATCCCCACGAATTTTAAAACTTTCTTTGCTCTCTGTATATTTTCCTCTGGACTGTATTGTCTGAAGGTATTTTTTATGTGTTTTCTGTAAATATACATTTATTTATGATATTTTATTATTTGAGATTAATTCTGTTATATAAAAAGACAATAAATTAATTTTTTAAGTTTTTTTTTGTTATTTCATACCCTTGACTTACAAATTCTTAAATTTATCTAACATTTTATAAATTTATTTGCAAAAAAATATTAAAAATTTAACATCCAGTATATAAGATAAAACTAAAATAAAAATTCTAATAACTTATCAAAAATATTCGACGAGTAAATCAATAATTTTAAAGAACTGACGGTAAAGTTGGCCGTGACCGTCTACGTCACGAAACAAAAAACCATCTTTGTCATTTCGGGTTGTTTATATCAATTTTTCGGCGTTTCGATAAAAACTTGTCCGGTTTTTGTTGAAATAAAATCATTCTTGTTATAGAAAGCGAATAAATACTTGGTATTTGCTTATGTGAGGGTTGTTCGGACGGTTTTGTCGCGTTGATTGAGTGTGAAACTTTGTAAAATTTTGTTATAGTGCAGTTTTGGGTGCCCCAGCGTCTATCGGTAAGTATTTTTTTTAAGTTTTCATTTATTATGCTATTAAAAGGAAAAATTTTATGTTTGTATTAGTCACGTCGATAGCAAAAATGGTTAAGCGTACCGATTTCCTTTATTTTTAAATCCAATAAAACGCAGAACTATAGTTTCATAACCGATGGTACATTATCAAACACAACTTTAAAACTAAGGTATCAGCGCTGTATATATATATATATATATATATATATATATATATATATATATATATATATATATATATATATATATATATATATATATATATATATATATCAGGTGTCCCATTAAGGATGGATCGCGGCCGTATCTTGAAAACTATTTATCCCACAGCTTTGGGGAAAAAAAATTGAACCAAAAATGATCATGAGAAATTCACCAAAAATATTTTTAAGCTTCTAAAACGACCGCAAGAGGGCGTGACGAGCTAAACATTTTTAAAAATCTTTTTTTTTGTGTGTATTTTCAAGTGTTAACCGAGTAAGAAAAATTCTCAGTTATAATTAGCAAACTGTCTCCTACAACTTTGTTTTTTACATTTTGTCGTAACTTCGCGAATAAAGAAGTGGGGGGGAGTTTTACCTATTTAGATAAAAAGTCGTCTAATGTCCGTTTGCCTAAACCGATTTTCCTCAATTTGGATTCATTTAAAAGGCAATTGCTGGGACAATCAGATAATCGGGGAGATAAATTCTTTAGTTTATAAATGAAACCGCGAGGTGGCGTTACATTCAACAATAGTTTTTTTGAAGTTTTGTTCAGTTTTTTCAAATGGAATGGTACAGCTTTTATTACATGGCTAGAAAGGTAATTTAAAGAGGAATCATCCAGTGAAAACCCGAAATCGATATCTCTGACATGTCAAGAGATATTTCGATTTTTCTGAAAAAATCAGTTATTATTTCACTACTACCTGCATTTAGTTAAAAAAATATTAACCTAATGTTTGCCTTCCTTCATACTTTAACCAGGCTTAGGACTGGTCCAAATTCTTCGTGTCATATTAATTTGGAGCGTGTTTAAAGGCCAACGGGCCAACAACGAAGATAATAATAATAACAACAGTCAAATATAATTAACAGCACAACAGTCGAATAATTAACAGAATCTGAACTTTAACGCCTTTCTAAATGTTCAAAATGCCTTCCATCCTTTGAAATGCAAAGATTTATTTTTCGACGAGTACTAAAAACGGCAGCTTCAATTTCCGCTCTTGACATGTTGGTTATTGAATTTTGAATTCTTTCAATCATCTTTTCTCGTGTGGTAGGACGAGTTTGAAAAACAAGGTCTTTTAGTCTTCCCCACAAGTAAAAATCGAGGATTGTCAAATCCGGAGAGCGCACCGGCCACGAAAATAAACCACCCCCTCTTATCCAATGATTTGGAAACGAAGCATCCAAGAAATTTCGAACCACCTGCGAGAAGTGGGCCACGAAGAATTTGGACCAGTCCTAAGCCTGGGTAAAGAGACAAGGAAGGCAAACATTAGGTTAATATTTTTTTGACTTAATGCAGGTACTAGTGAAATAATAACTGATTTTTTCAGAAAAATCGAAATATCTGTTGACATGTCAGAGATATCGATTTCGGGTTTTCACTGGATGATTCCTCTTTAAATTACCTTTCTAGACATGTAATAAAAGCTGTACCGTTCCATTTGAAAAAACTGAACAAAACTTCATAAAAACTATTGTTGAATGTAACGCCACCTCGCGGTTTCATTTATAAACTAAATAATTTATCTCCCAGATTATCTGATTGTCTCAGCAATTGCCTTTTAAATGAATCCACATTGAGGAAAATCGGTTAAGGCAAACGGACATTAGACGACTTTTTATCTCAATAGGTAAAACTCCCCCCCACCCCTCTATTCGTGAAGTTACGACAAAATGTCATAAAACAAAGTTGTAGGAGACAGTTTGCTAATTATAACTGAGAATTTTTCTTACTCGGTTAACACTTGAAAATACACAAAAAAATGATTTGTAAAAATGTTTACCTCGTCACGTCCTCTTGCGGTCGTTTTAGAAGCTTAAAAATATTTTTGGTGGATTTCTCATGATCATTTTTAGTACAATTTTTTTTTCCCCAAAGCTGTGGGATAAATAGTTTTCAAGATAAGGGCGCGATCCATTTTAATGGGACACCTGATATATATATATATATATATATATATATATATATATATATATATATATATATATATATATATATATATATATATATATATATATATATATATATATATATATATATATATATATATATATATTGCGATATCGGTTAATATCTTGATAATGGTTGGAGATAAAAAGTTTAAGTATAAGAGTTGTACAACTAAATAGGCTGCATAATTTAAAATTAATTAATTTTATTTATACAGGGTGTCTCACAAAATCGTGGCGGAATATAATTTTGTTTTTTCTTATTGAACATCCTATATGTTCATCCTTTTTGCTGTTGATTCTAAACATACTTCATGAAACATGTCGTATACCTAAACCCAATGGTTTTACCCATATCCGCCATTTTGTAAATATCATCGGAGTTGCAGTGTCATATACCTTTATTTTTTTATGTAGGAGTATCATTTTTGGTAGAGATATTAGTGAAACTATGACATAACTTTTAATGCAAACGATATTTGTTTAATGCAGACGATATTTGTCTACGTTATACAGAACGTCCCGGATAACTGAGATTAATGAAAAAAAATCAAAACATCATATCTCAATTTCTTTAAATAGAATGTCTAATATTTTTTCATTTCACAGTATTCCTAGGACAAAATCTTTTATTTTTGTTAAGACATGTCCTATAACTTCCGAGATTTTTACATTTTTGTTTTTAATATTTTTTATAAATAATTTTTATTATTAAACTAATGAATAAATTCATGATAGATTATGATTGATTAAGAATTTAGGTTATCCCATATTTTAATATTTGATTAGAAAGCAATTGTTATAGAGTAACAAAACTTATTATTATAGTAAACAAAACGTCGTAAATATTTAGTTTAAGTACAAACGTTTATAAAGGAGAAGTCACAACAATCATTTTATTAAATGTTCAATATGTCTACCATTTTGTACAATACAAACTCTAAGCCAATGTTCAAAAGAACTATTGACTATAATGAGCTTTGCTTTATTAATATTTATAAACACATTTCTTATTCTAAGTTGCATGCCCTCTATTGTGGTGGATGGCCTTTGATAAACTTGTTCTTAAACAAAACCCCATAAGAAAAAAATTAGTTTTATTAAATCCGGGGAACAGGACTTCTCCCACATATCAATTTATTTTTATAATTCATGTCCGAATATTGTCTCACCTGTCTGCTAAAATAATAAAAATAATAATAAATTAAAAAAAAAATCCTATGTCCACGATTCTCAAACAACAGAAGGTCATCACATCTGTTATATATGGATGACCTAAAACTGTACGCAGAGTCCCAGAGCAAACTCCAATCGCTTATTAAAACCGTAAAAATATTCAGCGGTGACATTAAGATAGATAAATGTTCTATCGTCAATATACAAAAAAGACAAGTTAAATAAAATCAGGTATCATTCTATCAGATTCACTCATTGAAACCGGATGATACCTATCGATATCTGGGAAATATATAGAAATATCAAGAAAATAATAACGAAACTTCTTAATATAAAACTCTCGGGGGGGAATATATGTAAGGAAATCAACACATGGGCAGTACCGGTGTTAACATATTCATTTGGAGTGGTCAAGTGGTCAAACACAGAACTGGTAGAGCTAGACCGCATGACTAGACGACTTTTAACAAAATTCCGTTGTTTGCATACCAATTCTTTTGTGTTAAGATTATACATTCCCCGAAATTATGGAGGTAGAGGGCTTATTAATATCAAAGAATTGTGTCTTAGTCAGGAAAAGAAGCTTCGCCAACATTTCCTAAGTTCGAAAGATCAACCTATGCGACTCGCAACTCAGTTTGATCACAATTATACACCACTAAAACTGAGCCATGCAAACTACACTATCGAAACAGGGACAATACAAAACAACATAAATCTCTGGGAACATAAATCAATCCATGGTAGATATGTAGAATTATTAAATGGCAATACTATTGATAAGAAAGCTTCTCTGCTCTAGTTAGACGAGAACCAACTATATCCGGACACTGAGGGTTTTGTTATTGCTATCCAGGATAAAGGCATCAAAACCAGTAATTACCAGAAATATATCCTTAAAGAAAACACTGAAAATGTATGTCGAAAGTGTGGCAAAATAAGGGAGACTGTTGAGCACATAATTGGTGGATGTCCTACTTTAGCAGAAAACACATATTTAGGAAGGCATAATCAGCTTGCTAAAATAATCTACCAAAAACTGGCACTTAATCATGGTTTTACCAACATCTACTCCGCCGTATTATAAATACAGTCCTCAAGCTGTTCTGGAGACTGACGATGTGCTGCTCTACTGGGATAGACCGATAATAACTGACAGGGCTATCGACTACAATAGATCATAGTCTTAATAAATAAAAAAGAAAAATGGGGAACAATTATTGACATTGCCATACCACTCTCTCACAATATTCATCTTATGAATTGAAGAACATCTGGCAACTTGAAAAAGTCAACATCGAATCTTTTGTAATTTCCGCAGAGGGATTGGTGAGCCACAGGTTCTCCAAAAGTTTAACAAACTGCGGACTAAATAGAAATGTCATAAAAGTGAGACAACGGGCTATATTGTTGCAAACCTGCCACATTGTTCGAAAATGTTTGTCTTAATACCAACGGAATACTGGGTTATAATGAAATTTATCCCCAGGCTTCGAGCCGAACTCCAACATCGCGAGGGAGGAATCGGTTTATGGTTTCCATCTTTATTTCAGAAGTATGTTAACTATACATAAAACGAAATCTTTTCAAGCCTTTTACATTGATATTATGTACAGTTCTGATATTCTATATAATCATCAACACTAGGGTTCTAAATGTAATAAAAAATTAAACAAACCTTTTTCAGTTGGCCAATGTCCCTTGATAATATTAACATAATGTGGTAGGTGATTATACATTTTTATACAGTTATAGTTTAACTATACCCCCCCCCCCCCTGTGTTAGTGTTTACTTATGTAATGGGTATATAATTTAGGTTTCTCGTTGTATATGTTGTATGGGGATTTTCTGCTCGTAAATAACTCTGGAACAAACCACTGTTATTAAAATTTCCAATGTTCTTTTCTCGCATATAAAAAGCTTCTGCATTTCATAGCTACTCGTAAAAAAGATCATTGACTCTAATGACTTTCAAAATATACATATAACAGCAAAGCACAGTTTTTAAGGTAAATATGTCCAAGTATTTCCTCAGTACAAAAGACTGTAAACAGCACAGTTTTTTCTGTAATGCACTGTAATGTTTTTTCTGATTTGCACAGTTTTTTCTGTAAATGTTCAGCGTGGTAAGACCAGGACATATTGCAATCTAGGATAACTCCCAGAAATTTTATATGCTGTTCAGTTTTTAAAGTAGTATTATTCAATATTAAAATATCAAATTATTTAATTCTAGATTGTTTTGTCCCGAATTGTATTACATTTGTTTTCTCTTTATTCAGTATTAGTTTGTTTGTTGCAAACCATTTTTCAATAAAATTTAATTGATCAGCAGTTCTATCCATTAGTTCTTGCACATCTGCACCAACATATTTGTATCATCAGCATACGTTCTTACTTTACTCCAGTTTATGTTATCATTTACATTAACTATGTCGTTTACATAGAGAATGAATAATATTGGACCTAGTACGCTTCCCTGGGGTATTCCAAGATGTATGGAGAGCTTATTTGACATAGCGAAATTGCTCGAATTTTAAATTCTGACTTTTTGTTTTCGATTCTCGAGATATGATTGTATCAATTTGCATTGTTTGTCCTCTAATACCGTAAAGATAAATATCGATAAATTCGACTTTTTACTAGATATCCATGCTGAATGCTATTAAGCAGCTTGTAATTGTAATCATCTGTAGTTCTAATCATGTAATTTAAGAGGTGATTACAAATAACTTTTTCACACATCTTAGAGGAGGAAAGTAGGCTTATTGGACGATAATTTTCAATTTTATATATCGCTCCTTTTTTAAAAATTCGAACAACTAAAGTAATCTTGAACTGATCAGGAAATATGCCATATTTAAAAGAATTATTTATTATAAAGCACATATGTTTGGCTAGTAGTCTATTGTGCATTTTATTAAATTCATCGAAATTTCATCAAAGCTTACAATACACTTATTTCTAAGCTTTTTTACACAATCAGTCAACTCACCAATGTCCACCTGTTTTAGCTGTATCGATGGCCAATAAATTTGTATTTTTATGGAAAATGGAACCTGCTGTTAGTCATTGAGTAGATTTATAAAATATGTATTAAAATCATCAACTATTTTTTTTAGGATCTACTTCAATTTCGCTGAGATGTTTTTTGGATGTTTTTTACAATTGACCAAATGATTTTAGATTTATTTTCTGATGATTTTATTATGTTTATATAACTATCTTTTTTCACGTCCCTAAGTATTTTATTGTATTCTTTCTTCTTTTTCATTATAAAGAGCTCTGAATTGGTTCTGTTTTGTTTTTAAAACATATAATACATCTAAGTCTTTCTTAAACCTTTCTAGTGTTGGGTTTCTTTTAAATCGCTTCTAGTCCGGTCAATCTAGACATTCAAAGGTACATAAATTCACACATCAAGCTGAAAGTGAACAAACTTGTTCAAAACATAATTAAAAATAAAGTTTCAAAATTACTTATCGTTCCGGTACGTGGAAAAAAATTGACTCGAGGTCAAAGGTCAAGAAAATGGGTTTTTCATCAAAACGGTAAGTTTTATTGTAAAATTACCTCAGATAAAATAGTAGATCATAAAATTATCTATAAAAAAGGTTGCAATTTTTTTCTTAAGAGCCACCGTCCCTGAGATATAACGATTAAAAAAGTTGTAAGCGTCATAATATGCACACGTTTCCACGCCACCTCTGAGGTAGTGTACTTTGCGCGTTTTTTTTAACGTGGTTTCCCCAGTAGGCCTATTCCACAGGTCTGTTGTGATTCTGTTAAACTGGAAACTATTGAATAATAACAGATATTAGCAAGGGTTGGAATCTTCAATTACTTCTTCTTGTTGTTATTCTTCTTGATCTTCTTCTTCTTCTTGATCTTCTTCTTCTTCTTCAGCCTGGGTGTAAGTGAATTGCGACTGTGGCGATCTATCGCATGTCTCTTCGTTGGTGGCAAACGGCTGCTCTACTGTTGGTGATTCAACATTAGAACACGACTGGCCTTGACAATTCGTACATGCCATAGAACAAAACAGTCGCAAAACTTTTTTGCAACGACATTTAGCAGCGCACCTTTTTTTACAGTTGCAAAAAGTTGTGTTTAGCAGTTTTTCCGGCGCAGGTGGGACTAAAGTCTGAATTGGTTTAATATATTGTCGACCAACTTCCAACCTCAGTCTTTTGGGTCTAGCTGATAACTTGAACTTACCTGAAATAATATACCTGAAATTATTTCTGGTAATATACCTGAAAAAGATGTTGATGAGTAGCAACTGAGGTTGGAGGAAGACAAGCTAATTGCACTTGTTTTTTATTTCGAGTGTTTTTAAGAAAACATGCATATCGATATTTATCTCAGCAGGTAGTTCTTAGGAGCTCCGTACATAGAAAGAAGAAAGCGAATTCCGTTGGTGATAATTTCTTGTGGAGTTGAATGACGTTTTTTAAAAACTTCAGCACATTGAACAAAATCTTGTTTTTCAAACATTTTAAAGACTGTTGGACCCCTCCTGTAAAATGCAGATGTCGTATCACAGCCAGTTATTGCGTGTAAATTGTATCACCGATATCGGTAAATATCACCGATATCGGTAAATATCACCGATATCGGTAAATATCACCGATAGAAAAATATTTTTATTTATATTACAGCTACAGAGATGTATATACGTGACGTTATGCATATTATGACGCTTACAACTTTTTAAATCGTTATATCTCAGAAAGGGTGGCTCTTAGGAAATGATGATCTACAATTTTTGTCTAAGGTCATTTTACGATAAAACTTACCGTTTTGATGTGAATTTATGTACCTTTACTCTTATTTTTCTGTCTAATTTGACCGGACTAACAACCCTTTGTAGATTTTACATTACAAACAGACCATCCATTTTAGATATATAGAGGCAAATAAATATACACTGGCATGAAAACGTCTGCTAGTTATTTATAACTTAGAAAAAAGCAAAGGCAGGTTTTTTTTTGTAGTTTATCATGGCATTACAAAATTTGAATCGTTTTTTATTGTCTGTAGACAACAGTTCTTTATCAATCTGAATTTCATCAGAAACGTGCAAGTTACTTATCAAAATTCGGCTTCACTCTTATTTTTCTGTCTAATTTGACCGGACTAACAACCCTGTGTAGATTTTACATTACAAACAGACCATCCATTTTAGATATATAGAGGCAAATAAATATACACTGGCATGAAAACGTCTGCTAGTTATTTATAACTTAGAAAAAAGCAAAGGCAGGTTTTTTTTGTAGTTTATCATAGCATTACAAAATTTGAATCGTTTTTTATTGTCTGTAGACAACAGTTCTTTATCAATCTGAATTTCATCGGAAACGTGCAAGTTACTTATCAAAATTCGGCTTCACTCTTATTTTTCTGTCTAATTTGACCGGACTAACAACCCTTTGTAGATTTTACATTACAAACAGACCATCCATTTTAGATATATAGAGGCAAATAAATATACACTGGCATGAAAACGTCTGCTAGCTATTTATAACTTTGTCTAATTTGACCGGACTATTTGTCGAGATACTGTTTTTTTTCTTTTTACTAGCGGAAAATGTGTATTGAAATAATAAAATATTCGGAAGAGGGCCATCTGGCTGTAACCACATTCGTCTCACTACAGTTCTCCTACAGCAATTCTTCAATCCACTCTTCAAAATTATTTGAAAAAAATCTATCACCATTAATCAATTTTTCTATCGGAACCTTCGGTGTGAAATACTAAACTCAAAGAAACTTGCCATCAAATACTGAATCACTTTTAACTAAGATACTAATCTAATACTTAATCTAAGACAGAGTGCATGAAAATTACTTAGAGAGATTAAATCATCTCCTGATGATGCTTACATGGTTAGCGAAACGTGTGTGGAGAACTTTAAACAACTGATTCGGTGATTAGTGGCAAATCTCTTTGAGTTTAGTATCATAATTAACTTTATTTAAAAGAAAAAAGCCTAGGAGGCGATCTTCGATAATACCAGCATATATTAAGAGACCATATATGCTGGTGATCTAAAGGGATAATCTTGGATTTTCACTGCTGTAATAGTGGAAGTTATGTTGATTGACGTACCCATTTTTGTGGAAAGTTGCTTCATCCGTGAATAAAATATATTTGAAAAAGTTAGGCTCTTCTCCATTTTTTTCTATTACCCAATTACAAAAATTCAAACCTACGATCGAAATCATTTTGATTTAGTTCTTATGTATATGATACGGATGACATTTATTTCTGTTATACAAGAAGTTAAAAGGTGATATGAACGGTAAAATAAATGAAAAGAAAAATATACATATTTTTTTGTGTAAATTGGAACTGTTAGAATGATTTTTTTAAATAGGGTGTTCGAATATTTTTGGGATCCCCTGTAGATAAACTACCGTTAAAGTGTAGTGTCTCGTGAAAATGCTCTGAAAGACCGGGAAAAGAGTTTCGTTTGTGATCCTTACAAGAGATGAGGGAAAAAAGGGAACAAATTAGGCGAGTTTCCAAACTTTTATCCTAATCGTGAATTTGTGGATGTGGTCGGGCAATTAATAACCCACAAATCTTTTTAGAAACGAGAAACAACTAACATTAATCACCATATGCATACGTGACCAGAAGAGACCGCAGCATCGGTTCCTTTCCGGCAATTCGTCGTAGATTCCACCTAATCCGTTACTAATATGCGAAATTATCGCGTCAGGTTTTGATTTCGTTCGGGTTTTTCGCGATTCTACAGACGTCCCGGTGTCCGATTCGAAATTTTTGGAGGCGTGGCTTTGGTGACACGTGCGCGGCATCCATCCATCGACTGTTTGTAAATAGTGGGAACTGTAAACTTTTTGGTCTTTCGGGACCGCATCTGATGTGGAATTGCGGGGTCTTGTTAGAGAAGGAAATGGGTTTTCGACACCTTAATAATATCAGTCATGGTCCAAAGGTCGAATGATTGGACAAAACGTTGCTGTATGAGAATTATTCTATATATATTTTTTAAACAATCGATTTGTTTACACTTTGAAACTTATGGACCAGGATATGATCTAATATCTGGTGATATCTGAGAAAATCTATTCGATACTTTCTACAGATTAAAATAAAAAGTTTTCTAATAAGAGTGTCAGAACTTTGATACATAATAGCGGCAACGCTGTTTAGGCAATTAATTTTTATCAAACTACCCTACGTGGCGACTTCAGTTTAATATTTATTTATTATCGATTCAAACAACAAATATCTTTTTCAAATTAAATTAAAATGTCGAATAGAAAGTTTCGAACCAAAATAAAAAGGGGGTGCGTCATGTGTTTTGTGAAAGCTGTAGATCGTTTTACTCCAGTGGTCATCAGGAGATAACGTATACCTTCCATTTGGTTCACCAGTGTTATGGAGATAATCGAGTAATCATGAAAATGACTGTTACTTTTATGTTACGAAGACAGTGGGATATAATACAAAAAAAAAAGGCGAGTATTGTATATGTCGAAATTCCGTCTGTTATTAAGGATCTTCCATATCCACTTTGTTCCGGTAATTCAAGTCAAAATATACTAAAAGATATTGAAGTATATGTACTTTCTAAAGGACTAAATTTTAGTGTTACATCGAAGGATGTTCCTAAATTAAACTTTATTTCGACAGTAGAGTCTGTTGCTCAAAAATTACCTTTGAAAAGTGCAAATGACTACAGAATTAGGTTAAAACTTATCTTAGAAAAACAATTTAAAATCAAATCAAATTTATACCATGAGGAAAGGTTAGCTATAGATAAATTAAAAAAAGACACATCTATTAAAATATTGCCGTCATACAAAGGTAACGCCACAGTTATTCTGGACACTACAGAATACAATAACAAAATTAAAACTTTAATTGATGAGGGAAATTACATTAAAATACCTACAGATCCAACATTAAAAATAGAGAGACAAATTTACAATACATTAATATAAACACAAACGTGAATTTACAGATCTCGAAAGATCACAACTTACACCACATTATAGTAAACCACCTCATTTCTATGGTCTACCAAAAATACACAAAACTAATATACCACTTTGCCCTATACTTAGTAGTATAGATTCCCCATGTTATAAACTAACAAAATTTTTATTAAACATTTTAAATCCGCTTTGGGTGTAGAACAAATTCATATATTAAAAACACTTCAGATTTTTTAGATAAAATTTCGAACATTACAATTACAAACAAAAATTTAATGGTTAGTTTTGACGTGGTGAGTTTATTTACTAATGTTCCAGTTGATAAATCACTTTTAATAGTTAGAAAGAGATTAGAACATGACGCAACATTAAAAGACCGCACTGAACTAAATATAAATACAATTTTGGAATTATTAACTCTGTGCTTAAAAACCACATATTTTCAATTAGAAAGTGATTATTATCAACAAAATTTCGGAATGGCAATGGGTTCTTCTCTTTCTCCTTTGATGAGTAATATCTTTATGGAGGAACTCGAGAATGACATAATAAATAAATCTCTTAAAAAGGCATTAATATGGCTTAGATAAGTTGATCGATCTAAATACTTTTTTATAAGATATAAATTCTCGAGAGCCTACAATTAAATTTACTTTAGAGATGGAGAAGGAGAATAAATTGCCATTCCTCGACACTTTAAAATTAAAACAAAACAACACACTATAAACTACAGTTTACAGATAGGTACAAACACAGACAGGTATCTCAATTTCTTTTCAAATCACTCAAAATCGGTCAAAATATGAGTAATTAAAAGTTTATATGGCAGAGCAAAATTTGTTTGTACCGACAGTGATACACTACAAAAAGAAACAAATCACATAAAAGACATTTTAATAAAAAACAATTACCCAAAAAATTTTATAGATAAATCGTTTAAAACTTTTGATACTAGACAAAACAGACAAGTTATTAATAACAATAATAACTCTCAAACAATTAACCTCACAATTCCATATATCCGCGGTATTTCTGACACAATTAAAAGAGTAGGAAATGAGGAATGAACAATATACAACAAAATACCAAAAATGTGGTTTATAAGACACTTCAATGTCCAAAAAAATACTCACATTAAGAAATATACTAAAAGATAACAATGAAAGTGATTTTGAAGTTAAATTGATTTCTAATGATTCTGACGATTTCTCTCTTCAATGAAACACTCCAGATTTAATTAACCAAGCGGAATTAAATGATCTGTGACCTATTTTTTTCTCTTTTGAAACAAAATAAAAAATATATAGATCACAGCGACGGCAGCTGTTCGCCGGGAGCACCGGGAAGAAGGTCCAGGACAGAATGAAGCCACGACAAAAGTTGAGCGCCACCCGGTTACTTCATATATCGGAAAAGACCCTGGAACCGGGAAGGGGTCTATCTTAAATAAAACGGTTTACTAGAATTTTATACATATATATATATATATATATATATATATATATATATATATATATATATATATATATATATATATATATATATATATATATATATATATATATATATTTATATATATATATATATTTATATATATATATATATATATATATATATATATATATATATATATATATATATATATATATATTTATATATATATATATATATATATATATATATATATATATATATATATATATATATATATATATATATATATATATTATAAAAGCACACTCAAAAAAGAACGACACAAAGCACACAAAAAAAGGAATAACTAAAATTATTATACAAAAGACACGGGAAGGTTTAGGGAAGGTGGTTCTCCAAACCTTACCGTGAAAGAAATCAAAAATCAAATAAACAGCTCCAAATTACACCAGCTGGTCTCTATGTCCCTATACTTACAAATTAGAGGTTATTTCCTCTATTCTGACAATAATAAAAACATAAATATTTAACGCTAGGGTAACCAAGAATGGTCAGACGCCAAATAGATACAAAATATAAGATGAGCGTGAACATGAACATGAACATGATCATTGAAGATTCATTTCCGGGACTATCATTTGAGTTTTTCCCTGAAAACTTAGAATGTATGAGTGACGAACAGGGGGGATGTTTTCATCAAGATTATAAGAGAAACCGATCCAAAAAACTATTAAAAGATGGTGAAAATTAAATGATAAGATCATGTTTTTTTAGTAGACGATAATGGAAATCGTGTCACGTTGATGGTTAACGCTATAAACAATGTTTCCTTTCGTGGCACATCTCGCAAGACAATCGATTTATTGCAAGGAAAATTTCCTGGGCGTTTTGTTACGCAGAATGGCAACGTCAACTATGATGCTGTTTTTTCGTTTTTAAGATGAAATTAAATTAAACTGATTATTTCAAATCCAGCAATCAATTTATAAATGATAGAATATCATCACATTGACGATAATCATCGCTGATTAAACCAATTCTTGTTTTATCGGTAAAAACGACATTTCTTCATTGAGGCAATAACCAAGCTTGATGCTCTATGGCCCATTGAAAATGCCTTTGCTGGTAACTTAACAGGGGAACTCTAATTGGGCGTCGGCGATGCAGTCCAACGTTGAAAAATCTTCTGAAAACCGTACGACTTGATATAGCATGATTGTACGATTGTACGTTGGAACTGAAATTGTATCGCTCTAATCGGTAATCAGCGGTTTCTTGGTGCGTTTTGAGCAAGATAACTATCTTGTCGTTCATTTGTAATCCTTCTTCGGCCACTTCTGGGTAGTGAGGCAACATCATCAGTTTCTTCGAATCTTTGAATTGTTGTGCTAACAGTATTTAAACGAATAGGAATTTGATGTCGCGAGGTACAAGGCAATAATTCGGATCCCTTTAAACGCAGAAAATTAAATTAAATGCAGCCCCATGCATTTTTATTACTATACTGTATATATTTTATATATTTTATTGCTATACTGTGATTGTGTATTAACACAATCTGATGTAGTAAAACATCGTATAAATGCATTGTTGGTAAATGTTAATAAAAAATCCAAAGATATTTCTGCAGTGACGTAACTATACCATCTGAGGCCCGTGACAAATTCATTGAATCGGGCCCTCCCAGTAAAAATCGTCACGTTATAATTTAATTTTCATAAATCACGCTAGTAGTTACCCTACCGTATTACTAATATTGTGTACTTTTAAGTTAAATATTTAATACAAGGCATTTATTAATAAATTTCTTTTCCCCGAGCTTTATCTTCCGCAAAAGTATCAATAACATCATCAAAGTTTAAAGATCGGACCATAGATTTTTCAATAAACAGAATAGCCAAGTTACGTAGCCTTGTCTTGTCCCATAGAGTTTCAGCACTAGCTGTTGTCACAGGAATCGTAACAAACAACATTAATGCAGTACATACTTCAGGAAAGCTGCACGACATAAAATGTTTCTTTATTATTAATAAATCAGCAACATCTCTAATACACGATGAATTTTCTATTTTGTCTCTGAAGGTGGATCTAAAAACTGAGAATTTCCCTGGCAGATGATTCAGATATATCTTTTTTTATATATATCAACAAATTCTAGAGTTTTTTTTAATAGTTCAGTGTCGATACTTGATAAAATATGTTCACTTTGAACAAACTGTCCCGATCTTGGAGAAGCTCATCTTCGCAAAGTTCGTCAAAATGGCGTTTCACCTTCGTCTGACGAGTTTTAGAAAATTCAAGGTTGATGGACCATTTCTCTACTACACTATTTGTTTCCTTTTTTAAATTTTCAAATTCATGTTTTAAGGCATTTGAAAGATCGGTGGCTTTAGACTGAAGTGCTTTAGAGGTTGCATCGAGAGTTTGTAGAATTTTGCAATGGAAAACCAATAACATAATAAAATTATAGTTCTCGATCTTCTTGTCGAGTGAAATAGCTTCATTTCTTTCATCTGATTTGCAATTTAACATAATTGTTTGCGTTAGTGCTTTTTGGACTTCAACAAATCGAACTTTTAAAGCAAAAATAGCATCATAACGTCCTGTCCATCTATTAGGGTTTAATGTTTTTAATGCTATCGAAGTTGAAGACTACCTTTCTTTATTAGATATAAAACTTGATAAGATATTCCATCTTTTGATACTATGACCAAAAAAATTAGAAATTTGTTGAACCGATTGAAAAAAAATGTTGCATTTCAATAACCTCTCTTACTGGATCATTAAGTACCAGATTTAAGTTATGAGCAGCACAGTGAACATACACAGCATTTGGCTCGATATCTTGTATGGGGATTTTAGACTCCATCATAAGTGCCTTTCATTGTGTTAGCACCATCAAATCATTGTCCTCGATACTTACTTAGAGATATATTTTTCTTATTTATGGATTTAATAATTTGGTTGGACATTGCTAAGGCAGTTTGGTCCTTAACTAATTGAAATCCTAAAAATGACTCTTTAATGACGAACGCCTTTGGGATTCCATTTTCGTCATTCTCGATCATACAATAACGGTAAAGTTCACACATTTGATCTGCGTTTAAAATATCTTGAGTCGTATTGAATATGATATAGTAAAATGGTGCGGCATTTATTTCATTTATGAGTGCATTTTCTATTTTTAGAACCACAACAGAAACCAGCTCATTTTGTATTTTTGGACTTAAGAATTTTATCTGACCCTTTGGTTTACTTAACAATCCTTGTAAAATAGGATCGTATTTTGCGTATAACTTAACAATACTCAAAAAGTTTCCTCGGGAACTTGGATCATTGCTATCTGCCTTTTTTCTGTGGACACGAAAGGCTAAATTGCACGTTGAAAGTGTCAGAGTAACATCAAGGAGTCTAGAGACTACTTGGCGCCAAAAATGTTTTTCTTTCTTGATCATGGACTCTTGCTCTTCATCTAGTGTTCCATGTAGTCGCCATTGTTGATACGTAAGACAAGAAACCAGGTGAATTTTCGATGTCTCGTGCCTTTCTATGGCATCTACAATATGTTTCCAGTCGTCATAGCCTTCCATCCAAACATTTTGTATTTTTTTAGATGCCCGATTTGCGAATAACCAACATGGTTCACAATACGACTTCTGAATTATTAAGAAATAGGATAGTCATGTACGTTCAAGTTTCACACCAGACTTGGAAACAATATAGAAATGTTTTCTAGGAGATCTATTGTCACTGTCTTTTAAGAAAGGATCCTCAGGTTTACAATGTCCGTTCACTTGATTATTTAGTTCTTTAAAATTATCCTTATCAGTAATATATGGTGAAGATGCAATAGTGTTCATTCTAAAATATGATTCACTTTGACTTTTGCTTGTGGTTGTTCTGGATCTGTATATACACTGGTGTCGGATGCTGCATCTTCTATACTATTACTCTTAGTTACGTCCAATTCTTCACTTTAGGATCACTGTTCAGTCGCTTTTTCATCAGTAAAGTCATCATTCTTAAAGTACTGACTAATTTTAGGTAACATTTTATTTCTCTTCTTCATACTGCCTCTTTCTCTTTCGTTTTTCGCACCCACTTAGATATTTTCTAGAACTAGATATGTTGATATCTAACTTTCACAATTAACTATACTGTGCCTCTATTTGCAGATTCAATAATACAAAATCTACGAAAAATCAATGGTACAAATGACCAATTATCATAACAATCAAACGAAGAATGCGATAATGTGAATATGCGAAACGATGAATTATTAAACTTGTAAAGGAGCAACCTACCACCTAATCACATAGGAATGTCTTGATTATAATTTTTTATTAGAATTTAATTATTTTTCTGTAGAGAGATAATAAAATATTCAAATAAAATTCTTTATGCTTAATTCAATTTTCTACCTGAATTATTTGGGTGCATTTTTAAATATATATTATTATCCCAAAAGTTCGTCTGGATCTTTTAAGAGAAAGAGATACCGAAACAGTGTAAATTTAACTAAGGTAGGCGATGTTTGATGGAAATTCATTTTAAATAAATAAGTAAAGAGTAATGTCTAAGATGTTCACTATATTTAAAGTTGTATGTATATTATAACTGTATTCGATTCGACACACAGTATAGAGCCCTCCATACTTAAAAAATAGAAATTTTGTTAAAAATGTTAGGTTACTTCTGAGCTCGTGGCCTCTCGGACCGGGGGCCCGTGGCATTTTGCCAAACCTGCCACCCTATAATTACCCCACTGTATTTTTAGCACGTTCATTTTTATTAATTTTTCTGATGAATAAATTCCTTAGACGCCATACTGAAACTTACTTATTTTTTAGATAAATAAGGGGGGGGGGGAATTGTCGAGACTTTTGCCGAGGAGTTTATATAGAATTACAAGGAGACGATATTGAGCAATAAAACGGAAACTTTTCAGATCGTCCTCGTAATGAATACAATCGCTTCATCCTGTATTAGACATTAACAATCTCCGGTGAGACATACAGTCTAGATTATGTGAATTCTGATTCTTAAAATAGACAACATCATCCCAAGAAAGTCATATTTAGAAAAACCGCACGGACATATCCAAGAGCGCTCTCCGGCCACTTCAAAAAAACCGCGAAGTGCGACACAAACTTCGCGTCGTACGAAATAACGGATTTCCCATGACATTTCAGAAATCGTCTCATATTATTGAGTCAAACATTTGAACTATTTTTAGGCGAGTTAAGAATAAAAATATTATCAAACGATGTCGTGATTATGCGGTTTATTGATAATCATTACGAATATGAGACAATATTTGAATTTTGATGTTGTTTGTTTTTGATCGTTAACTATTTTCGTCAGTTCTTCTAGTGGAACCTTGGATGTGTTTATAAACTCTTCGATGCATCGTTTTCGCTAAAATATTAGCCTCGTCAGGAAATTATTCAATCTGATTTATCTCCTGATGATGCTAACATGGTTAGCGAAGAAGAAGCCCGCCAGAAGTTAGCTCGACAAGAAGTTTAAAAATTTGATTTGATTTGATTTGGTTTAGTGATAAATCTTCGAGTTCAAGGCTATGTTGGCACAAGCACGACAACAAATTTTGTTGCAAAAATTCAGTAGTGACAGCAACATTGTTACATACGGTACCGTCTTTCACACATCATCTATTCTGATCAGAAAAACATTGTTGATATCTTTGCGTTACTCTGATGTTAAACGATCCACGATAATTTGGTAGACTATTGAATCACATTTACTCTTGCACGCAAACTCACGGTTCGTTTCACAGCGCCCGCTATTTGAAGTTCGGATACACTGAAAAACTCACTCTTTTTTAGGAAGCGACTTTGAGGTGGTGGACCACTACATATATCTCTCTGGAGGTGGAACGGCGCGATAAGTGTGGCTGGCAGGTATTTAGCAGGCTCAACATGGTGTTTAAGAACAAACTCCCACGTTATCTGAAGAGAAAAGTTTTTGATCAGTGCGTGCTGCCTGTTCTCACACACGGAAGTGAAACATGGACACTCACATCACAATCAATTCGAAAATTTCGGGTAGCACTGAGAGGAGTGGAAAGGTGTATGCATGGCATTACAAAACAGGGCAGAAAGACCTGTACATGGATTAGAGAACAGACGAAAGTATGTGACATTATTGCAAAGGTGAAGAAATTGAAATTGAGGTGGGCAGCCCATATAGCGAGGCGATGTGACCACAGATGGACCAAAGCAATCCTGGGATGGACACCGCTTGATCATAAGCGTCCATCATAACCATCATATACCATCATATAATCATAAGAAGACCTAAAACACGATAGATCGATGACATCGTATATTAGACCCGAATGGCAGAAGAAAGCTCAGAACCGCGCAAGTTGGAGAAAGCTGGGGAGGCCTTTATCCTGCAGTGGATCGACAATGGCTAAATAATGATGATGATGATGATGATGATGGTATATATATATATATATATATATATATATATATATATATATATATATATATATATATATATAAAAATTAAAGGGGTTATTCCTTGACTTATGCTAAGAATATTTTGTTGTATGATAATTTTTGAAAAACCCCTTTGTTTCGAAGATACAGGGTGAACAAAATTTACGACATTAACAACATTTTATTATCAAAAAGTACATGTAAAGTTGCTCAATCTACAATAAATGTTCGAAATAACTTCCTCCAGCCTTGATACAAGCATTCAATCTTCTCGTCATTGACTGCCGACCTCTTTCAAACACACCAGGGTCGTTTCTAATTGAGTTACACCCAGCAATTATCCGATTTCGGATTCGGTTTCTTACGAAAGTTTTTGGAAAGTTTCTGGCGAAAGTGGATTTAGTGTTTAGTGGTAAATCTCTTCAAGTTTAGTATATACAATGTTAGATTTCTTTGGACAGCGTCCAATGAGACAACAGTAACTGAATGTCATGTACACCCAACCGCTGGGTTATTCTTGACGGGAGAGCATGTATCGGTACTCTGACGAGCCTAAACATTAAGAGGCGAAACATGTACCCTTCAATTGTAGGGATGGGTGGGGCTTGTCCCCAGTCAGCCCCCTAACAAAATGTTAGGGGGCTTATATATATATATATATATATATATATATATATATATATATATATATATATATATATATATATATATATATATATATATATATATATATATATATATATATATATATATATATATATATATATATATATATATATATATATATATATATATATATATATATATATATCGGCTCGGCTTTGAAGAAGTATTCCGTAAACTAGATTGGGAACAGGATGGTGTAAAGATCAATAGTGCAAACTTAAACCATCTTAGATTTGTAGATGATATTATTCTCATTTCACAAGACCCAGAGGAGCTGCAAAGACGCATACAAGAACTGCAAAGGGCTGGCGAACCATTTGGCTTGAAAATAAACCTGAAAAATAGTCAGATTATGTTCAATAACTTCGCTCAGGACAGAAGAATTTCAGTTTTAGGAAGGGATTTAGAGATTGTGGACAGCTTTATATATCTTGGGCAGAGGATTTCAATGGAGGGGAATACCGCCTGGTAGGTGGAACGGCGTATTAAATGTGGCTGGCAGGCATTTGGTAGGCTCAACATAGTGGTTAAGAGCAGACTCCCACTTTGCTTGAAAAGAAAAGTCTTCGATCAGTGCGTTCTACCCGTTATGACATACGGAAGTGAAACCTAGACACTCACATCGCAATCAATTTAAAAACTTCGGGTGACACAGAGGGGAATGGAAAGATGTATGCTTGGCATTACAAGACGAGACAGAAAGTCCTGCGCATGGATCAGGGAACAAACAAAAGTCTGTGACATCATTGGAAGAGTAAAGCAATTGAAATGGAGATTGGCAGGCCATATAGCGAGGCGATGGGACGACAGATGGACCAAGGCAATCCTGGAGTGGATACCGCTTGATCGCAAACGTCCGCGAAAAAGACTGAAAGCAAGATGGATTGATGACATCGTTAAGTATATTGGACCCGAGTGGCAGAGGAAAGTCCGGGACCGTGAAAGTTGGAAGCATGCTGAAGAGCATGCTTCATCCTGCAGTGGATCGATACAGGCTGATGATATATATATATATATATATATATATATATATATATATATATATATATATATATATATATATATATATATATATATATATATATATATGTATATATAAATATATATATATTTTTTTCACTCATGATGAATTAAATTTAATAGCTGATTCAAGATGGTCACATTTCTCTCAACCAGCATATTTTTTCTTATGATCAGTACAGACCTTGATATGTACTTTCAATAGAAATTTCATAAGTTCCGACGTGTTTATAAATGACTGGTAATAAATCGAAATGGATGTATTAAAAGGGTTACGGCTCATAACGAACGGCATTTCGAATTAAGAACTGTCATAAATTTTGCCAGTGAACCGTTCTAGAGCGTTTTTGACATATTTATAATCTACCTTCAGATTTTTCGTAGTTAAAGCTAAGTGGCCTCTTGAAAATTGCTCTTCAGTTGTTCTAAAACATACAATATGGGGCTTTTTGTGGGGCACAAATCCAAAAAAATGGATAAGGAGCTTCGTTAATGTTAAATTGGGTTATATCGAGAAAAATATCCGTATTTAAACGTTTTAATCACAATTATCATTTTGGAGTCTTTAGTTTACCATGATGAAATCAATACACAAAACGAACTTTTATAAAAAATTCAACAAGCGGCCAATGTTATTAGAAATTAAGAAAATATCTTCTCAAATGTGAGGTGTCACTTAATAAAGAGCCTGCGAAAGTGTATTGAGGTAAACGGTGGACATTTTCATCACCTAAAAAGTAAATAAAAAAAAATTGTTATTATAAATAAAGCCCATTGTATTTTTGATATATTAATTTTCTTTTTTGTCGTATTCAAGGCACGCTTTGTGAATTGCATATTTTTTCAGCCATCGACAAAATGTGTAATAGAATATTAGAACACGAATATCTCGCAAACGGCGTGTGTTATCGATATTGACCAAGGGTGTCTTTTTTACGCGGAAATTATAACTCTTCTCTATTTTGAAATCAAAATATTCCCAGCTTTATAGAAAAATCCCAAGAAAGTTGGGGGGTAGAGGCCTTGTAATCGTAAACATCTCTGTCTCAATCAAGAAAATAGAATGAGAAGACACTTCATTGATTCAAACAGTACGTTAATGAAATTGGTTGCAAATGAGGATCGGGGTTTCACCCCACTGAACCTAAATAAACAAAATCGTATTGATAGCAGAACAACACTCACGGACTGCGTTCGAGAATGGAAAGGACAAACATTGCACGGAAGGTTTCCTAAGTCACTCGAAGATGACACCATTGACGAACAATTGTCTCTGAAGTGGCTGACCGATGTATTCTTGTACCCAGAAATAGAAGCTTTCGCGATATCTATTCAAGATAGGGTAACAAGAACAAAAAACTATGAAAAGCACACACTGCATTTGGACGTAGTCGATAAGTGCAGGAAATGCGGTACTTTTGGGGAAACAATTGAGCACCTTATTGGCGGTTGGCCGGCCCTTGCTTCTAATACTTATTTAGGACGGCATAATCAGCTGGCAAAAATTATACATCAATAAATTGCAAAAAAATACTCGCTATTAGAAAGTGCACCTGGTCCATATTATAAGTACTCGCCTTCTCCTGTACTTGAATCATCCGATACCATTCTTTACTGGGACAGACCAATCACTACTGATCGAACGGTTGATTATAACAGGCCGGATATTGTTCTAATCAACAAAAAGGACAAGAGGGCTTTTATAATTGACATCGCAGTGCCACTATCTCACAACATTAGAAAAACTGAGATAGAAAAATCGACAAAGTATGAAAATCTGGCATACAACTTGAAGAACCAGTGGAAACTGAGTAAGGTAGATGTAGTGCCCTTCGTTCTATCCGCCGAAGAACCTCGAGAGCCTCGGTATCTCGAGATCGATTGCCATAGTGGGACAGCGTGCCGTGCTCTTGTAGACGTGCCACATTGTTCGTAAAATTTTATGCTAAGTGAGAGGAGTTGAATTGCTTTTTCATCTTGGCATTGGAATATCGGCCAGCATGAGCTGAGATTCTACAGTAAGGATGAGCAGAATAATAATGTAGGAGCATGTGGTAGACTCTCCCAGACGGACTATCTTCACCGTCATAATCAGCTGACCAGTATAGTCCACCAGGAGCTTGCAAGTTCTAGTAACCTTATAACAGAGCGAGTTCCTCATTGTAAATACAACCCGGAGGCGGTCCTAGATTCAGCCGATTTCAGGTTACATTACGACCGAACAATAACAACTTACAAAACCGTTCGCTGTAATAGGCCAGATATTATATTGCTGTTCCAAACGCACACAACATTCAAAAAACGGCTGAAGAAAAAGTATAAAAATATACAGACCTCAAGTTACAAATAAAACGGTTATGGAAGTTAAATCAGGTCCATATTGTGCCATTGAAAATTTCAACAACTGGCATAATACCAAAGAATCTGAAAAATAACATAAAATTTCTGGAACTAGAAGAAAATCTATTTAAAATAATGCAGAGGGCGGTAATAGTTAATATCACTCGCATCGGCCGAAAATTTTTGGAAGAATGAAGTTGTTTTGGCTACGGCCCGCCGTTTATTTAAAATCCAGCTTAGCTGGAAAGAAAAGATATAAAGGAACATAATAATATGAAGCGATTGACATCTGCACTGCTATCAAGAAAACTCAAAACTACAAGACGCCTGGGCCAGATGGAGTACACAATTTCTGGATCAAAAACTTCACAGCTGTTTACTAGGTACTTGCTGATGCATTTAAAGAAATACTGGTGAATCCTGATACTTTTCCCCACTTTCTGATGGAGGGAAATACATATTTGTCATATAAAAAGGGTGATGCTAACCAACCCAGTAACTATAGACCGATAACATGTTTATCCGTGTTGTATAAATTATTCACAGCCCTGCTCAATGACAAAATTTAGCAACATTGTGACTGTAATAACATATTTGAAGATGAGCAGAAAGGGTGTATTGGGGCCAGTATGGGATGCAAGGAGCAACTGACGATTGATGCTGTAGTTCTTGCGCGGACAAAAAAGGCGCAACTTGAATATGTGCTATATAGATTACAAGAAGGCTTTCGATAGTGTCGCGCACGATTGGTTGGAAGTTTCGAACATCTACAAAATTTTCACATTACTTAACAATAGCAATATTGGCTACAAACTTGATATGAGAAATTCCAGAAAACTATCTCACTTGCTATACATGGACGATTTACCACTAAACACCAAATCACGTTTTTTTGAACTGCTCGACGTACGTTTCGCTAACCATGTTAGCAATAATCTCTTCAAGCTTAGTGTTTTAAACCAAACGTTCCAATAGAAGAATTGATATACATGGATGACTTTAAACTCTGTGGAGAAACAAGAGAGAAACTAAACTAAATTCAATTCATTAATAAAAACAGTCGAAATATTTAGTAAGGATATCAAAATGTCATTCGGACTCGAGAAATACTCCACTATCAGCATAAAAAAGGGAATAATAAAAGAACAACATTCAACAGTCTGCGGTATACAGTAGAGATATCTTAAATCACTTGAGGATGGCTCCATTGACAAATATTTGTCTTTTATTTTCAAATAATATCTTACGACTCCAATGAGATAAAAACCTGAATATGTTGGTTATCTAATCGTTGGTTAAATTTACGAAAGTGCTTTTCTATTCACTCTGTATATCGATGCAAACTTTTTTTGTAACAGTGTGTGACGGGGACGGGATGTACATTATTTTAATTTATTTTTAGCCATTGTACTTTTGAACGTTATATATTCACCAGTGACACTGTCAGACCGTTGTTTCTGAGCTATTTTCTAACTCAATCTCGTGAACCAATCAGTTGGAAATTGACCGAATCTCGATACCTTTCGTCGCCCAGGCCTAAGTGGTTCTGTTGGCAGCTCGTATACTAAAAGTTCGGTGCTTTTTCTTTCTTTTTCGCTGTGTCGGCGGACCGCTCTCGAACCGTAGCCGTATTTATAGCTATCCCATTACCAAATCAAATAAATCTGAAGTATCGAAATTATTTTTCATTTTCCCCGATCGCGTCTAAACATATTTCGGGAAATTGTGTAAATATAGCGGTGCTAAGTGCAGAACATCGTAAACTTCTTAACACTAAACGGGTAAACAGGAGGCAAAGGTGTAAATGAGCAAATTAAGATTGAACTCGTTACAACCAACACATCCAAAGAATCTTTACAGATTCGTCATAAAATGCCCCGCATTTTCATTTCTTCTTTCTTATTTCCCGAGGTGCTACTTCTTAGTGAAATTTTACAATTTTTTTGCTACAAAATCTATAAAAAAACACGAATTTTGTTAATTTTATTCATACAGAGCGGCACAAAAATTCTACATGCAAGCAAAATCCTCCTTTACATTGTCTACGAACGTCTAATTTTCTAGATGTCATGGCGGATTTCCCCAGCTGGATTCGTTCCAGGGGGAGATGCACCTGAACAGATCAGAGAGAAGTGAACCATCCTGTATACCTCTATATCTTTGATTATCGGAAGGCGTTTGACAGCCTATAAAGCGAGAAAAAATTGATGAATGAATTACTATTAAAATCATTTGTAGCTAAACACATTATCACCAATGTGCCTCTTTCGTGTCAAGTATTGAATCCTACTTCCTTAACCCCCTTTGACTTTTAAATTTCCAAAAAACTTGCTAACATTAGGTTTATTGAAATCCATTGCACATGCAAGAGTTGCTTCTGGAATTCTAATAATCTCTTTTCATGATATCTTTACACTAATCACTACCAACTTGTTTATTATTATCCCATGACTTTATAATATTTTCCAAAGCAAATTGATATGCCAACTTTCATGAGTCGTTACTATCGTTAATCCGCAATATAATTTACCAGATGTTAAGCAGTAGTCGACTAATAAACGTTCTTGTTCAACCGTGAAGACCTTGTTGTGAGGATGATACCCAGTATTCAAATTTTCACCTTTTTAAAGTTTTATAATATAGCGCCATAATGTCGTTTAAGAAAGATAATTTAGCAACACTTCTTATTGTCTCTTTAGATTCCAAAATTGATTTTACATGCTGTTTCATAGATTTCAGTGGATACTTCACCATGGCTAGTTTTCCTCTCGCGTTTATGGGGCATTTTAATATCTATAAAAAACAAATTTTTCTTTAATTACCACAATTATTGAATAATGTTAAAAATCTTTAATTAATTATCTATTCACTCCAAAATATCACAATAACAAATGCTACATTAAACTCGAAGAGATTTACCACTAAACACTAAATCACTTTTTGAAACTTCTCGACGCATGTTTCGCTAACCATGTTAGCATCATCAGGAGATGATTTAATCTAATTCTAAAACTAAAGTATGTTCTGGTTATATGACAACCCTATCTAATGAAGCGTGTACAAATCATGAACATATAATAATAAAATCATATAATATATATATTGTGGTCATGTTCGATTACATGTGGGGTGGGGCAACACAAGAATTTTCATTTCTCCTATATCTAATGTGGAGAGTGTGTTCTTTAAATCTGGTTAATATTGATCTTTTTGTTTGCCCAATATACCTGCGATCACAATCTTGACAACTAATTTCGTAAATCCCCGACTTTTCTTGTTGATGTACCTTATCCTTAGGATTACTCAGGACTTCCCTTAATTTATTATATGATTTATATGATCAAACGGTATTACCATGAATTTTTGTTCTGATCCTTTTGAACGAGTCGAAGATTCTTTCAATAATTTTCTAAACTTGTTTCCTAATTAATTTATCTACAATATTCATATTATAACCGTTCACTTCGGATACCTCTTTAATTTTAATTATTTGTTATATGTATCTCTGTTTAAAGGAAAATTGATTAACCTATTTACCATAAAGTTTAAACTAGCCAACTTATTTTGGAAGCCTCTGTTTTAAATTTACTCATAAATAAATTGGCTAAGAATGTTGACAGAGGGTTACCCATTGCCGTTCCTTCTTGTTGTTCGTAAAACTTATTATTGAAAACAATTTTGCTTCATACATAATCTCGTTAAGGAGATGTACTCAGAAACAATCTTCTCCAACATACAACTTGGCAAAATAGTTAACAAAGGAATTTGAAAATCTACCAAACCAACTAACTTCCTGTTCTGTGATAAATTCAACAAAATTAATTCAAGAGTTTAAAACGCACATCTATAGGAAGGTGAGGTCTTGGTTTCCTTTGATGTATCATCGTTGTTTCCGAATGTCCCGATTCCACATACCTTGAAGTCCCTGAGGGAGTTACTCGAGTTAAACGGTTTTAAGAACAATATTGTTTCTGAGTACATCTCTTTAACGAGATGAAGCAAAATTGTTTTCAACTTAATAACAGGTTTTACGAACAACAAGAAGGAACGGCAATGGGCAATCCTCGGTCACCATTCTTAGACAAGATTGTGAGCGAAGGTATATTGGGCAAACAAAAAAATCAATATTAACGAGATTTAAAAAACACATTGTCTACATGAGATATGGGAGAAATGAAAAATCTTGTGTTGCCCAACATGCAATCGAACATTAAATAAAAGTAAAAAGCGTAAATAACAATAGGGCTTTGTAAGAAAAATGTAAGAAAATCATGAACCGGGATAAAGGACCTATTCCGTACAGTCAACTTTTTCAATTATTAATGTAAGGCTCAGTAAACTTCACGGTTTATGATTTTTACACGCTTCATTAGATTAGGGTTATCATACAAACAGAACATAGTTTAGTTTTAGAATTAGATTTAATCATCTCCTGATGATGCGTGCATCGAGAACTTTAAAGTGATTCGGTGTTTAGTGGTAAATCTCTTTGAATTTGCTGACTCACACCGAAGGTTCCAATAGAAAAATTGATTTAAATTTTCTGACAATTAATTTTTGCAAATTACGTCAAATGTGAACTGTTAGCAGCAATGCAACTTCGTGCTATTTTATCACATTTTCTATTCTAAGTTTTGTCAATATATCTCGTATTATAACCATAGCTGGTTATCTTGAATTACTTTGTGGTTTGAGACTTATTTATGTAAACCCTTTCCTTCAGAAAACCCCCTAAAACAACTTGAAGCAGTTCAATCAATGTTGCCTACAATAATCAATTTGATGGAAGTGGTTTATACAGGGTGTTTAGTACATCGTGCATCTATCTCATCAGTTTCCATTGAGCATTATTGGGCCCACTAAAAGTCTAAAAAAGAATTGAAATTTCTCCAAATTATTTTTTTATTTTAATGTGTAATGTTGTCGCAGGACATAATAAGGTAATGTCTTCTATGTAATGTGGATATGCAGCAGGTAATACAAAGCAGGTAAAAACCGTTATCTCCCTCGTACACAGTAGAATTACATCATCTATCTCTCTCTTATATATGAATATGCAATTCATTAGATATACAGAAAACCAGCTCAAAAAACACGCGTGGTTTCAGTTTTTTAGTCGAGATTTGACTGTTTTTTGCCGAATAACACATCGTCGCTAATCTTTTAATTGTGTTACTTGAGTTATTTATTTTTGTTGAGTTGTGTTAGTTTTTGTTTAGTTTTGTTAGTGTTTTTGTGACATTTTGTTAATCTGATGATGGTTGCGTACTGAATGAAGAATACACTGACATTTTGATAACATATGGAAGCGGCAATGGTGTTGCACGAGAAACGCAAGGAAATTTTATCCTCCCGCCCCACACTTACGCTGGGAATTTAAACATTTGAAATGAGGCTATTTAGCGACTGGACCTACAGCTTAACATGGGTTCCGAACCACAGTCATCAGCTACCGACAAACCCAGGCCAGCACCCCCCTCAGGTTATTAACCCTTGGTTATGTGCCTTACCCATAAGTCTATCAAGAAGCCCGCCGACTGGCTATGACTGGCGAGTGACCAACGTAGCACGCTTCTCAGAATGCATCCGGCCTTACCCAGCCTTTAACTGGCGTGACTGAGGGGTAATTTGTTGTTGGATTTTACACTCTTGTCTAGAAATAATCACAGACATTTAGGTGTGGATATGTATGGGCGTGTGTGTGTTTATGTGAGTGTATAAATGTGTGTGTGTGTAAGGTAGGAAATAAGACGGACAGAAGAATTAAAGAAAAATACCCATCCGAGGGCTGGAATCGAACCAGCTACCTTTGGATTGCCAGGCAGGCAACTAACCCACCAGACCACAGCGGCCGGCCGTTAGAAAAATGATAAACCCGAGATTTTTTTAAAAGAATTCGAAGACCATGATCGCTTTTAGGTTTTTCTTTAATATGCAATTCAAAATTGAGCTTTAAATTTACTTTTACTATCTAGCGAGTCTATAAAAAAAGTAGATGTCGCGTGTATCTAATTTTGATTTTTATAGTACCCTACAATATTATACATTCAAAATAAAAACAAAAATCAAGTTTCAATGCTGACTTTTGGAATTTTTCAAATAAAGAATGAAATAATTAACATAAAAAACATATGCAGGCTGAGGAGATAGCAAGACCCCCTCTAATAAGCCATTTTAATTTGGCAAACAATGCATCAAACACCCTGTATTCTTATCGCTTATTATTTGTAGGCAACAGCGGTTAAAGATTTGAATCTTATAGGCAAAGATATATAAGTCACTTTTCAAGACTGTATGGAGAAATCCTCAGCTGTGCATTATTTTCAGTACTTCGCACTGTTCGTGGACCTCTTACGCGAAACCCTAACTGTTCGTAATTTGTGTTCGTAACATTAAACTTGAAGAGATTTATTTACCACTAAACACCAGAACACTTTTTTGAACTGCTCGACCCACGTTTCGCTAACCATGATTTTATTAAGAACTTACATACTAAATCCGAAAATATAATATTCACGCATGAACTTGAAAGCAACGATAGTTTACCATTTCCGGATGTGTTAGTCAGTAGAAATAATAAAAATAGGTTAGATTTTGATATTTTCAGAAAAACCACCACCACTTTGAGATACATTCCTAACGATTCAAATCATAGCTTCCAAAATAAGATGGCTAGTTTAAATTGTTTGGTAAATATATTAATTAATTTTCCTTTAAATAAAGATAATTATAACAAAGAATTAAAATTAATTAGGGAGGTATCTGAAGTGAATGGTTATAATAAGAACATTGTAGATAAACTAATTAGAAAACATAAGTTCAGAAAATTATTGAAAGAATCTTCGACTTTTCAAAAGGATCAGAACACAAAGAAATTCATGGTAATACCATTTGATGCCCAGTTGACAAGAGGACTAGACAAAATTTTGAAAAAAGTGGACATTAAGGTTGTGTATAAACCATATAATAAATTAAGAGAAGTTCTGGGTAATCCAAACGATAAAGTAGAGCAGCATGAAATGTCGGGGATTTATAAAATTAGTTGTCAAGACTGTGATCGAAGGTATATTGGGCAAACAAAAAGATCCATATTGACAAGATATAAAGAACATATTGCCCACATTAGATATGGGAGAAATGAAAAATCTTGTGTTGCCCAACATGCAATCGAACATGACCACAGTATGGATATTAGTAATTTAAGACTAATTAAAAGTGTTAATAATAATAGGGCTTTGGACGCATATGAAAGCATTCAATTAGAAAAATGTAAGAAAATCATGAACCGAGATAAAGGACCGATTCCTTTCAGTCAACTTTTTCAATTATTAATGTAAGGCTTAGTACACTTCACGGTTCATGATTTTTACACGCTTGGTTAGGTATGGTTTTCATATAAATAGAACATAGTTTAGTTTTAGAATTAGATTAAATCATCTCCTGATGATGCTAACATGGTTAGCGAAACGTGCATCGAGCAGTTCAAAAAAGTGTTCTGGGGTTTAGTGGTAAATCTCTTCAAGTTTAGTGTTTCACACCAAAGGTCCAATAGAAGAATTTACCTGCGTAGCATTGTCGTTTTATGAACCCCAACTGTCACAAATAATATAAAAGAAAAAATATTTGTCCAACCCTTCAGAATCATTAATTAATCAAAATATAGTGAGAATAAAAGTAAACTTTTCTTTAGCATAAACAAAATATTTTATTTCTATAAATAATTACAAGCTTTATACATATGGGTGCTTAAAAAAAATCTACTGTAACATCCTTAAAGTACGAGAAGAAAAGAAATAACTATGTACACTTAATTTTTGGCACAAAAAATTTGGTATCGTAACTTGTACGTAAACTCTTTCGTCTAGAAAATATGTGTTTTTTTAACATCATCTCTCAAATATTTTTCGAACTTGCACATTATTTTATATCATACAATATACCAGAACTTAAAATGGTAATATTTGGGACACCCCGTATAAATTACGCATTTTCGTAAAGCTGCATTGCACACTTCTTCAGAGAATAACGTGTCCAAGTTCCATGCTGTTCTTATATTCTCCCAAGTTTTTTTGAGTTGTTTCTTCACATTGTGAATTTGA
Organism: Cosmopolites sordidus; assembly: GCA_031761425.1. Taxonomy (NCBI): domain Eukaryota; kingdom Metazoa; phylum Arthropoda; class Insecta; order Coleoptera; family Curculionidae; genus Cosmopolites; species Cosmopolites sordidus. The sequence goes on along the minus strand of JARFXV010000269.1, from coordinate 238,041 downwards.
CAGGGGGTTCGTAAAAAGAATGGGGTGTGTTTGATGATGGCGGCGATGGCATCGAGGGCTGCAATGTTGTTGAATGGGGCGGTGTCAGATAAGGCTTTCTATCACACTGGTTGGACACGTTTGACATGCTGGTACTTGATGGCCTCATCACTGAAAATAACAAGATAATGTAGAAAAATTCATACTAAAAATAATCATAATTTAAAACATATTCTACGTGTCTATGAGGGTCGTTCTAAGAGTTTGACATGATAGAGAAAACACGAGATTCTTGAGACAATTTTTTAATGTTGTCCAATCCCCGGCAAAAAAAAATCGCTGGATACTAAATCCTGCTAATACAGAGCCCGTCAAAGCTCGTTGAAGCGCTAATAAGCGTAGGTCACAATGATAATCCTGTAGTTTTTATTGTATGTTGAATAACAGAAACAGTTTTGAAATTGAGATCGTTCGGGAAGCCAACAATGTTTATAATTAAAGCTGTACAACTTTGCTCCAGCCGTTTACCTATTGATGGCTTTAGCGTTAAGTAGTCGTTTGGACATCTTGTAAACATAACACCATAGCACCAGTAATCAATTGGTGTTTACATCATAAAGTTATTCGCGATTAAAAACGTCAGTTTATGATCCAAATTCTCGACATTTGCGACAGGTGTTAATTTATTTCTTTAATATGAAGAAATATGCGGCTGAGGCTCACCATGCTCAAAATGCTCTCACAACACTTATGGTGAGGCCGTTATGAGAAAAAGAACGTGTCATGAGTGGTTTCAACGCTTCAAGAGCGGTGATTTTCACGTCGAAGACCGGTATAGGACCGGTATATACAGGGTGTTAAGTAAACATACGGCAATAATTAAAGGGGTTATTCCTTGACTTATTCTAAGAATATTTTGTTGTTTGATGGTTTTTGAAAAACCTCTTTGTTTCGAAGATACAGGGTGAACTCGTCATTGACTGCCGACCTCTTTCAAACACACTAGGGTCGTTTCTAATTGAGTTACACCCAGCAATTATCCGATTTCGCAAATCATCCAAATCCTTCAATGGAGTAGCGTAAACTAATGACTTCAGATATCTCCAGAAGAAATAATCCAGGGGGTTTAAGTCCGGGGCTCGAGCAGGCCATGCGTTCGACCAATCCAGCGATATCCGTATGTTGCTGTTAAAAAATCACGAGCAACCAAACTGAAATGTGGTGGTGCACCATCATGCATAAACCACATTTAATGCCTTGTTGCCAATGGTACATCTTCCAGAAACTCAGGCAGCGTTGCTTCCAAAAAGTTGCGATACACCTCGCCAGTAAGTCTTTGTGATAGAAATACCGGTCCAATTAGATAGACACCTACAATCCCAACCCAAACATTCAACGAGAACTGATGTTGAAAACCATCTTCGCATACCTCATGCGGATTTTCATCTGCCCACACATGGTTATTATGAAAATTTCTTATTGCGTTTCTTGCGAAAGTGGCTCCATCGGTGAAAAGAATTTGTGTCAGAAATAGAGGGATGCGAAGTAAAGTTTGTAATATCCATTGACATAATGCAATACGTGGAGGAAAATCAATAGGTCGTAGTGCCTGAATGTGGTATGGATACAACAAATTGTCCTTAAGAATTTTCCAAACTGTCCAGTGACTCACATTCAAAGTATTTGCAATTTTTCGCGTAGAACTACCAGGATCTTCCGCTATCATGTCCAGCATATTCTGTTCCAATTGTACCGTTCTTACAGTCAGTGATCTTCCTGACCCCGCAGTTCATTTCAATGTGCCTATTTCACGAAGACGTGGATGAATGTTTTCAAAGATTTTTCGGTCGGGGACATTACGGGCTGGAAATCGTTCACTGTACAATCGCCTAGCTTGTAATGCATTGCCATCAGCAAGTCCATACATGAAGTGCATGCAATCATCTCGGCGTTTGTATACATTATGATAGAGGACTTCACTCACTATTTAAGACACGTCAAACAGCCAAACGTCACTCAATCTATGTAAACAAATACGACCGATGACTTACTAGATAAAACAGCCGTTCCAAGTGATTGAGATCGAAAAAAAAATTGTACTTGATAAACTCATTGACGTACACCCTACTTTTATTTACATTAATTATTCAACAAATATCGAATATGGTTGTCGCAAAAATCATCATAGAACAAAATATTCTTAGAATAGGACAAGGAATAACCCCTTGCATTTTTGCCTCATGTTTACCTAACACCTTGTCTAACAATTAGAGGCATTGCTTAACGAAGACTCGTGTCAAAGCCAAGAAGAGTTTACAAGATCATTGGGAGTGACTCAACAAGCAATTTAAAAACGCCTCAAAGACTTGGGAATGACCCAGAAGCAGGGATATTGGGTGCTATACTAGTTGAAACCGAGAGATTTTGAACGCTGTTTGTTTGCTTGTGAACGAAAAAGGGGTTTATTACGTTAACCCCAAGCGTCGAAAATCAAGGGGCTATCCCAGCCACGCTTCCACGCCGTCGGCCAAACCGAATATTCACATCTCCAATGTCATGCTCTGTATTTGGTGCCACCAGCTCGTTCATGCTCTGTACTAGTTGAAACCGAGAGATCTTGAACGCTGTTTGTTTGCTTGTGAACGAAAAAGGGGTTTATTACGTTAACCCCAAGCGTCTAAAATCAAGGGGCTATCCTAGCCACGCTTCCACGCCGTCGGCCAAACCGAATATTCACATCTCCAATGTCATGCTCTGTATTTGGTGCGACCAGCTCGTTCATGCTTTGTACTAGTTGAAACCGAGAGATCTTGAACGCTGTTTGTTTGCTTGTGAACGAAAAAGGGGTTTATTACGTTAACCCCAAGCGTCGAAAATCAAGGGGCTATCCCAGCCACGCTTCCACGCCGTCGGCCAAACCGAATATTCACATCTCCAATGTCATGCTCTGTATTTGGTGCGACCAGCTCGTTCATGCTCTGTACTAGTTGAAACCGAGAGATCTTGAACGCTGTTTGTTTGCTTGTGAACGAAAAAGGGGTTTATTACGTTAACCCCAAGCGTCGAAAATCAAGGGGCTATCCCAGCCACGCTTCCACGCCGTCGGCCAAACCGAATATTCACATCTCCAATGTCATGCTCTGTATTTGGTGCGACCAGCTCGTTCATGCTCTGTACTAGTTGAAACCGAGAGATCTTGAACGCTGTTTGCTTGTGAACGAAAAAGGGGTTTATTACGTTAACCCCAAGCGTCGAAAATCAAGGGGCTATCCCAGCCACGCTTCCACGCCGTCGGCCAAACCGAATATTCACATCTCCAATGTCATGCTCTGTATTTGGTGCGACCAGCTCGTTCATGCTCTGTACTAGTTGAAACCGAGAGATCTTGAACGCTGTTTGTTTGCTTGTGAACGAAAAAGGGGTTTATTACGTTAACCCCAAGCGTCGAAAATCAAGGGGCTATCCCAGCCACGCTTCCACGCCGTCGGCCAAACCGAATATTCACATCTCCAATGTGATGCTCTGTATTTGGTGCGACCAGCTCGTTCATGCTCTGTACTAGTTGAAACCGAGAGATCTTGAACGCTGTTTGTTTGCTTGTGAACGAAAAAGGGGTTTATTACGTTAACCCCAAGCGTCGAAAATCAAGGGGCTATCCCAGCCACGCTTCCACGCCGTCGGCCAAACCGAATATTCACATCTCCAATGTCATGCTCTGTATTTGGTGCGACCAGCTCGTTCATGCTCTGTACTAGTTGAAACCGAGAGATCTTGAACGCTGTTTGTTTGCTTGTGAACGAAAAAGGGGTTTATTACGTTAACCCCAAGCGTCGAAAATCAAGGGGCTATCCCAGTCACGCTTCCACGCCGTCGGCCAAACCGAATATTCACATCTCCAATGTCATGCTCTGTATTTGGTGCGACCAGCTCGTTCATGCTCTGTATTTGGTGAGACCAGCTCGTTGTACTGTATCATGAGTTGTTAAAACCATCTGAAACAATCATAGGAGACCGTTATCGAACGCAATTAATGCGTTTGAGCCGAGCACTGAAAGACAAACGGTCACAATTCAACGAAAGGCACGATAAAGTGATTTTGCAACATGACAATGCTCGGCCCCATGTTGCGAAAGTGATCAAAACATACTTGGAAACGTTGAAATGGGAAGTTCGCCATATTCTCCAGACGTTGCTCCCTCTGATTACCGCCTGTTTCGATCGATGGCACACGGCCTGGCTGACCAGCACTTCCGGTCTTATGAAGAAGTCAAAAATTGAATCGATTCGTGGATAGCTTCAAAAGATGACCGGTTTTTTCAACGCGGGATTTGAAAGGTACCTGAAGGATGAGATTAAGTACTGGCCAACGATGGACAATACTTTGAATCATATTGTATAACCAGTTTTTACAATAAAGCCTTGAATTTTGAAATAAAAACGGGAGCAAAGTTGTATACCTTTTAGTAACATTTATTTATTTAGCACTTGGCTAGAATATACAATTTTACATTGTCTCATATACCAGGTGTCCCATTAAGGATGGATCGCGGCCGTATCGTGAAAATTATTTATCCCACAGCTTTGGGGAAAAAAAAATTGTACTAAAAATGATCATGAGAAATTCACCAAAAATATTTTTAAGCTTCTAAAACGACCGCAAGAGGGCGTGTCGAGCTAAACATTTTTAAAAATCATTTTTTTGTGCATTTTCAAGTGTTAACCGAGTAAGAAAAATTCTCAGTTATAATTAGCAAACTGTCTTGAAAAAACTGAACAAAACTTCAAAAAACTATTGTTGAATATAACGCCACCTCGCGGTTTCATTTATAAACTAAATAATTTATCTCCCAGCTTATCTGATTGTCCCAGCAATTGCCTTTTAAATGAATCCAAATTGAGGAAAGTCGGTTAAGGCAAACGGACATTAGACGACTTTTTATCTCAATAGGTAAAACTCCCCCCCGCCCCTCTATTCGTGAAATTACGACAAAATGTCATAAAACAAAGTTGTAGGAGACAGTTTGCTAATTATAACTGAGAATTTTTCTTACTTGGTTAACACTTGAAAATACACAAAAAAAAATGATTTTTAAAAATGTTTAGCTCGTCACGCCCTCTTGCGGTCGTTTTAGAAGCTTAAAAATATTTTTGGTGAATTTCTCATGATCATTTTTAGTAAAATTTTTTTCCCCAAAGCTGTGGGATAAATAGTTTTCAAGATACGGCCGCGATCCATCCTTAATGGGACACGTGGTACAATGTATCCCAAAAATATTCAGACACCCTATTTAAAAAATCATTCTAGCAGTTCCAATTTACGCAAAAGAAAAATATAGTTTTCTTCACGTATATTTTACCGTTTTTACCTCCTTTTAACTTCTTGTATAATAAAGTTCCGAAATCATCGATTTAATTCTATAATTTTAAGAAAAACTAAATATTCTTTTTATTCACCTCAAAAATATTCGGATGCGCAAACAAAAAGATAAATCTGGATGAATCTTATTAAAATAAATTTTAATCTTCGAATTTTGTTTACTACAAATAGTAATTGGCAGATTGTTGTCGAAGGAACATCTTAAAATGGGTCATATACCAAATAAAAAATAACATTTGTTTTGCAAATACGCTTTTAATACTATTTCATTATGAAAGAGAAAATTCCTACCAAAGAACTGGACAAATGCTTTAGTTAAGTAAAAGTACGGTTGGAGATATCATAAGAACCCTAAAATTAGTGCCCCTAAGCTCAAAACATTGGTGGAAACCATTCTCAAAATGTAGTCAGTACCGAAACAATACCCCGTTGTATAAGAAAACATGGATAGCATGGACCTCCTACCAAAGAACTGGACAAATGCTTTAGTTAAGTAAAAGTACGGTTGGAGATATCATAAGAACCCTAAAATTAGGACCTGTGAGCTCCATCATGCTGGAAACCGCATTTACAAATACTAGATTTTTTTTGTACTTATTTTTGCCTAATTACGATGCTAATAAACGTATAGCTCATTCACGGAAACAATGGTTGCACATCATCAATCTAGAGAAATCTATTGCCAATTTAAATCAATAAGAAAGAAAATCTCATTTAAAGTTCAAGACACTCTCTTTCCTTCTTCCTCTCATCCTATTAGAATAGGATAAAAATACGGTGAGCCGGATTACATTCTGTTAATTCGCTGTCAAGGTAACATTTAGGTTTGTAGTTCTGGACAGTGTTGCCGACCTAACACAATTTCTGCGTAGAGTCTGTCATTTTCATGTTCTGATCGTTTTTGAGTTATGCCTTCGTTTCTGAATTCTTTTCACTACATTCTTTGCTGTTTTAGCTATTTTCTGGTTTAGTTTCTATTTTTTTGAGTTCTGTAGTAAAAATCTGCAATTATAATTGCAAAAAATGGCAAAATCGTTAAGCGTTCAGTGTAAGCAATTTGCCTCGTCACTTATCAGTTATTTTGAACAGGAACAAGATAATGGGGCTCCTCTTTTGTCATTAAAGGCTGTGAGAGGGGTATGTATCACTTATCAGTTATTGTGAACAGGAACGAGATAATGAGGCTCCTCTTTTGTCATTAAACGCTGTGAGAGGGGTATGTATTAATAACTTAATAGGTCTCATGGTTAATTGGAGTTTTTTAGCGAGTTCCAGCTGCACTAAATATTAGTACTGGGATATGTGGAAAACAGCTTTGTCAACAGTTACACCTCAGATCTGGGTGAACAGCATCAGACATACAGAAGAAGAGATTCAAAAATGGTCGAAAGAGTATTTGATAGACCAGAAGTTAATCCTTTAATAATTTACTTGAACAGCGATTCAGTTGCTGAAAGTTGTGGTAGTGACACTGAATAATTAAAGTTTGTGTGAACTAAATGAAATGCTATGTTGACAAGCAGAAGTTTCGAAAAAGGTTTTTGATTAAAACTTTTAAATAAAAAACTTTTCGTGCTACTTTTTCATTTACAGTTTTATCGATCATACAAATGCCAAAGTCTGGGTATTTTGGTGTTGATGTGGCAACATTGTAACGTGAATGCGTCATAGATTTTGATGACGTGCAATCATTGTTTCCCTGTAGTATAGTTCATTTTTTTGTAGTGTCAGTAATTATGCAGGAAAAACAATAGATATTGTTCAAGTATGTCAGTAAATACAGCTTATATGGCTTCCTAAAGCAAGGAATACTAAAGCATAAACTATACATGTTTTATGGGGCAACTGTTTCCATCCAAAATCGTAGATAGCGTTGATTTTTTTCTATAACTACATAAACTATAAACAATTTCCATTAAGAAACGACTGACTCGACACCTTACCCATCATAAACTCGCTGATACAAGTATAATCGTTTCAGTAGCACATGTTCTATGACATTTGAAGATTGTCACAAGAATCTACGCTCGATATAATCGTTTGTAGTTTATATATGGTTTATAGTGAGCTTCCTAAACTTTATCAACTTCACAGCTGCCCAAACATAATCAATCACATAAAACTAAAGACAATTTCCATTAAGAAACGATTGACTCGACACCTTATCCATCATAAACTCGCTGATACAAGTATAATCGTCTCAGTAGCACATGTTCTATGATATTTGAAGATGGTCAGAAGAATCTACGCTCGATATAATCATTTGTAGTTTATGTATCGTTCATAGTGAGCTTCCTAAACTTAGTATAGTTAATTTTTCTGTAATAAACTCTAATAATAAACTCGGTGATACAAGTACTATCGTTTCAATAGCACATGTTCTATAAAATTTGAAAGTGTACAGAAGGATCTACATTCGATATAATCGTTTGTAGTTTATAAATTGTTAATAATCATTCAATCGAACTCTTGTTGAAAGGGGTGTTGTTACACTTTTGAAGATTGTTACTTCCCTAAGGAATCAAGTGAATTTCATGGTTATTTTTCAATGCTATTCAATTCAAATTAATATTTTTCAATGTATTCTAGTTCAAGAAGCTACAAACGGTTTAATTTCTTAGACTTTAACCTTTTTAATCATAATCATTTTTTGATCACTTAATTCTTTTGTTTGCAGCTATAACAAGAGTTTAACAGTCACTATAAATATACGCGTCTACTACAAACATTTATATCATTTGTAGGTTCTGGGTTAGGGTGGTTTTTTCCGATAACTTCCTACAACTACACTAGAAAAAAATGAACTATACTACATTTATTAGCATCGTTTGTAGGCAAAAATAAATTTTTTAATGCGGGTTCCAGGGTGATGGAGCTATTTTCATGGACAATCTCTTTGATTAAAATATCTCCTGATGATGCTAACATAATTAGTGAAACGTGCATCGAAAAGTTGAAAAAAAACTGATTTGGTGTTTACTGGCAAATCTCTTGGAGTTTAGTGTTTCACGCCGAAGATTCCAATTGAAGAATTATACTCTGTCTGTGTTGCTAGAACGTAGATTATCACTGATATTTAAATTTCAAACAGTGTTAGCAACATTATGTTTTAAATTTCTGAAAACTCTGTACTATTGTGTTCAAAAGTAAGGAGACTTTAAATATGACACAAATTATTTATTTATTTATCCAATTTTATTTTGCCTTCTTCAAAGTAATCTCTCTTCACTGCAGTACACATATTTCAATGTTTTTTCCAATCTTCGAAACGGTTTTTATACTCGACTTCTGGCCCTTCAAAACGGCATCCACGAAGTGATGTCTTCAATCGAGGGAATAGGAAAAAGTCACACGGTACCCTATCTGGGTGAATATGGTGCTTTTGGAACGGTATTTGAATGATTTTTAGCGGTAAATTAACAACGTATTATAGCAATATGCAATGGTGCATTATCCTCAGGCAAATACCGTGAATCATACATATACAGATAATTAAAGCGCGTTTAAATTCACACTTTGATAATTGTTTATTGTGTTTTTACGAGAAATCCTAAATTTCACGTATATTTCATAATAAAAAAGGCCTGTTTATTAAATGTGAAATCTCACATTATAAATCGGTATAGTTGGCTTTGTAATCGTCGCTTTTTTTCATAAAAACACGTTTAAAAATAAAATTTTACACCACCCTTTCCAGAAACCAGATGTGATTCGTAGCCTCCGGACTTCCTACCGTCATAAAATTCATCCCTTTTAACGTTGGACGTCTATTTGTCTTTGAATCGCGTCATTTTTGGCACCGGATCCACCTAAACCGTCCTGGCAGACCATCCATGGCCACCCACCATGTATCAAACGCATTACGACGTCAAACCGACTGTCATCTGCCATGTTCCGACGTCATCTCGGATTACATTGTCAACATGCTCGGTCGCAGTAAGCGCCGTTAAAGAAAACAAAAGACGCCCATCAGAATCACGAGAAAAAAAATCAAGTCGGCGAGAGCCTATCTATTAGTAAGTTAAATGTAGACGGAATTTTTGATTGCAAATAGAGCGAATGTTTCGTCATATTTCCGGCATAAAATTGGTTTGTGTCATTCATCTTCATTTATAAATATTAATTTACCTATTTTTTGTGATAAAATCTTTGAAAAAGGGGTACAGTGAAAAAAATCACGTCCTTATTAAATAAAACATCCGTTTTTTAAATCGAAAATCGATTTATTGTTCAACGTAATCTCCTTTTAATTTGACGCACTTTGTCCAGTGATTTTCTAATTTTTTTTATGCCTTTAAAAAGGTACGCCTTAATGAATTCTGCAAAATGGCACTTTGTTTCGCCCAGGATCTCTTCAGTGGACGTGAATTTCTTCCCGACCAACCATTTTTCATGTTTGGAAAAAGAAATAAGTTAGTGAGGGCCAAGTCTGGAGAATAAGGTGGATGTGGATTCATTATGTAGCGCAAATTGTCTAATTTGGCTGTTGCAAGATATGACAAATGAGAGACCGCATTGTCTTTGTGAACAGCACTTTTTTCTTCGCCAAATCAATGTTTTTTTACCAACTCTTCCCGAAATTTGACTAATAATGCGGTATAATACTCTCCCATGATAGTCTTTTCCATTGCGTAATAGTCTATGAATATATACTGCCTTGAGAATCTCAGAAACCCTTGGCCATGACGTTTCCATATGATGGTAGCGTTTTCGTTGAGTAAAAACCACTGTTTGGACTGTTCCTTTGTTTCCGGTGTGTAATGATGAATCCAAGTTTCATCAGCAGTCACGAATCGTCGCAGACACTCCTATGGATTGCGCTTATATGTATCTGCAAGGTTTTGTTCGATCCACCACTGTACTCTCCCGGCCTTTTACTTCCTTGGAAGACAGACACCTCAGAACGTCTATGAAAGCGGGATTATGAAGTTGCCCGAGAGACTGGAAAAGGTCATCGAACTGACCGGCACATGCTATATTGATTATATGTAATTTACATTTTTTATTCCATTTTTCTCAAAAAAAAAACGCATCTACTCAATAAAAATGGACTTAGAAGCAGATTCTCAATCGAATATCGCCGTCTACCGGCGTTGGTTCGGTGAATTCTTCTATTTTTACCTCAATTCAGTTTACCACATCAATATTCTTTATGGGATTTAAAGGTAAAACGCATGTTATAAAGGTAAAACGCATTTAACTTGGTTTTGTATCCAACAGATTGTTACGAAAATTGCATCGTTGCAGGATCTTCCTGATCTAAATCATTGTTGATCCGCCAAGAGCATGGTACTATTGATTTTATTAGTAAAAACCTTCGTAGTAATTTTCGAGATGCTTCAAAGAATTTTGTCCTTTTCTTTTAAACATGGATATGGTGGCGCTGGGATGCCATTCGTCTAGTATTCTATGTTGGCTTAAATTTTTCTGGATTAGTCTTGTTAGTTGTATAATATTTTCCAGATATTTTCCTGTACTATAACTTTTTAAGGGCAAGCTGTATATTAAATGCCCTAATTCCGATGTTACCATTGATCCCTATTTCAGGCATATTCATCATCGGTACGTTCTGCTTTGCACACTTCAGTTAAATACTTGAGCTGGTTTTTAATTTAATTTTTACCAAACTTAACTTACTCAAAACATTTATACCTATGACGTTCCAATTTATAATACTTTCAGTTCACTGTGATTCATCCAGCTCTCTAAAATAAGCGGTTATCTTAGCTTTGACCTTATCATTTGAAGTGAATCTTCGTTCAGAGAGCCATTCTTGTATGGGAAGAGGTAGTAAATACTGAGAAACAAATCCGTTATATAAATCTGGATCCACACCGATAAAATTTTGTGTGTGTGTTGAATTTACTGGAATAATTTGTTTGAAATATGTGGTGGGCAACAGATGGTTCGTGTGCGTAGTGTGCGGTGACCATATTTGTGTGTCAGAACGTCACATACAGCCCGAACAACGCAAATTTGTATTGATGTGTTTGATTTGGATTGGATTGATTTAATTTTTGCGTCCCTAATTTTGAAGAATTTCTCTTTCAGATATAAAAATACCCCTACCTTTTTGTCCATCGCTTTTACAATATTTTTGGAGGCCGAGTTTTATATGCAAGGGTGGTATAAGTACATCTTCAGAGTTCACCAGAGGTATACTTTTAACATTCTTCTGTCATGGAGAAAGTGACTTACGCTTGGGCCACTCTTTCTTGCATAGTGATTTTTTCTATCTCTATTGTCTCACTCGCAAAAAAAACAGCAATGTTTTATGTAACCAAACTGCAGTCGTTCTCCCCCTCCAGATACCAAAAGCTCAGCCAGTTTTTTAGATTAATGTAAACGCAATTGATGTAAATCTAAGTTATCGTCTTGACTAGCAGCAGCTTCCTTGGACAGAGTTTCTAATGGACTTTGGAAGTGTTGGCACTGGCAATTCGGCACTATGTGAGATTGGTCTTTTTACAGATGACAGGTCTGGGTACTTTATGGTGTGTCTCGACTTAGTTGTGATACCCTTTATAGCAGTCAAACAAAAATAACTATCGCTTGCGTGATCTGTTGGTTTCGTCCAAATCATTGGCACATCAAAAGGAATATGTCTAGATCCCAGTATCCAGCAGAAGTCGTGTTATATATTACAGAGCAGATAAGTAGGATCCAGGATTTATCTTGATGGCATACAGGAAAACCAAAGTAACGCAAATAATGTTTGGTTGGAAATTTCAACGCCGAGAGGTAAAACTTTTCCACACACACACAACAAAAACTATCCGAGTGATTCAAACTCTTTCGTTGCATATTTACAGCCTTAACGAACTTCAATAAATCTAAATTTGTTCGTGTGACAAAAAACAGTGTTTATCAGCGTTATTATTGTGTTAAAACAAAATTTTGGAAAATAAAGTTACTAGTTTAAAATGCAATTTTGGATTTAACAGAATTAGTAGTAGTAGAAATCCCGAAAAATGTTGATCTGAAATTGATAATCTAAATTCAATTGAAAATTGTTTATTTGACGTATTAGAACTTGAAGTACTAGAAAAGCAGAAAATCTGCTATGTTTGAAATATCTATACATTACTTATAGTTTACTGGTCGAACATTGGTAACAGTCACGACATACTTGATTTAAAAAAATATCAAAATCATACAACTAGTCAGAAAGTTGGAAGATTCTCTATTCTATATTTGTTAAAAGTCGAGAGGTGGGCTAATAGAAAAGTTCGCGTGGCGACACCTATAAAGCAGTGGAAAGAACTATATAACATAGTACATTTTGAAGTTGAAGCCATCCTACATATGAATATATGTCAAGTTTCAAGTCTATCTGTCAATTCATTCGTACAAAAACAGCAGCTTAAAGTAAACTCATCAGTGTTATTTTTTAAAATGGATAATATTGAAAACCGTGCAGTGATTAAATCCTTTGTAAAAAAAAAGGCAACGAAAATCCATAGTGAAATGGTAAATGTATGAGGGGAGTACGTTCCTTCAAAAACAATGGTTTGTAAGTGGGCAGGCGAGTTTCAACGTGGTCATACTAGTCTGGATGATATCCTCGTTCTGGACGTCCAATTTTCAAAAAGGAATTGGGCTTGGGAAAGAATAAAATATATTTTGAACGTCATTTTGTAACTACGGATGATATGGATGATACCACAATAATCCTGAACTGCGACAACCAACCGCAGAGTAGACTGAGTCCGGTTGTTCAGCTCTTGGATCAACTGGATGCAAAAATTCGTGAGAAAAGACCTGGTTCACCGGCTCACAGAGGTGTTCTTGCAATGATCAAATTGAAGGAGTTACACTACGAATTGTTGGAACATCCACCATATTCACCAGATCTGACCCCCTCTGACTTTCATCTGTTCCACAAAGTTACTATTAACTGAACTGCAATTAGTAAAAAATACGTTCGTCTAAAGGAATAAACTAATCTAAAGAACAAAACAAGAGACATAGTTAATTTAAAACTAGATCAGAATCTTAAACTGCATGAGGAATATGTTTGATATAACACAACCAAAAGTAGCAGATAGTAATCGTAAGAAAACGAGAAAATCTATTGTTTTTATAGACAATGTTAATGTTGAGAAAATTACTGTTCTATTTAATTCCCTAGAGCTCTGACTTATTGTCTGTTTCTAGACTATAATATCTTTGATATTGATTTGATTCAAGAGATTGTTCAATCTACATTAGATCATCTTCTGATAGTACTCTTAACATGGTCTGGTTTAGTCTAGACTAAGTAATGTCTCAATGATTGTGGCGTGTTCATATATTTTTTTCCTTTATTTGGGTTTTTCGCCACTATCTAAAACTCAAAAAATATCAAAAATACCTGTTTTTATTTAAAGAAAGAATCACTGGATAAAAACAAAAAACCAAACGGAGACAAATTTCTCAGTGATTCTTTTTCGTAATAAATTTACCTAACGAACAAAATTTTAAAGATATAAAAATGTTTTTTGAGTTTTAGATAGTGACGAAAAACCCAAATAAAGGAAAAAAATAGTCTAGACTAGTTTTCCATAGAGTAAAATATCTTTCATATTGCTTCAGAAGATGGTTCCACGGGCCTAGCCAAGGGGGGAGGGGGGGTCCAAATATTACTACTAATAGTAATACCAAAATATTACTAGCACGTATTCAGCGATTGTGAATGCTCTCGAAGAACTCCAATTTAATCACAATAAAGAAACATCGCAACAAGCCGCCCAATTGCTAAGTACGCTTCGATCTTCGGATTTTGTGATGTGTTTAGTGATTCTTCAAAAAGTTATGAGCTATACATTGTCGCTATCAAAACAATTACAGACAATTGACATCGATCTTATCACGGCATTCAAACATGTAGATGATGTTATTAATGTCTTACAACTCTGAGAAACAACACTGACGTCGCATATCTTCATCTCTATGAAGACGCAAAGGTTTTACTGGAAGAAAATGGTGGTATACTGGGAATGCCACGCGTCGTCGGAAGACAATTAAATAGACCGAACATTCCTGCATTGGATGTATGCACGTATTACAAAATGAATTTGTTCATTCCATTTCTTGATCATACAATTCAACAATTGGTTCAAAGGTTTACCAAACATCGTAAAGTATTATCAGCATTATCTGGTGTGCTACCTTAAAATTTTACTGCCAGTTCTGAAATTGAAGAAGCAATTTCCATGTACTCGTCCCTGCTTCCCGAAAGCAACATATCAGTGGTTAAAGCAGAACTTGAAGTATGGAAAACAGTGACGACAAGTATCTCGCCTACCCCGAAATCTAGTTTGGAATGCCTAGATATGTGCGATAAAAACCTTTATCCTAATATTTACACATTACTACAAATCTTGGCTACCATTCCTGTATCCACTGTAACCCCAGAAAGGTCTTTCTCGAGCCTAAGGAGACTGAAAAACTATTTACGAACAACTACAAGTCAAAAAAAAGACTTATGAACATTCGCTATGGAACAGAAATTCATGCAGATGAAGTAGTGGATATATTTAAAAGAAAAAGCCGAAGATTTCTTCTTTAATGGTTTTAGATTTAGCGCAGAGGAACGAAATTAATTTAACCATTTCATTTAAAGTTAAGAACTTTATAAATATGTCGTAATTTTTCCGATGAATATATAGATATTAAATTTCATGTAAGTATATTTTTGTTGTTTTATTTACTTCAAACTAAACCCCCCTCAAAACTAAATCCTGGCTACGCCCGTGGATGGTTCAACTTGGATTTAATCATATCCTGATGATGTTAATATTGTTAGTGAAACGTGGGACACATTAAATTTTAATAAAGCAATTTGATGTTTAGGTGGTAAATCTCTTCGAGTTTGAAAGCTCCAATAGAGTTGATTGACCGAATTGAAACGAATTTATTTAAAGAATAGATTTTTTACTTACGGTTATCTGAGGACGTCGAAATAACTCCATACTGATAGTAGTTATCGACTTGAGGTGGTGGTGTGTCTTGATTTTCCGGCATCGGACTTAGAGGTGCTTTCAGATAGCTGCTGGAAATGGCGCTGTCGGGATAGGACGGTAACAAAGCCGCGTTCGAACCCCATTCCCTATCGCATTGTTGCTGGTAAACCGACGGATAGTCATAATTCCCATACGGAGTCCCCGAAACTGAGGTTACCTGCGGGGAGGGCGCACTATACGAACATGTGGAATAGTCCTGCGACTGAACTAAAGCCTGGTGTTCGTATCCACCGCCCTGGTTCACCATTCCCGTCATGTTATTGGCGAAGAACGATCCCGGATGGTACTGGGGTTTCATCGCTTGGCATTTCCGTCGGAAACCTCGAGGTCTTCGCCGGAATGATCCTTCCTCGAACATAAACTCACTAGCAGGGTCGATAGTCCAATAATGCCCTTTACCTGGCCGTCCCAGGCCTTTAGGGAGTTTGATAAAACACTCGTTCAAGGAGAGGTTGTGACGAACCGAATTCTTCCATCCTTGGTAACTTCCGCGAAAAAACGGAAACCTCTGTTGCAGGAAGGAGTAGATTTCACTCAGGGTGAGTCGTTTCGTAGGGGAGTGTTGAATTGCCATGACTATGAGGGCGATGTAAGAGTACGGTGGTTTTTCCTGGCGTCGAATTCCGCTCTTTTTGTCCGAGGAGGATGGTTTGGAATCTGGATCACCACTGGATGATTCGGGATTGTGTTGCTGTTGCTGCTGGACGGGCGAGGTCTCATTGGACAGAACAACTCCGGGATGGTGAAGTTGAAGTTGTCCGAGGTGCTGTTGTAAGGCGAGCGCGGAGGGTGACTGACTGGTGGCCGAGACAACACCGTCCAACTGCTGATCCTTCATCATTCTTTAAACATTTACTCGAACCGTAAACAAAATTCAATCGGCAAACATTTATTTGAGACGCGAGTTTTTGAATGGGAACGACTCGTTATGTGTATATTTACGGGCGGCAGTATCTTCTATATACAAACACTGGGGGCCACGGAATCGTCAACAATTTATCCGAATTTGTATACAAAAGAGTCGCGTACGCCACGACGGACCACAACGATATCGAATGGCGATGTGCGTGGTACCCGAAGGCGATGCGACCGCTGGCGCACGATGAGGATATTGGCGGGACGAGGTGGGGGCGGCATATCGTCTGGATGAGCGAGGGGGCGGGACTAGACGAGCTAAGGGTGCGCGCGCGACATCTCGCGGCGGTATTGGTCTTCGCGGACGCCATTGCAACACGCTCGTTAAGACAAATTTGTGTTTTTGTGATTCCGATTAAGTATACTGATGCACACACAATCACGAACACTCAGTTAATATTTGAATAGTACAATTTTTTTTGTGCAACGTTTATCAAGTCAATTTTTAGTTTGTTTTAGTCAGGGTCATTTTTAAGTTGCTTTAGATTCAAATTTGAATTGTTTTAAATTCGTTTGCTTTACGAAACAACCCTACTAATATAGAGTCATCGAATCACAAATAACAGGGCATATTATAGATTTAATAAATTTACCATCTATAACAAGACTATCCACATTATGAATCTATCAAACAATATTAGAAGAAACTGATATGGGATGGCATTCTGTTTTAGTGGCATAAAAAAAACACTATCATGAATTGAAGGTTTTTAATTATAACCATAGCTAGTTATATCATCATCATCATCAGCCCGTGTCGATCCACTGCAGGATGAAGGCCTCTTTAGCATGCTTTTAATTTTCACGGTCCTGGACTTTCCTCTGCCATTCGGGTCCCATATACTTAACGATGTCATCAGTCTATCGAGCTTTCGGTCTTCTTCGCGGACGTTTGCGATCAAGTGGTATCCACTCCAGGATTTCCCTGATCCATCTGTCGTCCCATTGCCTCGCTACATGGCCTGCCCATCTCCATTTCAATTGCTTCACTCTTCTAATGATGTCACACACCTTCGTTTGTTCCCTGATCCATACGCCAATGCTAAACCTAGATCTTTCCATTCCCTGTGCTACCCGAAGTTTTTGAATTGATTCAAAATTGATTGAGTGTCCAGGTCTCTCTTGCGTATGTTATAATGCACTGATCGAAGACTTTTCTTTTCAGGCAAAGTGGGAGTTTGCTCTTAAACACTATGTTGAGCCTACCAAATGCTTGCCAGCCACTATTAATACGTCGTTCCACCTCCCGGGTGGTATCACCATCCATTGAAATCCTCTGCCCAAGATATATAAAGTGCTTCACAATTTCCAAATCCATTCCTAAAACTGAAATTGTCCTGTCCTCAGTGAATTTATTGAACATAACCTGACGCTTTTTCAGGTTTATTTTTAAGCCAAATGGTTCACCAGCACTTTGCAGTTCTTGTATGCGTCTTTGTAGCTCCTCTGGATCTTGCGAAAGGAGAACTATATCATCTGCAAATTTAAGATGGTTTAAGTTTGAACCATTGATCTTTAAACCATCTTGTTCTCAATCCAATTTACGGATCACCCGCGTCAACCTGCCTTACACCTGTAGGCAGGCTGTAGCACCATCATATATCGATCCTGGTAGGTCTATATATGTTTTGTCAATCCCCTGGCTAAGCAGTGCATCCATTATGGTATATATGCTCCTTTCTTATGTAAAATCTGTGCTCCTTTCTTATGTAAAAGAATCACTTCTTCATTTCTTCAAAAATCAGGTACTGTTTGTTCTTTGAGGCATTTTGAGAATAATTTTGCCAGTGTTTTATGTAACGTCCGACGACCACATTTTAGCATTTCAACAGTTACACTGTCTTTTCCTGGAGCCTTGCCGTTTTTCATCGACTCTATAGCATTTGTTACTTCCTCCACTAGGTTATCTGGCATTTGTTGTTCCGTGGGTATTGTTTGTCTTTGATTGGTTCTGATCTTGGTCTCACTGGAGATTTTTGTCTGTTTGAGACATTTTTCTTTTGGTGCTATTGAAGCAGCCGTTAGAAGCACGCTGTTGGCGATTTCTTTATAATGAACTGATATTTCCATCTCCTCCGGATCTTGTAACAGCAAAACGGTTTGATAAAACAATCTTAAAATCGTTGCCTCTTTCCAACAGATTCCCAGAATCCACTTTGCTATTCTTTGACCTTACAATTCTTGCGCGACAGTTAATCCTAACTTTTGCTCGTACCATTCGGTGGTCACTTTCAAATTGTTAAGGATTTTACTAATCAATCATTTTCATTAATCAATTTCACTTGTGAGTCCAGATGGACTTTTTCATGTCCATTTTAGCCATTAATTCCAGCCAGCTATATATTTTATCTTATTTTAGTGATAGTCTTGTTTTTTTAATATAACACCGGTCGACACGATTTTCAGGTCTGGCTTCTGCATGTGAAAATTTGGTTTCTCCTACGTTACAAATAAAGAAAATCGAAGAGGTTTTTTTTAAAGGAGACCGATTTTTATATTTTTTCTTTTATCATTTTATTTTAAATTACGGTCAGAAACGTTTTTGCAGAATATCAGAGTCTTTTTAACTCGAGAATTGCAAATAAATGTAAAATAACATAAAATCAAGTTCAAAAATGAATATTTTAGTGGTTCTCTTATGGGTTTTCTCGTATTAAACCCCAAATGTAATCATCCAGCATATTTTTGTTGTACTGCCTTTGGTAACGTCGTTCAAAGTCCATCATATCTTGGTGAAAACGTTTTCCTTGCTCCTCTGAACACCATATTACCTTTAAATTGATCCAGGTAAGAATGTAGCATATGAAATTTATGGGACATTTTTTTTATTTATGGGGACAGCCATATTTCATTTATGGGGACAGCCCATAATTTTAAAGCTTTCAAGCATAGTTTCTATCAATTCTTCATAATTGCTAGCCCTATTATTTCTAAGAAAACTATTAGCAACTGTTTTAAGACTCTCCCAGGCTTGTTTTTCATGAGCATTGAGGAATTCTGTGAAATCGTCACTGCTCATTATTTGTTTTATTTGTGGTCCGACGAAAATAGCCGCTTTAACTTTAGCTTCAGATAATTTGGGAAAAAATCCCTTTGCATATTCAAAAGCTTCAGAATTTGGATCCAGAGCTTTGCTTTGCTCAGAAAATTGCTTCATTTGGCCTAGTTTTATAGGTAACGGAGTCATCAATATATTTTTAGGCTCTACAGTCGGTTCCGACTTCACATTATGTTTTCCTATCTGAAATTCGACTCGATCAGGCCATATACACCGTTGGCAATGTACTGAATTTGCTTTGCTATCCCATAAGCAAAGGTGACAGGGGTATTTAGTATACTCGTCTTGTATTCCCATCAGAAAACCAACCATCATAAAATTGCCTATTACTGGCCAATGGTATTCTGTATATTTTAATTTTTCAAGTACCATTTTCACGTAACGTAACGTTCCTGAAGCATTACAGAATGTGCTACGGGAAGACTACGAAATAGGTTTCCGTTGTGAGGAAGAACTGTTTTTAAGCTTTTTGAAGAGGTATGGATGAAAAGCCGCCAGCCAGAGGGTATGCATGGCATTCCGATTTCTTCAAACAAATCAGTCACGCTATTACTTTAACAAAGTCTGGCTTCTTTGGTGAAAAAACGTGACCAAATTTTATGGCGCTCTCTTTCATCAGTTATTTTCACATAATCTTCAAGAAAATTTCACTATTTCAATCGTAAACCTAACCATTATTCTTGAGTAGGTTTAGGTCTCGTGCTAAATCAATGAATTCTGTTGAGCTGATGAAGTGTGGTCCAAAACTCTGTGACTTTATCATGAATTCACTACTATCGGTGTTGGTAAACGGTGTACTGAATTTTGTTCTAACTAATTCTGAACGAGATTGAACGAGAACATTTTCACCATGAAATATCGGAGAAGACGTTGAAGGAACATCAGGATAAAAAATCTGTTCAGCATTTTTACCAGATCGACGCTTACTTGGTTTAACGATACAAAAATAACATCTTGCACAAGATCACTAGGTTCCCTCCAAAGTCTTGGCACTGCAAACTTCATGTATCGTTTTTCTTCTCGATACCAGGCTAGAAATAACGAAAACAACTAGAATAACTTAAGTTTTTTGCAAAAAGAATTAAGAAATACTAAAATAGAATATTAATATGCTCGACATTTGTTTAAATTTTAAATTTTATTTTTTTACCTTCTGAAATATTTTTGCAATTAACATAGGCAAAGTGAGGTACCCAATTTTTATCCTGATTTCGGATTTTGAGGTAAAAATGGGCTCCATAAGCTTCGCAAAGCTTCAAATTTTTTGCTTCTTTAATAACTTCACCGCAAATAAAACAGAATGAATCAACATCCTGTTTACACTCTCTTGGCACAATTTTATAACTCAGTAATATACAAGGGTGGTTGTTAGTTACAAGTAAACTCTCACTACTGTGCCCTTCACAAATAATATGCAATTTGATTTGGGGTTGATCAAAGTACTGCCATCTGGAAATTTAAGTGTTTTTCGACGTCTAGAATCAAGATTCAAGCATTAGAACAGAAACTCAAAACATTTTTTTTGTCGACCTGTGTAATTGACATATTTGTTTTATTTAATTATCTAAGAAACAGAATAGTAGCTATTTATGGAATGGTCATCCAAATATCGAATATGAAAATAAGACATAAGTTTCTTAAAAAGAAATAACGAGAGAGAGAGAGAGAATTTTCAAGTTTAGGTCGCATCGATATCAAGATCATTTAGCGACCAGGAACTTTAACTTATGAATATGGAACTCACTTAAAAGACAGACATTGAATGGATTAATAAATATCACAGGTTATTAGTATCACAGATCAGTTCTATCACAGATGGCTTCTATCACAGATGGGTTTCGTCGCAGGATAAGCTATCACAGATGTGTTGATAAGTTTGATTTTGCTGCAAATAACTCACACTAGAATGAAATGTCGCTAGCAGTGACTAGATTTTAGTGAGATAGTTAATTTCTTTCAGATAAGCTAAGGTGTTAGATATGTTGTCTGAGCAAAGGTTTCGAGAAAGGTCCTGATTGAGGTCAAAAAAGGATCTGAGAGGGTATAATGCCGTGCATTCGGTAAGAATGTGCTTGACGGATAGGGGATCGTTGCAAAATTCGCAGAGCGGGGGACCTTCTCGTTTTAGTAGATATTCATGTGTAAATCTGCAGTGACCAATCATGAGTCTCATCCATTTTACTGTAATTTTCCTACTTACCAGATGTTCTGGTGGAGGTTGGGAGAATAATGGTTTAATATATCTCAGCTTATTGACTTTCTGTGGATCATCCCAGTAGGATTGCATTAAAGATTGCGAGAAGGATTTCACCGATGAGAGATGGTCTTTTGGATAGAAGCAGCGCATATAAGGTTGACCATGCTGAATGGAGTATTTTGCAAGTAAATCTGCTTCCTCATTACCTTTGATGGCCTTGTGACCGGGACACCAAACGAAGAGAAGAGAAGAATCATGTGCTATAATATCTTCTATAAGATCCATAATTAGCACTATAACTGGATGGGAAATGATGCGATTTTGGATCATGGATAGTGCATTCTTAGAATCTGAGAATATGATCCAGCAATTTGCGGGATTTAACTTGATATAGCTGAGGGATCTTTCAATGGCCACTAGCTCAGCGGTTAGTACACTTGTTGTGGCGGGCAACTTAAAGCCTGAGGAGGATCTGTCATGAACAAAGCCACAACCGACTCCATGGTCTGACTTAGATCCATCTGTATAAATTGTTTGGCATGGAGATTTGGACTGGATAATGTTGTTTATACTGGATTTGTAGACAGAAGAGCACGTAGATTCTTTATCATATTTTAGTAAGGAAAAATCAACCTGGATGGGATGTAATAACCACGGAGGAGTAGAAGTAGTGCTAATTGGGAGAGGAACTTGCAATTGGGTGTTGGACTCTTCAGATAGTTGCTGGAAGGTGCGTCTGAGGTCTAGGGTTAGGTTATGAGTGGAGGCTATTGGGGGTATTGGGGGAGGATGGAAGAATGACTGATGTCCAGGAATGAATGGTCTCTGCCAGAGATCCGTAGCATACTTTAAGAGTAGATACTTCCTCCTGATGGATAGGGGCTCTAAACTCATGATGCTATGTAAACTGGGAGTTGGGCTGGTGATAAAAGCTCCAGTTATAAGTCTTAGTGATGTATTCTGGATGACATCCAGTGAGCGCAGATAAGATTTGGGAGCCGTAGCAAAAATTATGCTGCCATAGTCCAGTTTGGATCTAATAATTGCTTTATATAATTTAAGAAGGCAGAGATGATCCGAACCCCAGTTGTGGTTTGAAAGCATCTTTAATATTCCCAAGTCGCGAGTACATTTAGCCTTCAGAGATTGGATGTGATCTTTCCATGATAGTCTGTAATCGAAGGTGAGTCCGAGAAACTTGTGAGACGAAACTGTTGGTAAAGTCTTGTTTTGAAGAGTTATTGAATGCAGACGGGAACATTTTTGTCTTCTGCAAAAATGCACAATAGCGGATTTTGTGGACGACAAAGAGAGACCTGTGGCTTTGGTCCATTTTTCCAGTGAGTTCAAGTTAGATTGGAGGATTCTTTCGCAGACTCTTGGATTGGGAGACTGGTAATATAGTAGGATGTCATCTGCGTATAATCTGTGAGTGATCGTAGGGCTAAGGTATCTTTGAATGTTGTTCATGGCTATATTAAAAAGGGTAGGGCTCAGCACTGAACCCTGAGGGACTCCATTTAGTAAGGGGAGTGGATCAGATAGATGACCATCAATCCTGACATTAAAAAGTCTATCAGAGAGGAAGTTTGATATGAATTTAGGTAACCGGCCTCTGAGGCCCCACTGATGTAAAGTGTTCAGGATGGTGGGCCGCCATACCATATCAAAAGCATTGGAAATGTCTAAGAAAGCAGCAACTAAATGGTTTTTCCTTTGGAATGAAGTACAAACATCATTATGGAAGCCCGTGAGATGATCAATGGTAGATCTCGATTGCCTGAATCCCAGTTGATAAGGATCTAATAGATTGTGAGATTCAATGTACCAGGCAAGGCGAGTATTTACCATTCTTTCAAAGATCTTGCCCAGATGGTCAGTCAGCGAGATTGGACGGTAACTACCAGGTGAGGAACGAGGTTTGCCATGTTTATGTATTGGAATCATGATAGATTTCTTCCAGGCAGATGGGTACGTGCCTGTTCTCCAGTAGCCGTTATAAAGATCCAGCAAATTGTCTAGAGCCGCTTGAGGGAGATTGCGGATCATGGGAATTAGGATTAAGTCAGGCCCCGGGGCACTATTTCTGCTTCTAGAGAGAGAATTTAAGAGTTCATCAAAGCTAAAAGGGAGGTTGTAGTGCTGGAGGGGAGAATCGTCAACGTCGAAGTTTACTGATTGGGAAGATCTCTGATTTAGCTGGGAAGTGCTAAGGTTATTGTCGCCAGATACATTGGAGAAAAAATTCGCAAAACAGTTCGCAATATCAACCCTATTGGAGATCCATTGATCATCACTAATTAGGCCCTGTATTGACTGAAGAGGACTACCTCGAAACCTTTTGATTTTTTGCCAAAATTCCCCACTGCTGAGAGACGAATTTATAGATTTGATGTATTCAGCCCAGGAAGATCGCTTTGCGTTTAAAATCGTCCTACGAGCTTTTGCTCGGCATCTTTTGAAGATGATAATATTTTCCAAAGTAGGACAGTGTTTGAAGCGATTCAGTGCCGATTTTCTTTCCCTGATCACCATTCTACAGTCATCGTTCCACCAGGGGACTGGGGGTTTGTGGTGTTGGATATTACAGTGAGGAATGCTGGAATCTGCTGCAGCAATGATTGAATGGACAAAGGTATCAAGGGCTGAGTCCTCATCGGCAAACGTTAAGTTTGGAAGGATGTACGAGTCTCGAAATTTGGTCCAATCTGCTTTGGATAGATTAAAAGTTTTTCTAGGCAATTTAGGTTGATGCCAGCCTATAGAGGAGATTCTGATTGGGAAGTGATCACTTCCGTGTAGATCTTCCATGATATCCCACTGTAGGGTAGTGAAAAGGTCAGGAGAACAGAGGGAAAGGTCTAAGGATGAAAAGGTTAAAGAAGCTAGGCATGCATGGGTATGGACTGGAGGATTTAGGAGGGAAATGTTGTTTGAGATTAGGAAGTCCTGAAGGATTAATCCTCTGCTATCTGTTCTAGAGGAACCCCACATTACATTATGGGAGTTAAAGTCTCCGCACATTATGAAGGGGGGAGGGAGTTTTGAAAGGATATTGTTGAGATCCTGTAGAGAAAATGGCGTGGAAGGAGGGATATAAACGTTGCAGATGGATACTTTCTTGACAAAGTGAGTGGAAATTGCTATGACTTCTACACCGGAATCAATTTGGATAGTGGAATAGTCTAGGGACTCGTGTACCAGAATAGCTACACCTCCTGAAGATCGCAGGGCTTGTTCCCTGTCTTTTCTTATAATGTTATAGTTCTTAAAACTAGGGCAGGAAGAATCGTTAAAATTTGTTTCTTGTAAAAGAATAATGGCAGGCTTATAACTTGAGGCGATTAACTTCAATTCTTCGAACTTTTTGTTGAAGCCATTAATATTCCATTGAATTATGGTTGGATTGAATGTGAATTTTAGGAGGTTAGATAAGCCTGGTGACACCTATAAAAGGAGTAAGTACTACCTTCTAATGTTAGGTCGTCGAGAAGTTGGTTTGCTCTCTTTTGTCTTTGGTTTTGACGAGCAGTCTAGATCCATGTCCTCAGTGGAAGAGGATTTGTTAGAGGACTGGGATAGAGATCTCGGGTTTTTGTGAGCTGTTTTATTTGAGGGTATTTTTGGATGATGGGTGGGAAGGGAATTTGAGGGAGTTTGTGTAGTGGAGAGAGAAAGGGAAGAAGGAGGAGGAGGGAGGGTGGGCTTGGGGACGACGAGTGGGGGAGCTTTGGATGCAGTAGGAGGAGTGGGCGAGGGGAGATTGACAGGGAGGGAGGATGGAGGAATAGAGGGGGAGGAAGGAGGAAGGGGGTCACGAGGTGTAGTGAGTGGCGCCTTATCAAGTGCTTTAGAAGGGCACTGGTTAATGTTGATTTCACATTGCGTAGCAGTAGACACCATGGTTTTACTACGACTTACGACAGTTGCAAAACTGGAGGTACTGGAGGGGAAGGTGCTTTTGACCTTAGCCTTCGCGACAAAATAAGGGATTTTTTCCGATACTTTTATTCTCTGGATTTGGTATTCTTCTTTGAATACGATGCAACCTCTGTACCTAGGGGAATGATCGCCATTACAGTTGGGGCAAATTGGGGCAAGTGAGCACTGAGAACCATCATGTACGGCACCGCCACAGGAAGGGCATACTGGGGAAAATGAACAATCCGATGATATGTGACCGAATCTTTGGCACTGGAAACATCTCATAGGGTTAGGAACGTACTGTCTGACTCTTAATGATAGGTAGCCAGCCTTAATTCTGTCAGGTAAAGCAGGTTTTCTAAATGTTAATATTAAACTGCTGGTTGGAGAGATTGTACCTTCTTTTTTTGTGGTGATTCTTTTGACAGCCTCAACTCCATGCTGCTTCAAATTTTCCAGAATTTCCGACTCTTCGCAATTTAGGAGGTCAGTGCTCGAGATTACTCCTTTACAATAATTCAAGGATTTGTGCGGCTCAACCACAACATCAAATGTGTGCACTTTTTTGAGATCCAGTATACTCTTGGCCTGTTTAGCATTTGAAACAACTGCTAGTAACGTACCGTCTCTTAGTTTTTTAATAGATTCTATGTCACCTACATTTCCCAAAATGACTTTATGAATGATAAATGGTGAAACATTTTTTAGCGATCCTTCGCAGCTTTTAATTATAAAGTATTTGTCAAAATCAGAACATTTATTATTATTCTCTACTGGAGACGCAATCCGGGGTCTTTTCGACCCTGATAATAGGGGGTAAGATGAATTGTTAAAGGACATATAGTTCCCACGAGATTGGAAGAAAGGAGGTCGACTGCAACAGTGCTCCTTATTGCAGAAACCCTAAATACTCCAAAGGGACGGGAGGTACTTTGGAGGCCCCGTTCACAACAGCTGATACCCTCAGCTGCCATTCAGCCCTCACCACGGGTCGCGCTACAGTTTGGCTTAAGGGGAAATCAAACGATCAGGGACATTTACAGGACAATCACAACATGACTAGGGTACCTCGGGGACGTCAAACCCGTATTCAGAGGAAGAACCAGGACTTCCACTCTGAACCCCTGAGGGGAAAGAAATAACGAAAAAACTAACACTATTTTAAAAGAGTTCTTGAGACTTTTGTAAAGGATAAAAGTAACTTATTCCACTTGCAGAAATCACAAACCCAAGTGTCAATCTCTGGATCAAAATGCTCTGGCCACAGTCATTATGTGCCTAGAGCAAATATTTGATCCATGATTTCTCCTCGAGATACTATCTTCAGAAAACAGTCCCTGACGGAACATAATTTCGGCGCGTTGGCTGAGTTATGATTATGTTCTCATATTGTGGCATCATGATCACTGTTTTGAACTGGACTCCGCTTTCATCCCCAGAGTCTTCCATAAAGTTCACAGGATTTGCCTTAATATTTGTTTTTTCCCTGTCGTTCAGTTTCCTATTTTTTATTTTTTTTCTTGGGCAATTTCTTTTCTTTTTATATTTTTTTCTTACTTTTCTCGATTAGGTTATTTTTATGCCTCATCAGCTCTCCTTCCTCGGTTAGATACTGTCCTCTTTTTTGTTGGAACTGGACTTATGTCATACACACCAAATCAAGACTGCTACGATCACGTTTGGAAGTTAAAGGTTCAGGTTCATGAAGTGTTTTAAGTCTAAGTTTAGCGGCTGAAGTATCATTTGAAGTAGAATGGTTACCCTGTGAACTAGGATTCGTAGTGGATGGTCCTTCTTCACCAAAGGAGTTTGATTTTGTCGGTGTGATATTTACTGTCCAAACTTTGGAGCTTGTGTGTAGTATGCGGAGGTACGGATACAATTTCTACGTTATTTTCTCCAGCAAGGTCTATTAGATCGATGTTGCGGGTGTGGCTAAAGTGGCCTAATATGAGTAATAGTAGTGGAACTTTAGATTCTGGAGTTGGGTTGGTGTGTTTAAGAAAGTGTTTACATCAATCTGTGAATATGTGAATCCATCCGGACGGATGAACAACTCCTACAGATCCTGGTGGGCAACTTTTCATGAGCTGAAGGTTTATATTTAGTCTAGGAAAAATAATGAAAGGTGGCACAAAATGACCGATTGCATTCATAGAAATAACTACCGTGATAAGTGAACCTCTTTCAGCTAATGTAAGTGAATTTATTTGTCGTTTTCTTTTGTTGGGGTATCTTGTTTTGCACAGTTGTACGGCCAGATTCATCCACGTTATAAATGTGATTTGGTGGGTAATTATTTTTATCGTACACCTCTTCCAGAAAGTTAAAAAAGGTGTTCGCTTTCTCCTTATTAACTCCAAAAGTTCTTGCAACAGATGTATTGGTGGGTCCACTGATCGAGAGTTTGGCTTTATGATGATTCAAAAATAATTTCAACTATTTTTCACGACCATACCTGATTTGCTGAATGGATTTTGCAAGTTGTTACGTTTTGCCATCATATATGCCATTCTGCGTGCATTTGCTCTTGTTAAACCATGGAATTTCCTTTCCATTGTCAAAATATATTCCACTAAAAGGTTTTCAAGATGTACGCGTTTTGCTATCTAATTTGGTGGCTGCTGCTTCATCTGCAGGCTGTTCATTTTTCTGACATAGGCGAAACAATATCGTTGTAGGTACTTGAAAATACTTTGCCGCTGTTCAATAACCCATTTTCTTTCCTCGAATCATTTTTATAACCTTCTTGTCAGCCTTCAGCCATCTTGTCTTCATTCCAATCTTTTCGTTTTTTCT
Organism: Cosmopolites sordidus; assembly: GCA_031761425.1. Taxonomy (NCBI): domain Eukaryota; kingdom Metazoa; phylum Arthropoda; class Insecta; order Coleoptera; family Curculionidae; genus Cosmopolites; species Cosmopolites sordidus. The sequence continues at coordinate 209,788 of JARFXV010000269.1, read as the reverse complement.
TTTGAGTGCGCAGACTCCATTTTAAAAATTAATATAACACTTTGTAGAAAGATATATTCAACCACCAAATTATGAGAGGCCAAATATGGAATATTCCATAATTACGCACCCACTGAGTGGTCTATATTAGGAATTTTAGACATGGTCGAACTTGTTGCCAGGTGTTACAAACAACAATAGCTACGCAATAAAACGTATCAAAACAAACATCAATACAATACAATACTAAGAGCATTTTTACAAACTTACTAAACTACTTTGAAACGTTTTTAAGCGCCGATAAAACAAAACACTCCTGCCAACTCTACACAGCTCTCTCCACTGCCGAGATAAAATTAGTAGGACACTAAAGTGAGCAAGTGAGATAGAAGATGGTCGCGTATTTCGTCTTGATTTGATTGTTTACGAGAAACAGCGGTATTCCATATTGTGGATACAATTCTATATTTAGTTAGTTTCCTCTAAGACTTAAACCGGCTGTAATCTATCGCTTTGCATAGTTTCCACAATGACAAAACAGAGGAGATGTTCAGATTCGAAAGAAAAATATTAACGAGAATTTTTGACTTAGTTCGTGTGGAAGATGGATGAAGAAGTAGATACAATCACCGAATTAAAGAGTATATGTACTAGATGGGGCGGTTAATGATTCTTAATTTTTTAAGAAATGGAATGGAGCTGGAAACAAGGATTCTTTCACTGTCTAATCTCTTATATCGTGTTGTTGCTACGACCATACCTTTCAAAACGCCATTCATTTCGAGTTAGCGTCATATTTTTTCAAGTGGTAAACATGTCGAGTTTCGAGCCAAACAGCATTGGCTGCGAACCCAACAGCATTGGCTGCATTGCCCAAACAGCATTGGCTGCACATAATGCTTGTCTTGTTCAGTCAAAAGAAAAACGAGAGTGAAAGCCGTAGTATACTTGCGGAAACTTACCATAACCATGTCCCAACGCAAGGCGCTTGTGGGCGTTGGTTTAGACGATTCAAAAGCGATCAATTCTTCTATTGGAACTTTTGGTGTGAAATACTAAACTTGAAGAGATTCACCACTAAACACCAAATCACTTTTTTTGAACTGCTCGACGCACGTTTCGCTAACCATGTTAGCATCATCAGGAGATGATTTAATCTCATTAATTACCTCCTGATTAAATCATCTCCTGATGATGCTAACATGGTTAGCGAAACGTACGTCAAGCAGTTCAAAAAAAGTGATTTGGTGTTTAGTGGTAAATCCCTTCAAGTTTAGATTCAAAAGTGGTGATTTCGACTTGAAAGGCAAAGAACGCCCAGATTAACCGAAAAAACTCGAAGATACCGATTTCAAGTATTATTGCAAGAAGACGTTATACAATCTTAACAACAAATGTCAGAGAGATTAAATGTTGATCGCCGAACCATTTGCGATCGTCTGCATGTCATGGGAAAGATTCACAAGCCAGGATAATTGGTACCACAATAGCTGATTGACAGACAAATGGACAAGCGAAAAATGATCGTGATTGGAGACGAAAAATAGATGTATTTCGAGAACCTAAAACCCAGAAAATTATGGATTGACCCAGGACAACTATCAACATCTTACCGGAAAACCAAATCGCTTTGGAAAGAAGACAATGTTCTTAATTTGCTGGGATCAGAAGGGTGTCGTGTACCTTGAGCTTTTACCTAAGAAACCTAACCAAACCAGGTGAAAGAGTTAATACCTTCCGCTACCGTCAATTAAATTATCAATTTGAACAATGTACTGATCAAAAAGCGACCAGAATGGGCTTCAAGACACGAAAAAGCGACAGCACGATAACGCCCCATCACTCACAGCGAAAGCGGCCAGAAACACGATTTTTGGGAATTCTTGCTCCACCCGCCTACTCACCGGGCTTGGCCCCTTCCGACTACTCCTTGTTTTCATTGATGTCTCACGTACTTTCGACGAAACACTTCAACAATTACAGAGATGTCGAAAAAGGGCTTGATAACTGGACCACCGTAGAAAATGTACGGTTTTTCTGGGAGGGTATCCACAAATTATCAGAGAGATGAGAAAAAATTGAATTAACCATTTTTTTACTTTTCTCCCAAATTAAGTAGCCTCAGAAACAGTTTCCAACAGTCAGAATTCGGCACAGTAACGATGGTTGGAACGGTTTTTAGTTACTGCGCCGAATGCTGAGTGTCAGAAACTGTTTCTGACGCTAGTTGGAACGGACATATAGTCGTATGGTTGTACTTGAGTCATCTCTGCATCAGATGATAATAATGTTGTTATTATTAACTGTTTAAAATTTATTGTCATTTTAAACTGAAAGATCACAAGAACTCGTGCATAAGATAAGATAAGAAAACAAACTGAGTTGGGAGACATTCTAGAGCACTTTGCCCAAGTACAATGGAACTGGGCAGAACCCAGAAGAAAAATTAGAAATAAAACGAAGAATTGGTAACTGCTGAATGCTAGAAGCAGAGAACAAAAAAGGATGGCGTGAAAAGGGGAAGGCAATACCAAAAAGCAAAGGTCGGCATATCATCGGCATAGGCAAATCGTGAACCCCGGATTGATCCGTGACCTCCGCTTTGCTTTCGCCGGTAGTGACCACGTTTGTTATAGTCAACTAAAACGCAATGCTTCTCAAAGCGTTTAGACTTATTTGAACATGATTCTGTTCAGTTATTTCGACGTTTTATAACTGTAAATGAAACATTGATTCACCGGTACATGTCCGTTTAAACAGTGAAGAAGAATCAGTTTAAACAGTGGCTGGAAAGAAAAGGAAAAGTAATAGTTTCCTCGCATATGGTTTCCTCGCATTTTTACAAAACTCCCTGATAAAAGACAGGATTATCACCAGGGAGTGTTATACTTCAGTACTGGTCCAATTAAAGGATGCTGTTCAGGCTAAAAGTCCACATTTCACCACAAAGAAAGTTTTTTTTTACATAATTCATAATTTCTGTTAATGCACGTTAATGCAGGATTACTGCTACAAAACTTCATAATATAATTGCTTCTAAATGTGCCAGATTTGACTCTCAGCTATGACTTCCTCAGAGGGCATTAAAAAATTGATACTGCTTAAAAAAATTAATCAGTTCAAAAATCTTGTGATTTATTTTCTTCAAGCTTTTAACTTTTCGAATCACCTTCGTACATCAGTCATTCCATTGCAATTATCTAGTGTATTAAATTAACAAAAAAATATATCAAATGTGTAGCGAAACTTTCGAAGAGTGTTTTTACAAACGAAAACGCTCCACTTGAGCCACCGAGCTAGAAAAAATCTAAACAATTGTCTATTACTTAACTAAGTTATATAAACACAAGTCCCTACTATAAACTTTGCGTTTACATGAGAGTTGAATATCTGGAAATGGTTGCTGTTAACTTATTGATACAATAACTGAATAAGCATTTTAGTTTGATATATATCGACACTGTTCTCATTGAGAAAATAAAATTTTAAACGTTATTTTTACGATGAAAAATTGGTGATGATACATCAACTAATAATCAGCATTGTTTTTTTAATCAATAGTTAACGAATTATTTAAAAATTATTATAATAAGAGAAGCGACTTTGTAATAAGATCTTCTTTTTCTTGTGTTGCTACGGCCAGTTAGGGCCAGTTTAGGCACTGAATCAATCTCCAGCAGCCCCTTGCCAGTTTTGATGTAGAGTAATTCTCCAGCATCGCTTCTTGCATAGTCCTGCCACCGCCTCTTTAGTTTACTTCCTTCTGTTTGCACCTATTCGTCTTCCATCTTTTTCTTTTTTTTTTTTTAGTCTCGATCTTGCAACTGCTTTGTAGAAACATTTTTGGAGCCAGTAGGATATTGTAGATGCCATTTTTGCCAAATGCCAAATTTTTATTCCACACGGTTTGTGGTAATGTTTTTAGCTTCTTGGGTTCTTCGGATGTAGGGCAAGATTGCATAAGTCGTACCCCCCTAAGGAAATAGTACTGTAACGTTTAGTACAATTTAAATGAAACAAAACCTTCTGCATCTACTGAATCTTTATTTATTTACTTTTTAATGAACATTATAGAAACTCAAAACAGGTGTTCTTAAATGTGGTGTCGCCTAATTCGTACTACCTATAGCCTAAATCGTTCGTAGCATAAGGCTGCTATAATATGACTTCAGTGAAGAGATCATAAACTATATGGAAAAATACTTAATAATAAGAGATAATATTAAAAAATAAAAACTTCTCAGTCTAAGATCAACTTACAATCAATATTTTTTGGAATCATCACAGTCTCAAAGTCGAACTTAATTCCCAAGTAAATTACACATAGAAAACCAAAATTATAATTTCTTAAGAAACAAAATTACACCTGCAAAAATTATCGAGACCGAATACAGACATAACAAATATATTTCTTCGTCTTACTTTCCGCGTCGGCATATAGGTCATGTACCCAACCTTTACATATCATACATTGGATCTTGTTTTCTTCGCGATCTTCCTTACATAGTTTATTTATTTATTTATTTATTTAAATAATAGGGTTATCCAACAGACAGGTGACCTGTCCTAGTACAGGATAACACAATTTAACAAAGCTTAACATTTAACCTACAGAACATAGGAAGTACTTATCTCTTAAATCTAAAAACTAAACCATTTAATTCCTAAATAATTGCAAGACACAGTATGCAGGTCATAATACAAATAGTGAAGTGAACATATTTTGAGAGCACAGGAAAAAAAAAGAAGAACAACACAATCATCAATCGCTATATCATCAGTCATCATCATCAATCAATCGCTATCCCCAAGTATCGCGCAATATCACCTTAACCCATCTCTTAAAACTAAGTAAACTGTCAGAAAAAAAGATCCAATTCCGGATCCGACAAGCTCAAATTGTTATAAGTTCGGACACATCTAATTAAAGGAGAGTTACTATAATAATTTGACATATAATGGGGAACTCTAAATATTAACCTATTGCGCAGTGAATAAGGGGAAGAATTGAGAATTATCATACTGTTACAACAAGGAGAGTGAATTAGATTGTTCATTATTTTGTAAATAAAAACAACATCGTACAACCGTCTTCAATCATCCAACGACTCCATGCTATAAAATTTTAAGTTTTGGTTATACCTGAAATAATGTCTATTTTTATTAAATCTATAGTTAATGCAATTCAGGAACTTCCTTTGAATGCCCTCTACCTCCATGGAATATTTATCATACAAGGGATTCCAAACAGTACATGAATACTCGAGAATCGGCCTGACCAAACTATTGTATAGGGGATCAGAGAAGACATATTTGAGAAGTCCCTGGTAGTGCGCGTTAGGAAACCCAAACACTTTTGGCACGATTGGTTATCGAAGCTATATGGGGTTCAAAAGACAGCTTGGAGTCGAGCATCACACCCAGATCTTTGATCGTATCCACCCTTCCCAACACCGCCTCATCCACTTGCAATATTACATTGAAATTGAAAGGAGATGTACTCCTTGAAAAAATAATAAATTGACATTTGCTGGTATTCAATGTTAGATTATGGTGGCGGCCAGTAATTGGCCTGTCTAGAAAGGTCATTCTGAATTGAATCAGCATCGGAAGGCCGCATCACATTACCAAACATTTTAAGATCATCGGCGTATAAAGAGTAATCGCAGTAAGAGAAGCAGCTACCGACATTATTCAAGAATATATTAAAAAGAAGCGGTCCCTAGTGAGACCCCTTAGGTACTTCTGAAGATACAGACCGATAGCCAGACTTCGATCCATTGACGGCCACATAATGCTTTCTATTAGTTACATAATTTTCAATCAATTTTAGGAGATTGCCGTGTATTCCAAAGTTCATCAATTTCGTGATAATAGTAGGATGGTGGACCCTATCAAAAGCCTTTGAGAAATCGGTATAGACTGCACAAGTACTTAGACCATTTTGCATATTATCCAATGCCTTTTGTACGAAAGGCACCAAGCTAGACAGTACGGACCTACCCCTGCAGAAACCATTCTGAGCAGGATCAATTGATGGATTAACTTTAAACAGTAATTCTTGCAAAATGACGTATTCAAATATTTTACCGAAATGATTTAGCAGGGAGATAGGACGGTAGTTTTGAATGTTGGCTCTATCACCAGATTTATATATTGGTATAATTTGCGCAATTTTCCAACGTGATGGAAAGATCCCCTTTGACATAGATTGATTATATGTTATATGTAGCGGTGTAGACAAAGCCGGACAAGATTTAAGAAACAGAGAAGGGAGCCCATCAGGACCTGGTCGTTTTCTTTCGTCGAGGTAGTTTATCGCGTTTAAAATACTGGGCTCAGTATCTAAAAGGATATTAAATGCATTATTAGAGAGGGTCTTCTTTACTCTTACAGGCGAATTAGAAGATACAAATACACTACTAAAGTAGTCAGAAAACATTTTACAAATGTCATACCATCAGTGGAGTTGTCGTTGTTTAAGAACATAGTTTTCGGGAAAGAATTTTTGGATTTTTTATTATTTACAAACGACCAGAATTTTTTTTACGTCTTTTGAAATGTTATTCTCAGTAACTTCAATATATTTTTGTTAATCGCTTTTAATGAGTGTTTTAGATCTACGTCTCAAATTGCTAAATAATTGATAATCGGAGTTATTACGAAATTTCTTCCATTTACTGTGCATTTTATCCTTGACACCCAAACAGTTAATTCTTTCTTTAGAAAACCAAACCGGATATTGAGATTTTTTTGTGGTTTTACGGGGGATATACTTGTTTATAAGGTCATCTAAGAAGTTATAATGGTAGGATACATTACCGTCAACGTCTGATTTTAAAACCTGGCTCCATCGGCAGTCCCCTAATTCAGCGTTTATAGAAGCATAGTCAGCCCGGTCAAACAGAACTCGAGTATAGTTCTGAGAGGATCTAGATCGCACAATACTTGCCCTGTGATGGTGGTCCTCCGAACCCAAGGGAACTTCACACCCTTTGATTGTCACTGACAATGAATGTGACATAACTAGATCTAAAATCCTACCATTTACATTAAGAATATTATTATTATACTGTTTTAAATTACTAGAGTAGAAGAAGTTACTTAAACTCACTTAAACTCACTAGGTCCGTCGCGCTGCCTGGTAGTAGAGGCAAGTCACTGGAAGCTTGCGTCCATCCGAGATGAGGCAAATTAAATTCACCGACCACAAGTATATCACTTTTGTGATATTTCTCCAATACTCCTTCCAATTTGGTAAAGAATGTTGTATAATTATTTAAAGAGGCATACGGTGGAATATAAACAGTACGCATCAAGAGCCTCCTCTCTCCCCTCAAAGCGATAGAGATCCATAAGTCCTCCACAATATTATCGTTGCCGCACATATATGTTAAGATGCTGCCTTTGAATGATTCACGAATTCCCAACAAGACTCCACCACCGTCCCGCTTGCCCGTGGTTATGGGATTTCTGTCCAATTCGAAAGACCGAATATCCCTGAGGAAATAACTCACTGTCCGAAATTTCTGGTTTTAACCACGTTTCTGTTATGCAAATAATATCATCATCGGCGTCACAAATTGCTTGGAAGAAGTCAACGCTTTTTGTTGGCATAATTCTTTGTCTTTGGTTTTTTTATTCTTACATGTTTCATCTGTCTTCCTTTTTTTTATAGCTTTCTTTATGCCTATTTTCTATTTCATCTTTTTAAATCCAGTACAGGTTTCTTCCTCTTGTTTATATTTCTATTGGCTTCTACTTCGTTTTTGTAGGAACTTGAAGTTTCCATTGTTGGCTTAATACTTTTCTCTATTTTTTAAATAACTGTTGATATGCAAGTGATACGAGATAAAGCGTTGAAGTAAGACTTTATTATTTGATTAGTGTTAGTGATTTTATCAACTGCTGCTGTCTTATTACCCTGTGCAGTTGTGATATTGTTGAAGGTCCAAGTTGAACGGTGGGTTTGGTCTCATCTCTAGGTACTAAGGGTGGTGTTGTTACTTTTGCTGGTTTTGCAGCTATTGGTGGAAATGAAACGATTGGTGGCCGTACTACGATCGGTGACAATGCAACAGTTGTTGGAGTTAGGACTATGGATGGCGAAGTATCTGTAGCGAGTGACAATGTGATGCCTGATAGTGTGGTGTTTTCCAGTTACATTAGCAGGTTCTTGATTTGATGAATAACATATTTGTACAGAAGCTACGAAATCGTCGTCTTGAGTGACGTTTCTATCACATAGCCACAAACCTGTTGCTTTAAAACCATTTAGCGTTATATCCATTTTTGGTTGGTATGCTATGACCATCCTGTATAAGTAAAATTTGTTTTTGGTGACTTTTTTTTAATCTTGTGAACTTAATAAAATGTTGGAACCATTCAGCAAAAGTTCTGAAGTTATCCATCCATTGTTCGAGCACCCAAATGCTGTGTTTGACGGAGCCCCCTTTTTTAAGGAATCATTCAGTGTATTGCCCATAGGAGGCCCATATGAGCCTATACAATGTCTAAAATAAAGTCAAACTGTTGGAAATATAAAGTACCTAAACAAAACAGAAAACCCTCAAGACGTAGGGACAATGATAATAATAAAAACATTTGATATTTGTTTTAAAAGATATTTTATGTTTCGACCTTTCTCAAAGAAAGTTATGTATAAACTCTCTTTGACAATGGTCGCGAGGTCGAAACGTGTCAGATAACATCTCCAATATATTGTGAAACAAATACTAAGTGCTTTAATTATTATCATGACAATGATAATAATTAAATTAAATGAATTATTATTATTAAACAGTTATTGTCATGATAACGGCACACGTTTCAGATTGTTGCTCCAAAACTCCATTATCTACCTTTCGAAGTGATTATTAATACGCTGTATTCGCCGGATTTGGGTCCTAGATATTACTTCGTCTTTCTAAATCTGAAAAACTGGCTCGTTGAACGAAATTTTTTTTTATCGCGTTTATCTATCAGAGTTTTCTTGTTGCATCGGACCATGAATGTTTTGAAGATTAGAACAAATATTTTGTCATAATTAAATATATTCTTCTCATATTTTACAAGAAATCATATTGTACAAAACGACAGATTTGTTAACTTGAATTTACGTAAAATTATATCGTTTGGTCGTGAGTGATTCACCGACTTTCGTACTAGAAAAAGAGATAAAAATGTCTATACTTAGTTCTTTGGTTTTGCGGTTTCATTTGACCGAGATAATTCGCCGACATATCAGTGTAATAAATTACATGTCACTTTTATCACCGTCAGCAGGAAAGATATTCTTGCTTTAGACAGCAGAAAAAATATTCACAATCAGCAATCTTGGATTCTATTAATTTATTTTTTTTATATAAATCTTGCGAAGTTTCTAGAGGGTCGTCCTATAAGAATGCCAGAACATTAAAATGAGGCACAATGATGACGATAAGTGATAAAGATAAAAGAGCATTTTTTGTGGATTCAACGAGGTAAATATTATATGGTACTTTTTCAAAACTGATTTAAGAAAATGGCTGTTGTCAATATGGAATTTAAATTAAACTTTAAAAGACTTTAAATTAAAGCGCTATTTATAAAAGGTGTTCAAATTGTCCACCATTAACTTCCGGACCAGATAAGAGGTATATTGACAATTTTTTCTCGAATTTGTAATTTGACTTATTAGATTTTCTAAGTAATGTCTGAATGATTGTGGCGTGTTCATATATTTTTTTCTTTTATTTGGGTTTTTCGCGGTATTTCAGACACAATTAAAAGAGTAGGAAATAAATACAACATAAAAACGACATTTAAAACAAAAAATACTCTTAGATCTCTATTAACAAAGACTAAACCAAACAATATACAACAAAATACCAAAAATGTGATTTATAAAATTCCTTGCGAATGTGGCAAATTCATGTGATAAAAGAGCATAAAAACCTTCTTAGAAAGGGCGATTTTAATAAATCTAGAATTTGTTAACACGCATGGGAATCAGGTTATAAAATCAATTGGAATAATTCCAAAACGGTATTAAAAGAATCGGTAACAAAATACAGAAGATTAAAAGAAACCACTATAATTAATTTAAATAAAAATAACTGTATTGCTATGCCTTCGGTAGATTTAAATTCAATATGGTTCCCGCTTCTTAAGAATACAATTAAACATATTTAAATATTTGAATACACAATCAGTACAATAATCAATTACACAGTAAACATTACATATATATATATATATATATATATATATATATATATATATATATATATATATATATATATATATATATATATATATATATATATATATATATATATATATATATATATATATATATATATATATATATATATATATATATATATACATATATATACATATATATATATATATATATATATATATATATATATATATATATATATATATATATATATATATATATATATATATTGGTAGTATGCCACTGTCATGAAAATCTATTGCTGTCAATGTAAGTATCGTTGACATACATAAAAAAATATATTTACTTTCACTCGTTACTTTACTAACCCCAAAACTTTACTTCACTCGTTACTTTATATATTACAAATTAATATAATTTATGTTTTAGTTTAGTTTTGAAAACGGGGGGAGAGTACCCTCCGAAACGTTAACGTTAAAAGTTTGTAAAATTTTTTATAACATTTTTATATTTTTAAAATTTTGTTCGTTAGGCAAATTTATTACAAAAAAAGAATCACTGAGAAATTTGTCTCCGTTTGGTTTTTTGTTTTTACCCAGTGATTCTTTCTTTACATAAGAACAGGTATTTTTGATATTTTTTGAGTTTTAGATAGTGGCGGAAAACCCAAATAAAAGAAAAAAATTAGATTTTCTAGTCCATTTACATAAATTCGACTTTTTAAATAGCCCCACAAAAAAAAATCGGGTGGTGCCAAGTCTGGTGGCTTTACTGGTCATTCGATAGCTCGTCCTCGACCGATACATCGATTTGGGAAAGTAGTGTACTTTTGAGGATATATATATATATATATATATATATATATATATATATATATATATATATATATATATATATATATATATATATATATATATATATATATTAGATTTTCTACTAATGTAACTACTAATGTACTATTAGATTTTCTTGGACTTGGCGTTGATAGGTGGGGCTCCTTCCCGATCAAGTAACCAACAAAAGTGTTCATATATACATCTCTATTCCTTCTTCTGCGCGGAGCCAGTGCTATTTTGGCTGTACAGTTGTTTTGTTTTCTGAGTGTGTGTCTAATCCATCCTCACTTACGAAGTGCTATCTCGTGTTTAATTTTCTTTTACTTTGTGAGACGGAGCAAGTCTTCGTTTCGAATCTTGTTCGGCCAGAATGTGCGCAGTATTTTTCACAAGCATTTATTGTGAAGACCTGATTGTTTTTTGTTATTGGCTGTGTTTCACATCCGTAGAGCAAGACCGCCCTGACATTTGTGTTAAATATACGGACTTTTGTTTACGTTGTATTGTGTTGATCTCCATACAGATGCCAGAGCTCCAAAAGCCACTTGAGCTTTTCGCATTCTGCTTTTAACATCACGATCTGTACCTTCATTTTTTTTGTAAGAATACTGTCCTAGTATGGAAAACTATCCACATCTTCTATGGATGATCCGTAGAGGCAGAAAGTGCTGAGAAAGGAAACTTTTGAAGATACAGTATAATGAACTTCGCTCCATTCAGTGCGAATTAATATCAGCCGAGTACCTACAGTTGTGTCTGTTTACATGACCATTTTGGAAGAATGTTGCTTCATCCGTGAAAATAATATTTGATACAAAATTAGGATTGGTATTTATTTTTTCGGATTCTGGAAAAACCATTCTGTACAGGACCATATTTTCACCCTTCAACAGATAGTAGAAAAAGCGAGAGAGAAGAACAAAACAGTATATCTATGCTTCATAGACACGGAAAAAGGTTTTGATTAAATTAAAAGAGAAACCATCTGGAACAGCTTCGAGAAGAAAAATATAAACAAGGATCTTATAGCAGCCACTAAAAGCATGTACCAAACCACAACAAATCAAATTAGATCTCATAATGGGGTATCTGTTCCATTTACGACATTGGAAGGAGTGAGACAAAGAGGAAATCTGAGTCCGCTACTGTTTATAAACACAATAGATAAAATAATCACAATATGTAAGAATAAATTTAAGAAATACTACGTGGGATGGACAAAGATGAAACCAGTTAATGTAGAAATGTGTATATTTGCTGACGATATAGTTCTCATGGCAGAATCTGAGGAAAAATTAAAGTTCCACATAGGAGTATGGAACGAAGCACCTGAAAAAGTTTGGTCTACACATCAATGTAAATAACACAGAGATCATAATATTGACAAATAACCAAGAACATTGCAAGGAGAGAACAATAACCTTAAACAACTTGGAAATCAAATACACTGAAAAGTATAACTATTTAGGTACTATTAGTAATAATATAATAATAGGTCAAACCAGGACGACGAACTGAACAACAGACTGGCGGAAACAGGGAGATTGCTCCAATCATTTAGCAGAGGCTTCTTAGAAAACAAATATACAAAAAAACGAAATTAACAATATATAAAACGATACATATCTCTACACTAACATATAGATGCGAAAATTGGGTCCTGAATGAACGGCAAAAGAGTAGAGTACAAACGGCAGAAATGAGATAGATATCTTCATAAGTTTCAGGGAATAAAAATAATAGATAGGGTCAGGAATAACATAGTTAGGGATAACTTGGAAATACCAGCACTCATTTCAAAAATACAAGAGCAAAAACCGAGATGGTTCGGTCATCTAAACAGAATGGACCAAGACAGACAAACCAAGAAAGTTTGGGAAGCGATGGGAAAGAACAAAAGGGGAAGGCCGTGTAAGACATAGAATAAGGGCATCACAGAAACAATTCAAAGGAGAGGCAAAACATAGCAGGAAGCAGTTATCCTGGCCAATGACCGTAAATTATGGAGAAACTTCATTAACACATGAAATGTAATTTCATTCATTGTAAGTAAGTATTTATTATAAGTAAGTATTGGTCTTCCTAATTTTGGACGACTTTAATGCTAACTGTATCATTAAATCGTTTTACTGTTTTTAAACTGTTGACTTAGTGATGTTTTAGACAAATTTCAGCATAACTACGTTTTCTCTCACTGTATCCAACAATTGTTAGTAATTCAATATTTTTGTTTTTCAGTTAAATATATGATAATTCCACACAAAAATTGAAAGAAAATGGAATTCAGAAATTGATGTTAACAGTTGTCAAGGGTAATCGAATAAGTCATCTCTCATCAATAGTTTCATAACTAACAACACCCTTTAGCTATTTTTAAAAATCTATTTTGAAAAACAAACCATACAATATTTACATCGTTGAATTCAGAAAAAAATGCTCTTTCCAACGATACCAAATTCAAGTTGTTATTAAAAAAATCAAGTTTGCCTTGGATTTCAAAGAAGCCCCAAGAAAAAAAAATGAAATTATTCCCAAAAAGTGGCAAACATTTCCTGATGTTTGTGTACAAAATTTCATTAAGATATCTCAAAACGTTCTCGAAATATTTGACCGTTTACTTGCATAATAGCGACCTAGTATTTTCAATGGCGGCCTGAAGGTTTCATTGAAGGCTAAGTATTGTTCGAGGTTTATTTCTGTAAACCAGAGATTTAATATAATCCCACAAAAATAATCCAAAGGCCTGAGATCGCATGATCTGGCAGCCTTGACTTACCATTTCGCGTCCAGGAAACTGTTCTTGCAATAAACTCTTACCCCACAACTTAATCAAAATTCTGAAAGTTGCTATTTGTATGTACAAAATTTCATTAAGACATCTCAAAGCGTTCTCGAGATATTTGACCGTTTACTTGCATAAAAGCGACCCAGTATTTTCAATGGCGGCCTGAATGTTTCATTGAAGGCTAAATATTGTTCGAGGTTTATTTCTGTAAACCAGAGATTTAATATAATCCCACAAAAATAATCCAAGGGCCTGAGATCGCATGATCCAGCAGCCTTGACTTGCCATTTCGCGTCCAGGAAACTGTTCTTGCAATAAACTCTCACCCCACAACTTAATCAAAATTCTGAAAGTTGCTATTTGTATGTAGAAAATTTCATTAAGACATCTCAAAGCGTTCTCGAGATATTTGACCGTTTACTTGCATAATAGCGACCCAGTATTTTCAATGGCGGCCTGAATGTTTCATTGAAGGCTAAGTATTGTTCGAGGTTCATTTCTGTAAACCAGAGATTTAATATAATCCCACAAAAATAATCCAAGGGCCTGAGATCGCATGATCCAGCAGCCTTGACTTATCATTTCGCATCCAGGAAACTGTTCTTGCAATAAACTCTCACCCCACAACTTAATCAAAATTCTGAAAGTTGCTATTTGTATGTACAAAATTTCATTAAGACATCTCAAAGCGTTCTCGAGATATTTGACCGTTTACTTGCATAATAGCGACCCAGTATTTTCAATGGCGGCCTGAAGGTTTCATTAAAGGCTAAGTATTGTTCGAGGTTTATTTCTGTAAACCAGAGATTTAATATAATCCCACAAAAATAATCCAAAGGCCTGAGATCGCATGATCCGGCAGCCTTGACTTACCATTTCGCGTCCAGGAAACTGTTCTTGCAATAAACTCTCACCCCACAACTTAATCAAAATTCTGAAAATTGCTATTTGTATGTACAAAATTTCATTAAGACATCTCAAAGCGTTCTCGAGATATTTGACCGTTTACTTGCATAATAGCGACCCAGTATTTTCAATGGCGGCCTGAATGTTTCATTGAAGGCTAAGTATTATTCGAGGTTTATTTCTGTAAACCAGAGATTTAATATAATCCCAGAAAAATAATCCAAGGGCCTGAGATCGCATGATCCCGCAGCCTTGACTTACCATTTCGCGTCCAGGAAACTGTTCTTGCAATAAACTCTCACCCCACAACTTAATCAAAATTCTGAAAGTTGCTATTTGTATGTACAAAATTTCATTAAGATATCTCAAAGCGTTCTCGAGATATTTGACCGTTTACTTGCATAATAGCGACCCAGTATTTTCAATGGCGGCCTGAATGTTTCATTGAAGGCTAAGTATTATTCGAGGTTTATTTCTGTAAACCAGAGATTTAATATAATCCCAGAAAAATAATCCAAGGGCCTGAGATCGCATGATCCCGCAGCCTTGACTTACCATTTCGCGTCCAGGAAACTGTTCTTGCAATAAACTCTCACCCCACAACTTAATCAAAATTCTGAAAGTTGCTATTTGTATGTACACAATTTCATTAAGACATCTCAAAGCGGTCTTGAGATATTTGACCGTTTACTTGCATAATAGCGACTCAGTATTTTCAATGGCGGTCTGAATGTTTCATTAAAGGCTAAGTATTGTTCGAGGTTTATTTCTGTAAACCAGAGATTTAATATAATCCCACAAAAATAATCCAAGGGCCTGAGATCGCATGATCCCGCAGCCTTGACTTACCATTTCGCGTCCATGAAACTGTTCTTGCAATAAACTCTCACTCTACAACTTAATCAAGATTCTGAAAGTTGCTATTTGTATGTACAAAATTTCATTAAGATATCTCAAAGCGTTCTCGAGATATTTGACCGTTTACTTGCATAATAGCGACTCAGTATTTTCAATGGCGGCCTGAATGTTTCATTGAAGGCTAAGTATTGTTCGAGGTTTATTTCTGTAAACCAGAGATTTAATATAATCCCACAAAAATAATCCAAGGGCCTGAGATCGCATGATCCAGCAGCCTTGACTTATCATTTCGCGTCCAGGAAACTGTTCGTGCAATAAACTCTCACCCCACAACTTAATCAAAATTCTGAGAGTTGCTATTTGTATGTATTTGGTGCTGAACATGCAAAAAATATTTAGAAACTTTTAAAACCGAAAAAAAAAACACTCTTTATGATTACTTCATTTGATTTGTTTGGTTAATTAGTGAAGCTCTTGAGGTTTGCGCTGGTATGTTCTGACACTCTTACTGAAACACTTTTTATAATAACTTGATTTGATTTGGTTTATCAGGTAATCAGTGAAGTTGTTGAGGTTTTGAATATTAAAAACACAGTCGGTAATTTCTAGAAATGGTTTTAACTAGAAAAACAATCGTCATTATATTGAATGACTCTTTTTTTTTAACAAGAGATTAGAATAAAAATAAAAAAATATATATTTTTTCGTTTAGGGCTGAAAACTCTTTTTGACGCCCTGTATAATATTCTTTTGCTGTATAAAGTATGAGGGTTCCTACATTGCATTGCGATTTAATGCAATGCAATTTTTATTTGTGTGTTCTTTGAAGAGCAAGACGTACGTGGGTGGACCTCGCACAAAATATTGCAAGGCTGAAACTTAGAATATAACAAAAACTAAATGCCGTGAAATGAATGATGTGTGATTGAGATGGGGAGAGTGTTTACAAAGAGTCGGAGAAATGGACTATTCGTTATGGAAAGCAACAGATGATATTAAAAGGCCTATAACTTCAATCAGAATCAGAAAAGATATAGATCCATAGACATCTGACAATAAACAAAAAGCGGAAGTATTTGCAGAGTATCTGGCGGATATATTTATTCCTAACAAAATAAAATCAATCTAAGAACTGAAAATATAACTTCAGTTACTCCAAAAGAAGGAACTAAAGAAATAAAGAGCAATTTAATTTCCAAACAAAAACATCTGGGTGTAATTTAATCACAGGTAAAATACTAAAACTGTTCACATGCATATTTAATGTAGCCGTCCGACTGAGACAACCAAACCATCCTACGACGTCAAATCTTATGGGCATATTTCATTGTTGCCAATTGTCTCAAAGGTATTTGAAAAGTTGCTGTTGAAAAAGGGTGGGGTCACGCAAGGTTGATCAAGTTCGCCGCGTCACCGAGATAATAGAATGTGCACTGGAAGAAAAACAGATATGCTCTGCAGTCTTCCTAGGCGTGGCTCAGGCCTTTGATAAAGTGTAGCACGAAGACATGATATACAAACTAAACAAAATGCTACCTGAAGAATATGTAGAGATACTCACATCATATATATCGGACAGACTCTTCAGAATAAAGCAAGAAGACGAATACTCTTACTTGAAAGAAATAAAAGCGAGAGTTCCTCAAGGAAGCGTCGTTTATTTATCTATACACTATCCACCTACCAGCTTTGAAAGACAGTGAAATAGCCACATTTGCTGACGATACTGCTCTACTAA